>MU394114.1:165539-205316 GCA_022578605.1 Camillea tinctor
TCCCCCCCCCCCCCCCCCCCCCCCCCCCCCCCCCCCCCCCCCCCCCCCCCCCCCCCCCCCCCCCCCCCCCCCCCCCCCCCCATAAACAGGAAGAAAAAGAACAATAATTTCTCATCTGTTCTTAGTGCACATCACTTATTTCCGCATATGCGACTTTTATAATCGTAGTATATAGGACAAGGGTATGTATGTAATACATATGGGAAGAGATAACACACCAACAAAAAGGAAGGGCTATTGTCAGATCAGATTGGACGGATCGGGCTCGATATATATATCAAGGTATATACATGTGCTACAGTACGATGGTAGGATTAGTATTTATTAGTATTATCATTAATTTTTTTTTCTCTTCCGCCCTCATCGTATCCTGACGGAATTACACGGTTTCGTACAAGAAACGCTAATAAGGTCGAGCCAATCAACAGTTGCCTGAGCGCAGCCATGTTAGGTCTATCTGGTATAGGGTCGCCTACTAAGCTGGTTATTTCTCTACTATTTTCCTTTTTCCGTCAACTAATGAATCGAATCTATATTAGCACACCTGCTGCAGCAAGATTGAGGGGGGAAAAAAATCAAATCGACACTGATCAGCCGTACCTACTATGTATATATTATATATGGCTTGCATATACTTGTAATGATGTATTATATCCGCATAGTCGCGCCAGGAAGCAAGTACGGGGTCGCACGGTACATGTGCTCACTTATCATGCAGGTGGTTTACATACTCCGTGCATATATCTAGATACTGTATATACATCTACATATACATACATACATTACATACCTTACGTATACGAACCCTGCCTATTAGAAGCTACAGGATAGACAGCACTTCGGGGTAAACATAAGTTTGCAGGAGCAATAAGCGACAAACGCATGCATCATCCCCCTTCAACTCGGTCGGTCCTCGGGAAACGTTAGAGAAATAGTAGTAGTGTTGTGCTGCGCCAATAATAAACCTCAGAATCACCGCACTGCCCACGTACACAACCGTAATGACCTACCAAATTGCCAACTCAAATAATCCCTGCAAGGTTTTTTTTCTTCTCTTCCTTTTTCGAATCTAAGTTAGTAGCCCTTTTTTTAAACACTTCCCCACCGTGTTTCTCAAAGAGACATGCATAGTACCTACATGCCTATTGACATGCATACTAGGTAAGGTTTGGTTTAATAGATAGTACCAATTTGACAATAGGTACAATACGATAGTCCCTTAAAGTAGTCTATTAAGGTTGGAGGGAATAATGGGAGAGGAGACAGAAGAGAAAAAAAACTAGCTACTTACCTACCTACCTACCTACTTAGACTACAACTAATTAGAAAAAAGGCTCATCCCTTATTACACGTGTAAGTTCTCTTAATAGGACCAGCCGTGGAACTTTTTTCCCTATCTCTATTCTCTCTCTTTTTTTTATTCCTTACACCCCTCCCCAAATAATCCCTAATGCGATACTATTCCCTCACGGAGATTTTCTGACTGGACTATTCGACCCTGCAACCACTATTCCTATTCCCATCTCTTGCTCTTTTTCCCATACCCACCTGCCTCAGCTAGGTTATATGAACACCCATATCATGTGATTGCGTGTTCTATCTTAAAAAGTCTATCACCACCAGACTCATTACGTATTACTATATCCGGGTCTACTGCTGCTATCTATTTTATTTCTCCCTCCCCCTCCCTCTCTCTTTCCATCGATAAAACCAGTCCATCAATTCTATGTTGCAGAAAACTGCATTCGTTTGGTCCTCGACCCTCGTCACTCGATTTCCCTATCTGCGCGTCCTCGGACTAGCGCACGAGAAGAAATCCGCTGGCGATCTCTTATCCACCCACTCCAGAGTCCAGGTTCGGGATACTACTTAACTTTTTTTTTTCTTCGTTTGCCACCAACCTGACGCCCCCAACCACATCCATGCTGGTGCTGTAAACTCGAGCTTGAGCCGCATTATACCACCACCATCACTATCAACATCAATAACAACAAGAACATACATGCCACCTCCTCAGAATACGCCAAAGGGTTACCTCGACGTTGTTTTTTAATTCCCCTTTTTTAACTTCATAGCAAGTTAATTAAGCCCAATCCATACTGTTATTTCATCTAGATGTGCAGAGAGGTACGTACCTATGTATTCCGGTATGATGCATTCCTTCATTCATCTTTATTCCTTAATTATTACTTTTTTTTTATCCTTCTCCTACCAACACGCATTTGCCCACTCTTATTCATTGGGTAAAGTACACAATGGATACTTGGCTAGCTGGGTACCCGAACTAGTACGTACCCGCGCACCGGAACCACCTGCACACATGCCGTACCTCATTGTACATGCATTCATTCACCATGTACCTAACTATACTTTCCGCCATCTACATGATCGACCAACAATATCGAGCATCCAATCCCATCTCGTCATCTCAGCTACACCACAGACACCCCAACTCACCCCTGTTCCCATTCTATTAATGTACACTATTCGCATTAGGCCCTTCCCTATTTTATTAATGCTGACCCCTTCCAGGTTGCAAAATAAGGAGAGACACAGTGCCACAAAGCTTTAGTATCTTTTTGTGGATGAATACTACCACGACTTGACCACCTAACTAACGACTTCCACTGCTACTGCTATCTTAACACAGGTAAGGTATGTATGTATTATCATCGCATTTACTAAAGTCACGGGGGGGACGAAACACATTTGGATGATTACATTTTCTATCCCTCGCCTCATTTCGCGATCGCGTGAGAGAAGCACAAACATGACTTTGCCCAGAAATCCACGCAATTCTATGCTCTCTTGTTTTATTTTTATTTTATTTTTCCCTGATAGTAATATCCTTTTTCGATCTGTTCCCCTTAAGGTTCTCTCCCCTCCCCCCTCCATTCACTTTGTTTTATTTACCCGTATCCTTCTATATTTTTTTTTAAGTTTTCCCCCGATTTACGTTTCGATTCAGCCCACTTTTTACATCTTTTTTCTCTTGGGTGTGTGGACTACCGTTTTTACATACTACATACATGGAATATACATCGGTGCTATATACCTTACCCTTACCTACCTACTAACCCAACCTAACCTACCTAGATTGCCTACTCCAGTCTGCTACATTACATACACATCAATATATATGGATACATTAATACTTTATACCACGACTATTACCTATTTCTACCTCCCATACATCAATACTACCAATACATCCTGGATATACTACTCCCACACCCCTCCCTCCCTCTCCCCAACCAACACTAACTAATTATTATTACTTTTTTAGTCAGTGCATCACCACTAAACCATCACCACCACCACTACTACCATTCTTTACCTGTCTCCTTCTTTCTCTCTTACCTATCTATCCCTACTTTACCATTTTTTCCTAGTCTTTTTTCTTTTTCTTTTTCTTCTTCTTCTTCTTCTCTCCTGTTTTTTTTCTTCTTCTTCTCTTCTCCCTCCCTCTTCTTCCAACGTAGTATACATATATCCCACATCTCTAACACGCATCGCATCCAGCACTCCAACTGCAGTCACCGACCTCGTAAGACTCATTACAGTCTTATAAACCAATTAGCTTCTCGCTCTTCGGATAAAAAAAAACTTTCATTTATCTTGAAGATTCGATAAGTAAGTATATACCTTTTCTTCTATTCTACCCATGCATCGTTAGGAAGAGAAGGGAAGACAATTTTTTTTTCTATACAAACGTCCCCCTTTAGTTTTGTTTCACTGTCGGCGGCTGTACTGCATGACCCTTTTCTATACCAAGCACACGCGATTAGGAGATCCGCGTCCCCACACCCGATACCTCCCTGTACGATCTTGCATCTTTCTTTTTGACCCTTGCTCGACATCGGCGACAGGATGCAATCACATCACTTCACAATTTAGGTTGGCGCATGTCATGCACCCACGTTCATCATCGCCTTTCCACGCGCTTTTCTCCACCGTTTTTTTTTCTTGTCGCTGCTTGAATTTGGAAATATTTGGGATTCTGTCAACGCATTGAAAAAAAAAATTTAATAAAAATAAAAATAAAAAATAAAAAGAGAGAGAAAAGGGGGAAAAGAAAAACCAATTCCATGGCTGTTCTTCTATTTATCCGTCGTTTTTCGTCTAACAAACCATCTTAGGCAGAGGCGTGCATGTCAGTTGGGACTGAGACGCCTCCAACAGGCACCATGTCGGGGAAGAAAGAGCCCACGGGCCGGGAGGATTGGATTGCGCTTCAAGAGAGCCACTGGCAGACCACCATGGCGACGCGCAATGAGGAAGACGCTAAATTAACCCACGAATATGCGCTTCAACAAGACAAGTGCAGGCATACGCTGGCAGACTTATACGATAAGAGAGCCCAGCTCCACAGCCAGGTGCACGCCATTGAGGCTAGTATCCAGTATGAAGAGAAGGAACAGGAACGTCTATCTCACGAGTATGAGGTCACCCGGTCTCGGTTGCATGCACAGCGCCAGGAGGAAGACCGCTCGCAGCAGGAGTGGTTTCTGCGCGCACGCGATAATGAAATTGCTGCTAAAGAAAACACCCACCCCAAGGCTAATGGGCATCCGTACGGCCGGGACATGCCACCGCCTACTCCGGGAAGTGGTGGATGGACCAGCATCAACGGGGCGCGCCGCCGTAGCCGCCGCGAAGACGAGGAGCCGCCTGCCGACCCGAGCAATCTCCTGAGCAGCATTTACCATAATCCCGTAGACGAGCAAGACTCCCCAACGTCCCGAGCCATGCCTCTTCGCCATAGCACGACCCGCTCCCGTCCTGGCACTTCGTCTAATGGTTCAACTACCGAGATGGATACGTCCACACCTGAGGCCTACGCTGCTAATCGTGTCAGGGACAGGCCGTTAAAACCTAAGCAGCAGCAACAGCAGCAGCAACGTCACAGCCTCCCTAGTTTTTCGGCCGTAATCCGGTCCCCTCATACGAAGCCCCGTACGTTTCTCTTCTTTCTTGTTTAGAGCCTCCTAGCTTACTCTTTCTAGTATTGCCCGAGAATTCCCTCGAGGCAAAGGCCCGTTCTCCATCGGGCCGGAAATCCCTACCAAGCGCAAAAGGATCCGCCCCGCCGGCCGGAAGCCCTGCGCCGGAAGCGAACACCAGCGACGGAAGGGAGATCACCCGAGAAAACTTAGTTATCAAGAACAACGGCTCTGTCGTAACGGAACCCGCGATGTATGCCGGCGTTCCCCTTGAGAGAATTGACGAGAAGCATCCGTACTGGAACCCGGAGTGGGAGTCGCTAGAGGGCATTATCCAACCCCAGCTAGACAAATGGAAGGAGAAGCTGGAACAACTCCGCCGAACCCCCGAAGCCGTCCGACACACTGTTTTCCTCGCGAACCGTCAAGTTAACCGTGGCCAATCCGTAATCGACTTCCTCCGGGATGAATCGTTCCACCCGTACCAGTTTGTTAGCAAAGAACTGATGGGCAAGTTCTACAAGACATTTATCAATTACGATACCATGTTTCGGCTTGTCAACGTGCATGAGGAGCTGAAGAAGTTTGACCTCGAGGTAACACCCCTCGAATGGTTGCGGCAGCGAATGTACGAAATCGCTATGGTACAAGGCGATAAGTTTAGTCTGTCCAAGACGACACACGACTTGTACCACGATGCCAAGCTGAAGTACCTGCGAGAGAAGCACGGGTTTGGCAACATCGGGAGGCCATCGGGATACAAGGTTGGAGAGAAGGATCCAGCAAAGGCCGCAGCCAAAAAGGCCAAGAGGGAGTCAAGTGTGTCGGGAGGCACGATCCGACGAAAGGGACGAAGATCAATAGGCCAGGTGGATGCTGACGATACAGCCCTAAACTTGGAGGAGCTACAGCAACAGCAGCAGAAACGGCAGCAGGTTCAGGGGGGTCACGGAGCACCAGCGGAATATTTCGAGCCCGTCACACCCCGTCTGCAGAAACGCCAGCGCCTAGAGCCAGCGCCCCCGAAGCAAGAACCCGAAGACGATCTCGAGTACGAAGGCTACACGTCGACGGACTCGTTTTCAGCAGGACGGATCATGCATTTAGACTGGCGCGTATACCAGATCAAGACGCGGACACTAACGACCAGCACCGAAGTGACACAGTATTGGACTTGGAAACAGGACAAGAATCTTTTCGAGCATCAGGTGTTACGCGACGTGTACCCGAATGTAACCTGGGGGTTCTATCAGAAACCGATCAACTTCGACTTGACCGTACAGGAGGTCAAGGAAATCCAGTATGCACTAGACAGTCAGAAAATCCACGCTGTCATCGATGACGAGAAGCGAGGCAACGTGCTTGCTTGTTTCAAAAGGGAACGGACCAAGAAGCGTTTCTTGCAATTTGCGAAAAAGAAGGGCATCAAGCTGGTGAAGACTAGCCAGTAAGTAGCAACCCATTTTTCTTCCCATCTAATATACTGTGGCTGATTATTTTGCGTAGCGCTCATCTCGAGGATGTGTGGAACAACATGAAATCCGAGACGATGCCGGACGGGGATTCTGAAGCATAGGCGACCTTTTCTTTTAGATACCCACGGTTTCTCATCTAGCATACAACTGGGCAAGTACCTATACTATATGCTCAACAAACCACTGCATAGTACTCTTTAATACTGCCTTCTACTACGACGCATTGATTTTCCATTCTTTTTGTCATCCCATTTGCAGGCGTTGGTGGACTCTCCTGGGCTCTCGAGGCACCTGTGGAGATTTCTTTTTCATCGTTTTTTTGTTACATTTCGGCGTTAGTTTTTACAGGACCGTTCGTTCTGGACAAAATTCCCTGTTCGGGGTGGATGAGGCTAGAAGGGATTATGCGAAGATTATATATTCGGCGTCCGCGAGGTTCTACATCTTAGAAGAGGAATACGGGCGGGAGCAGCTGAGTTGATATTAGAGAGGCGACACGAAGGCTTGGGCATAAGAAAGGGAAAACAAAAACACGAAAACCTGTCTGAATTCACAGCAGAGATACTACTACGAGTTTTCGCTATTCGCAGGGAACTAATTATACCATCGCGTCACCGCAAAGGCGTCTTTTTTTTTCTTCTTTTTCTTTTCTTTTTTTCTTTTCTTTTTTTTTTTTTTTTTTCTGTTTTGCTCTCCGTCACTTCACTTTCCGCGTTGTTTTTCGACATTTTTTTTTTCAGTCTTCAATTCAGATAACCTACATGTTTGCATGGATGAGTGGCAGAGAAAGGACAGGAACGGCGTCTTATAAAATGGCATCTCATGATGGGATCGGTACATTCCTGACTATATAGAATAGGACAGATAAAGAATTCTATCTCTATCCCGGGACAATGGATAGTTAGAACAGTTAGATGAGTGGTCGGATGGAGTTCAGGCTAGACCAGAAGCACGATGGGTGAGGAATCCGAAGGTCTATATATACAACTTCTCCTTGTACAGCTGCCAGCTGGTTCGCATTGGCATCCCAATACTGTTCTATTAGATCATAACCGAGACTGTATATTACTAGTTACCTACATATAGCCTAACCTAGGGGAAAGAAGGAACCGGAATTACGGAGAACCCAAGAAAAAAAAAGGGAGTGCATTGATTTCTACATCGGGTTGCTTTAGTTCCATTAGGTTTTCTTTTTCTCTTTTTTTTTTTTCCTTTTCTTTTTCTTTTTTAGCAATGCATGTTAGAAGGAGCATTAGGGGATGATGTTGGCGACGCATTCGATGAAGACGAATATAGCATTTTTGACTTTTGATAATATAGAGAAGAAAAAAGTAAAGGGTAAAAATTAGCCGAAGAGAGGAGAAAGGGGAAAAGATGGCAACATACGCAAACCCGCCTTTCTGCTGTAAGTGTTGATTACCGACGATCTGGCATCGATGTACATAAAATTGTCCGGTGATGGAAATGCATACCTCACATGCTGATGTATGCATGTACGTATGGATGGTATGTTATGTATAACATCCAGTTAAGTACATTTTACCTTACCTACACTAACCTGGGATTGTGTGGGAAGTGAGGGGGGAGGGGGGGAAGCGTAATGGTCATCGTACAGTAGCGGCAGATCAGTTATGTACATAACATACCTACCTACATACATGCCTACATACATGCCTACATACACATATGTAACCTGCACACTATAGGTATTGTCTCTCCAGGTATTATTGCCCCTCCCCCTGTCGCTCCGCCCCGGACATGGGGTATTACATCCTAATAAAAATATGCCACGTTGATTGCGATTGCGTTCATCAAGGACCAGGGGGGTTAGAGACAAGGGAGGGGTGTGGGGCTTTTTAAGGTCCGTCATGTTGGCGAAGAGGTGGGGAGACAGGGCCAAAAGGAATTCATTAGGCATATAGAAAAAGAAAAAGAAAAGAAGAAAAAAAGACTATAAATAAATAAATAACCAGCTAGTGGTTAAAATTGTTAGTTATTACCTACACTGCCTACGTATCTACCTATGCAACACGCTTACTTACCTGCAAGTCATAATCTTACCTTACCCCCTTGTTTACCTGTACCACACTCCTAAAAAGTTAGCAGATGTGTAATCTACAATACTATAGGGTACCTGGTCATGCAGCAAACGGGCCGAGCAATTGATGTATAGCCTGAGTACAAAAAGACCGATACTAGTGTAGCAGTAATACATGTATAGTGCTACATAGGCATAGGTTAGTTAGTCAGGTGGTAGGTTACCTCAGATTATAGATCTGTCCCTTCCGTGAATCCGTGCCTTATTTGAGTAGCTAAGTACGTACCTCAGCGTACCTCTGCCATCACGTGGTGATTACCTACTATGTAGGTGGGGAAGTGGGGGGAGGTAGGTAAGGTATCTAAGTACATCTACATAACCTACGGGGTATACCTATCTTATCGGAAGATATAGTGTAGTAATAGTTAGGTTAGCAACTTTAATCGATAAGGTGGAAAAGCTTCTCGCTGGATATCGGAAACCCAAAATCCTAAATCTCCAAATCCCCACCAACATCGACATCAACATCAACATTTACAGGTAATTTCTCTTCACCTAGGGCGTTAGCCACCACGCACCGCATATTCCGACGATATACCCGATCAAAACGTCTTTTTTTATATCGGCTCATCTCTCTCTCTCTCCCCCTCTCTCTCCCTCTGTGTGTGTGTGTGTGTGTGTCTGTGTCTGTAACCAGCTTAACGCCTGACCCCGTCGTGGCGGCGACCGTACCTCAATTTGCGCAACAACCGATATATATCGCATCACATCGCATCGCATCATTCTCTCACGATAAGTGATTAACATCTAAACATACAAAGAAATATCGCTCTTCGAGGGGCCAATCGATATTGAATTAGATTGAATCCACCAGGGAAGGGAAAACATGTTGTACGAACTCATCGGGATCGTAAGTCTAACCCCTTTTCCTCTTCCCCTATCCTTCACCGCCGAGGCTTCTATCAACTGCAGCTTTGACTGATACGTATTTCTCTGGATTATATAGGTCCGGCCTGGAAACCTCGCTGAGGTGAGAGAGTATGTCGATATATTTCTTATTCCTTTTTTTTTTCATTTCCCTTTTTTCGTTTATTATTTGTTCTTCTAGTGACATGTGACATTTCGTTCACCTTGAATACATGCCAATTTTGAATGTTCGGGCTTGTAGCTATACTCTCCGCAAAGTAAGAGTTGGTGAGATAGTCGGCAGCTACAAGTTGACTTATCCCATACTCGTAAGGCATAAATCACAGGGCCCAACGACGTAGGGTCACTCTACAAACTGTAGCTCCCGACCGACCTTTGCGACCATCTGAGTTCTTATTCAGCAAATTTCTAAGGTTCAGAGAATGTGCAATCACTGACACTCTCCGCCAAAATAGAATCGTTCTAGGTGCGGGGCAGCTTGTTCTCCAACAGAAGGGAGTAATCAGAGATATCTCGAATTGGGGGGTCTTCTCGCTGCCCAAGGCCATCAGCAAGCATCAGATGCGACACCACGTGGGACACTACTTCGCCATGCGGTTTGACTCCAGTATCAAGACCCAAGATGCTGTACGAAACATGTTGGCACTAGATCCGCGCATGATCCGGCACGCGAGCGTCAAGTTGGGCGACGGCAAGCTTAGCACCATGAGCCGCTTTAAGGACATTGAGTGGAACACCTAGGGAGGGAAAAACAACATTCGGTCGGGAGGCTAACGCGGCGGGTAGTGTCTCATAAACACAGTCGCATCGGGAAGAACTAGGAAGAACATCATAGGAGAGCCAAGCCTTATCAGCACTACGCGATACCTGTTCAGGTGACGAGCATTGGCCAGAGAGGAAGGCCTACGGGCCGTTGATCTCGGCCTCACTTATCTCTACCCGTGCAGTCGACAGCAAGCGAGCGGTCGTGCGACACAAAGAGGGGGAGGAGGGGAGATGGGAGATGGAAGAGAATTCCATGGGAAAATCTCCAGCACCTGTCTCTGCAGCTGTACCATATAATATGCAATGGAACTTCGACAAATGAAAATGCCTTACGAGACGTGAGGTCGAATCATATCTACTGTGCTATTCTGGATAGGCATTTTCGTACTCGGTTCTGGTATACAATTTCTCCAAAGAAAACTCAAACTTGTGACAGATCATCCTTCTGCAACTCAATGCGCCGTATTCCTGAAACAGGTTTACCTACGGCGTAAACAAGACGTGGCTATACCTTTATAGAGCAAAGATAATTCCGTGCTTACATATAACACACGACTTATCAAGATATAGTTGCATTGTTAGCAAAGCTATTGAATCACACAATGTAACGTGGTAAGCTCACTTTACGGCTCGGTAAGGCAAGCGAAGAAAAAGAGCTCATTATAATGAAAATTATGCACCCCCCTCCCCACCCCTTTTTTTCAGATTTTAGTTTTAGCGGCTGAAAGAGGTAAAGAAGGTAAAAGATGAGCGCGAGTATCCAATATTGATATAAGTATCAATATTAATAAGGTGCTGAATAAAGTCAAGGGTTACATGTCTATACTTAGTAGTACTTGGCTATACGGACTTATGTTGTACTGTGGTTATCATCGCTACTCTATACCGCCACTCCTCCTCCGATTATTATAAAGACTAACTCGTGGAATGCATTCTGTAGATATGACTAACTAGGTATCTACCTACCTATCTAGGTAGGATAAAGGGAGGATGGGGTCTAGATGGTTGCACAGCATAAAATTAGACCACTACTATTAACTTGGAGTAAACCAACGTATGTTATGTTTATCATCTTTTTTCCCCCTTCCCTACCTACCTATTCTTTTTGTGCTAGCTTTTGTGTGTTTCTTTTGGGCTTACATGCATTAACACAAGCAATGTATTTGAAAGGTAATAAACCAATATAAGCTAAGTAACAAATGAAATAGATAAAGCTTATTTAGTTTGGTCGAGTAATTGTGTTGTTAGCCTCGGCAAGTTATACGCTATTCTATAATACGATGAAGAGTATATAACTTATAAGGGTATAATGTGATAAGTTTACTTGTGAGATTCGACTCGTCACAGTTTACCTACCTATCTACTCTCTCTTTATTTATTTACCTACCATTCATGTATATAATAGCGATCGATCGATATAACCTATTCTCAACAGTTAACTCGAAGTTAACCATATAGGTTACATGCTTACCTTCAATACATATGAGTAGAAAAAGGGTGGGTAATCTAACGATCAATAATAGATAAATACGATACGGTTTGAAAACAATAACATGACATATAATACTAGCATAGCTCTAGATATGGTGTTCGTTACTAATAAACAATTCATGATATGGAATCCTATATGTATGTACACTCGGCTTTCCTTTTCTTTATAAGTACTAATCTCGTCACATTTGATGAGTATACATACCTCCTTTTGCAAAAAGAAAAAAAAAGAGAGAGAGAGAGAAAGGAAACAAAAAGTAATGATACTAATACTCAAGGCAAAAGGAAGATAATAAACAATTATACCTACCGATCATTAAATATCACGTAGCGATGTAGGCTATTAACCTAGCTTAGCGTGCAGTGCCATGTTACGATAGAGTGTTGAGCAACCCCGTCATACCATAAGGCCAAAAGGTTCTCACAATGACCGAGTGGTCATTGTGGCTCAATTCTGTATTGTATAGCTACCCCCCCTGACTGGTACGTAACATGTCAAACTATAAACATATTATGAATACGTGCCTATCACCTAGGTGTATGCAAAATATTGGGTTTACCAATGCCCATACATATATGTAAGTTAATTACGTGTGATAAGTACCTAGGTAGTGTTCAGTCCCGGCTAGGGGGTGTAACTATATAATACAGAACCGGGCCATAATGACCACTCGGTCATTGTGAGAACTTTTGGTCTCATGGTATAATGGGTGGCTCAACACCTATCTTAACAGGTAGGTAATAAGGAATACCTCTTCCGTGCTACGTATTTCCTAGGTATTAGGGGTAAAAGGACTCACGGTGTATAATACCTCCCCCATGTAAGGGCGCCATGACGGCCTTAAACCTAATGTTAACTAGATATACAAGAAGAAGGAAAGAAAAAAGGGGGAGGGACGGGGTTGTTGAATACGAAGAGAACAGAGTAATTAATTTAAATACCCGTTGATTATGTTAAGAACCATACGTAAGCATATAACATAGGTACCTAGGTATGCCTATATTCATTATTTATCACTTGAAATCCAATCGCATAAGAAGGGATCTCACACACGGTGAAAGGAAGAATAGGCTAACCTAGATATGAATAGTATGGCGAACCTGCTGACCCAATACCTATTCCTATATACTGCTTTTTGGAGGAGAGAGAGAGGGGGCTGGGGGGCTTACCCATATTCCAACCTACATACATAGATAACCTAGGTAATTACCTGCTTATACGTACCAAGTATGTCACTCTTGACGCCTTCTCTACCACTGCCCCAACCACCATCAACGCTCCTCTGTCCACTACTAGAAAGTCCCAATGGTCCTCCCAGACAGGATCTCACTTGAATAAGTGTTTTAGGCTTATATATAAGAATTCAGGGTTATTTATTTCTATCTTGTTTAGTATATAATCCTCTTGGGCGGACACAAAGAAACCACAGCCCACCACCCCCTTTCTTCCCAGCATGTTTCTTCTCCGAGCAATTATATCCGGTATTTAGTTAGCTGTACGAATGTCTTTATTTCATCGGATCATAGTCTATTGATGTTCGCTACAGTTAGGTTGACTTTGGAGTAAGACCGTCCTGTCTGGGTATACAGGACGTTTCTGTTGGCAGAGTGAGGACAGCGCCATTTCTATCATTTATTTAGATGATCAGCTCCGTTTTGTGCGGCTAATATGAACAACGCAGACAAAAAAACAATGGTTGGTTATTTATATCATGTGAATCATAGGTATACCTATACTTTGTAGGGCTATAGGTAAGTCAACACGAACAAGACCATGATAGCTACCTTCTTTCTCTGTCCCTTGGTAAATGGCTGGGTATATAAGAGATAGGTTCTTTCTCGGTATTTAAGGAATATAGCATAGCTAGATCACTAGGAAGTATGGATGTACAAGCTACGGGAGGTAAAGACATACCTTCCTATATGTGCCCGGATACAGAATATTAAATGACAAAACAAAGTAGAGAAGAGGAGGGGGGGGAGGTGGAGAATGAAGTAAGCTATACGTATAATGCAGAACCTTCATCCTCACCTGTCCTCCCCCGAGATGTACTTTTCGTATGGATATAACCCAAAGAGAGATATCTACAACAGCCCCTTCCACCCAATCATGCAACATCACTCAGCCTATCATTAAAGCCCACCCTTTTTTTCCCCTTCATCTTCCTCTAACGCCTTTCCTTCTACCACCGGTATTTCTCCTACAGCCATCACATTGCCACCAGCATCGCACGCTAACTACCCGATTATTACCTGAGTAGCTGCACGTAAAATTGGCTATCTAGTTATCCTCAGCTACATCTACTTACCTATCTAGGTATTAATCTCTCTCTCTCTCTCTATCCGTTTATCTCTTGAACCATTACACCTACCCAAGTCATCCTCTATGCATACGCCACCACCCTCAATCACAATGTCTCAAGTGGAATGCAGTTTAAAATTTGGTTACTTAGGTATATCTCCCTCGCTCTCAATATATATACAGGTGAACAAATAAAGGCGTTTGATAAGCTGCATAACTCACGTATACGCTCTCTACTTGAGAAAGATCGATATGTATTTGCCCCAGGGCTTTGTGTAGAGAGAAATCCATCCTACTTTGTGGCATTTCGCATTGTAATTAATTTCATTTTTAACAAGGTTTATGGGACGTTAATTCACTGAAGAAAGGCTAATCTGTGATATTATTTATAACGCTCATGACCAGTGAAATTTTCTTTGTAGTAGCGGCATTATAGATTCCCTCCTGAGTAGTAAGCTTACACCTCTATTATTAATTTTTTTGGCCTCGAAGAGAAATGGTACTCTTGGGAATTTTTTGCACGGTATGTATTATCCCCAACACCCTCATTCCCTCTAATGAATACCGGGGTTCAGAAGACAGACTGGCTCCATGCATTTTATCATCTAGCACGATACCAACGGGGTTATTTCATCTGAAGCTTAGTAGATGCTGTAAATGACTTCCCCTCTCCCTAAATATATGCGTAGGCAGACGGGCCCGACTACGCTTGCCAAATGAACACCACAATCCACTCTGCCAGTTCTCCTATTTCTCCTTCCCTCCTAAGCATCAACGTCCATCTCCGATTTCCGTCTGTACCAGGCGACAAAGTCATCGATGACCCCAGGCCAGGCACCGTCTTCGTTCCAGAAGCTCAGCGACTCGTCCTCCATGCTCTTCAGGGCAAACTCGAATGTCTGGTTCCACATATCGCGATTCACTGAGCGCGTCCAGTTGTCGCGCAGGTAAGTTGTCCACTCGTTGAGCCAATTGATGCCGGTGCTGTGACCAACCCATACCTGGCCGGGTTTCTTGAACAGCATCCCCCAGTAGATCAACGAGTTCTCTAGAGAGAGCGCCCGCTGATCTCCCTCCTTACCGACTACGAAAGCGTAGCGATACACCCGGCGAAATAAATCTCGGTCTCGGGGCATCGCGTCGACGAGGCGTTTGAAGTGCGCCTGTTGCGCCTCAGGCTTCGGTTCGACTCTACAACAAGTAAGCTTATGATATTCAAGGGGCTATAGCAAGACCCATGATATCAAGACAAAGGGCTCAAGTGTAGCAAAATACGATAAAGAAAGATGGATACATACCCTGCTTCTGCCCAGCCCCTAACGAAACCCGTCCGTGGTATTTCGCCTAGGCTAGGTGCCTGGATTAACTCCATAGCAATAAATAGCGAGGCGTCCTCCAAGTCGACCCCAAGGGACTCTAGATAAGACATGGATGAGTCCGCGCCAAGAACATCTTTCGTGTCTTCGGCCTCGTCTAAACCACGAATTTGGATCAGCATCACGATCATACTGGATAGATAAATATTGACAGACTTCTTAATGAATCGAATATTTTGTTGAGCTGTGCGTCCCGATTCTGGCCCGAGGCACTACCAGAAGATGATTGAAAGTACCTAATAATTAGACGGTTAGCTTTGTCTAACAATATAACTGCAGCAAAAGATAATGTCTTTTAGTCACAGAGACTCTGGTAGCTGCTGCCAGGGCGCGTCTCAGAGAATCTGTATCAATACTATGCAAAAAAAAAAAAAAAAAAAAAAAAAGCTGCGTATAATGAAACCAGATGATGACAGAGACTATACGATCAAGGAGGAAACACATAGGCGCGCTTCAAGCTATAGACTCCCTCTTGCCAAGGTCAGTGAGGCCATCCTCTAACGACTCATATCAGAGTCACCAGCATGGAGTGTCTCTACGTCAAGACCTCATTTCTACAGGCAATTCAAGATGTACATAAGGTGATAGAATATACGGTAGAATTTCGTGTGTTCGCCTTGACATATAGGGAGCTCACGCGATGCTGTGGCCTCTTCCAATAGTAAGGTTCGTCAGGTGCTCCAGTATTGGCGAGCCGTATTTCATGTGGGATAGCCAGAAAGCACCTGCTAGCTTTTGCAACCTGAATGTTCTCCGGAGGACCGATATATGAAGGTACTTGTCGTGGGGGGAAAAAAAGTATAGATATTCTCATGACTGCGGCTTAGGTTGTGGCCTCGGGATATGATGGCGTACATAGATTTTCACAGGTTGGAGGGAGGCACCACAGGGCATAGCAGTTCTTGGGTCACTAGAAATAACAAACGTAATGCTCGCACTTACGCATCGATAGCCTCGTTGAGTTTATAAGAAGAATTCTTCAGATACTAGAGCGACGGGGTTATATCAGCGTGTGTTCGGGATATCAGACAGGCCGGAAAAGCGCGGGGTCGGAGTACCTTAGAAGCAATTCTCTCGGTGGCTCCTGTGATAGATATAAAGCTGGAGACAGCCGATTTTTGGGCAACTGTTAACGGTGGCATCGTTGTGGTAGAAATTCGAGAGAAAGGCCAGGTCAGGTCAGGTCCTGCAGGTCAGGTAGGGTTGGATCGGGTCGGGTAGGCCGAGGTGAGAAGGTAAGATAAGTTAGGGAGGGAGAGAAATGGGGAACCGATTAGAGATCTTTTTTTTTTTTGAAACCTAAGGCAAGAGTTAACAAGATATGCTTTTATAACACATAAGTAGATGGTAGATGGTAGATGATGAACGGCGGTTGAGTAGAAGAAGGATGATTTTGGTGGTGTAAAGAAGAATGGGTTATTTATACTTACCTAGGTTGGGTTACTACTAACTAATAGGTAGATGAGGAAGTTATGGAGGGGTAGCTCTCCGGTTTGGACTTGGAAATGCAATTTACTTGACACTACTTCCACTATACGGTGATGATGTGCACGTATTAGTAAAAGTAGTAGTAAAGGAAGAAGAAGAAGAACCGGAATGATAAGGGCGAGGCTGAATGAAGATGAATTGAAGATGAATAAACCTTAGAGGAATAACCTTAAAAGATCCAAAAGGTCAACCTTTCTCCTCCACTGGCGGGGTTTGCGTCATGGGTTGTGGGGTTTTAGGCTGTGATACCTATTAATTGCATATCTACCACGTGAACTTGTCTAACATAGATAACCTAGATACATAACCTAATTCCTATCCTATAACTTACTACTTAACTTGGCCTACCTAGGTACCTAATATAACTAACTCTGTTACCACCAGTCTTTCTACCTAATCTTATCATGTCTACTATTTCCACAGCTCCCTCACAAGGTAATCAGCAACAGTGTTGCAGACCGATAGAAAGAAGAGAGAAAAAAAAAAGAATGAAGGGTATCGTCACAACTTCATAGGGCCCCTGCTAATGCTTATAATAATGAACCCTCCCCCATCCCTTCCACCGGCCAAAAAAGATATATATATAAAAAAAAATTTCGACAGTCCCAAGTTAGCCTGTCCATAGGACGGAAAGGAAAGGGGGGAAGGGAGGCAGGGGAAGAGGAAAGACATTCCAAATATATCTGCGAAAATGATATAGTGTTTGCACTACGTCTCTTGAACACCATCGCCATTACCATCACCACTACCACTCGTATTATTCCGCCCGCAAAATCTTTTGTCAACGCTGGCTCGCCCGTACAAGGGCCGTTGCTATGGCTAGTCACCGAGCGGCATACCCTCTAGCTCATCGAGCAACCGACGCCAATTATCGGCAAGCATCTCGGAATACTTCACTCGCTCTTGCGCCCAGTCTTGGTTCCATCGGCTGACATGGTATTGCGTCTGTTGGAAGTATATTAGCTCGTCGCGGACACACTCCTTGACAAACACCGAACGGTTGTGCTGGTTGACGATGGACTCCTTATCCTGTAATGCCTGTGATTAGAAAACCCCTCTTCTCTTTGCCATAATATATCATATACGCGACAACGCACCTTGATGATAGACTCCACTACCTTCTCGATCTCGCCTGGCTTCACCAGCCCATCTTGCTTGGCCCGCAGACCCGCCAGCTTAGTTTCGTTGTTCTGAATCCGCCGCTCCAAATACGGGATGTTGTCGCGGTCTAGCCTGTCCCGCCGCTCGAACATGTCTCTAACACTGACGAGCGCGTCGCGTTGCCGCTTCAAATCTTCGAGTACACCGATGTCCCATGCCCTGCTCTCGTCCTCCATCAGCGATTGCGAAGTCCGCAAGTGCTTGCTCATAGCCATAAGCCCGTCGTTCAGGAGGGGAACATCGTTCGTGTCTGTAGCGTATGTGTCCCCGCTGACCTCGGTGAGGGACGCGAGCGACAGGGCTAAGCGTGCATGGTCGGCAGCCACGCCCTCGCTCCGCTTCACGAGGCGGTCCATGATGTTACATGTCGAGATGTAGAGCTCCGCCGACCGTTTAATTCCCTGCTTCGTGCGCTCAAAGAGGTCGTTCAGTGACGGTGGCAGGGAGTCCTCGAGGCCAGGCGGAAGAGCCCGACCGGTGAACTCGTCTACAACAGAGATGGAGGCTTGCTTGCGCCAGACGGCGAGCTCCTATCACACCATTAGCGTGGGCAGAGGAGTTTGGAATTACAGTACAACTTACCGTGGGAACAGTCAAGAACATTACCACGAGCTGCTCTTGGCCCAGGACTGGATGCCTTACGACGGCGTTGAGGAAGCGCGCGAGGCCACGCCGTCGCTTCTCGATAAAGGCACCGTCATTCGAGAGGTGGTTCCCATTGACAGCAACCCGTTTCGGGGGCAGCAAGGGGAGCACGCGAAATGGATATCGCTTGTGTAGACAATCGAGTAGCCAAACAAAATCGCTATATCGACGGATGACCTTGCTCCCGCGCCGGGCACTGGCCACTTCGTAGTTGTGGTGCTGAAACATAAACATGCCTTCCTTCTCCGGCATAAGGGAGACTACGATGTTCTCCTCGACCATGTTACCCGTCCTGCCTCCACTAATAGTACGAGAATGGCCGGAGGGGTTAACATCAGAAGACTCGTGATGGCCATTACCGCCCCCAGCCCCGACTCCGAAGGGACTGGAGGGATGGTTTGAGGAGGGATCGCCGAAGCCGCCTGCATTATTGTTGGCGTCTAGAAACCCCCATGCACCGGGATTTGGGGGCGCCGAGCCGGGAGCAGCGGAGGTAGGGACCGAACTGCTGGCTACCGAGGTCATGGTGGACGTGGTGAAGTTGGAGGTGGTGCGAGAATTTAAATCGGGGGCATCGAGGTGGGCGTAACCGTTTCCGTTAGCAGCCGAACCAGTCAGGCCATGGCCATTGGTCTTGGGGGTGACGGGACGATGGTGATTCGCGTGGTCGTCGGGAGCGTTCCACGGGTCGTCGTCGGGGCCTTCCATTGATGGCTTTCGAGGAGTGGGTTGGGGGAAGGAGGGAGGATCGGGGTGCTGTGGCGGTTTCGCAGCGAGCTCTGCAGGATGGGGAAATGTGGGCTTGGTGGTGATGAAGGATAACTGGGGCCGCGGCAGGTCTGTTGTATATTATTGATTTATTTATCAGCGAATAGCGTCCCCGCAACATGGTGATGCACAGGTCAACGATGTTACGATAAGGCCCTTATTGGGCGCCATCGGCGCGGCCTGCCCCATTGCTGGCGCTGTATTGTACATACATACGCATAGCTTGTGCGGCTTTCTAGCTCTGCGCTCTGCATCTGCATATGCCATACAACCAATGGACATACCAAAGAGAGAGAGAGAGGGAAGAAAAAAAAAAAGAGCACTTGACTCCATAAACAACCAAGGCCAACTTATCACACGAACATGTGGATAATAACAAATGCCCCTCCAAAAACAAAAACAAAAAAACCAGCTTGCTTTTTCTTTTTTTCTTTTTTTTCTCTTCTTCTTCTTTTGTTTACTTACCTCGTCTGCGTTCATCTACGCTATCTAGGCTCACGACCTCGCCCTCCTGAGCCAGCCCGATAAGGGCAAGAAGCACATTAAATTCGTTACGACCTAAGGGAATGTCCTGACCCTCAGGCGCTAAAACGTTTGCTATGCGGGCCTGGTCGTCGGTAGCTAACTTGGCCGAGGCAAGTGTCTTGGCCACACCCGATGATGTGATTTTGCCGCCGCTCCCATCTTCGCGGACCACCTTGTCAAAGGCCTCGATGTAGTCATCCGGTACCTGGGTATCAGCTAACAGCCCAGTCAACAACTCAGCACGCGATTGTTGCTTCCGCTGGGTCGGCACGTCCCAGGGTGTCGCACTATGGCTACTGCCAAAGTCGTCATCGTTGAATAGAGCGTCGGAATTAGATCGAGTCATGGGATCGTCACCGTCGCCGTCGTCGAATAGCGAATTCCGAGAGATGGCTACACTCGAATTGCCTAGCGACGAGGATTCGTTTGGGGGCGATGTACCGAAGAGAGACATGGCCGTACGTACAGCAGCCGGAGTAGGTATAACAACAAGATATATATATATATAGAGAGAGAGAGAGAGGAAGGACGGGGAAAGGCCTGCCGCTGCGGATAATGCGGGAAATACGAGTGGGGGTTGGGAGGTAAGTGGTAGTGTCGTTCCCGAGTCTTTCGTGGGTTCGTCGTAATACAATGAATAGGGTTCGTGATAAGCAACGTCCTCCTAGACGAGACGATGAAAAACCAACCGAGGATAGATAGATGATGCCTGTCGAGAAGTACACTACCTAAATATCACCCATGCACACACATGCATGTATGCACGTAGAATAAGAGACAGAACTGTCCACTAGGTAGGTAACTGTGTACCTAGATTAGTTGGTGTGTAAAAAATAAGAAACTCCTGCACCTGCTTTTTTTTAAAAAGGGTACAGGTTTCGAGGAAATAAAGTAGCAAGAAGGAAACACAAGAAGAGGGAAAAAAAGAAGAAGAAGAAGAAGAAGAATTTGGATCGAGGTTTTGGAATGGAATAAGCTCAGTTTAGACAAGCTGGGGGGCGCTGAAATCGGGGAGCTGGAGCTTTGTGTCGAAACACCTTCTCACCAAAATCTATAGCTCTAGAGGTACTTAATTCAGGGCCAAAGGTACCCATGCTGAAACAGATCGACGAGTGAGCTATGGTGGGGAGGGGCGGGAAGGGGGATTGGGGGGAAGGATCTCGTTTATGTAGATATCCAGTACTAAGTATACTATGTAAGTATACTTCTCATTAAGCTATAAAATGCTTTAATACATATCAGGTTAAACTTGTGTAACAGGTATATACATACACCATGTATGTAAACACTGCTCACTCAATTGACCATTGACTCTGACAGCATGGTAAATAGATACCTAATTAGGCCTGTTTACTGCCTGTCTGTTGGGTAAATGAATACCTAACCTAGATGAGCATGGAGCTATAGAGGCATGTGTAGGTTGGGTAAGGTGTAGGTTAGATAATGTTTTTATACATCGATACAATAATACAACAAGACAGCAATAAACAAGTTATAGCTTCTCCCAAAGCTTCGTCTCCTCCTTCTGCTCTTTCGTCTTCTTCTGCTTCAACAACTTCGCCGGCGGCACTCTGAAGAACAAACTGGGTGAGTCGCCCGGTTTCAGCAGATGACTGAGGTACCCCCTGTGTGCCGGGTCGCGATAGTACTCAATGTCCCAACGCGAGGTCGGGTCTGGTAATCTGTAGCTGAACCCCTTCTTGCGGACCTGCTCCAATATGGGCTCCACGTGTTCCCGGCCTACCGGCAGCGGCAGGTCGGTGTTGACACTCTTACCGGCCACAAGCCGCTCGATGGACTTCTTCGTGTAGTATCGCGTTAGGATCTTGCCGCCCGCCTTCTCCACCGCCTCGATCGCCGCCGCCGACGCCCGCGAGATGACAATGTCGATAGGCTGTTTCAGCGAGTCTTTCCCTCTCGCCAGGAGTTTGATCCCGTCCTTAATGGTACCCACGAGATTCGACTGCACCAGCTCCTTCGGGGTGATCTGCTTCGTGGGATCGATGCGACCCGAGTCGATCCATTCTTGGAGCTTATCGAGGTCGACCTCGGACATGACGGGCGCCCGGCTATAGTTATGGTTAGCCAGAGTGCGCTTTGCTAGTGGGGGTTCCGCCGGTTGCCTCCGTACAAGTTCTCAAATCCGAGTTTTCCCCTCTGGAAAATCAGGGGTGTCTGACCACCCTGGAACCAAGGCTTGACCTTTCCATGCTGCTTCTGACCCTTGTGACCTCTACCGGACGTCTTACCCTTCCCCGAAGAGGGACCACGACCGACACGGATACGCTTCTGGTGGGCGCCCTGGTTGTCGGATAGGCTCGCTAGGATGGATGCGCTTCGGGTCTGCTGTATGGAAAGTGCCGCGAGAAAATTAGCAACCGATGGGCGCGCTGATGCTGAAACAAGCGGTGCTTTGCAGCATTGGGCTGTCAACCGGACTGGTCCTGATATTCGCGGAGGCATTTTACGACATATATATATATCTGTGTGTATATATATGCGCGTGCGTGCGTGCGTGCGTGTGTGTGTGTATGTGTTATGTGTGTTATATATTATTTATTATGTGTGTAGTGTGTAAGTACTATGCAAGTGTAGGTTCAAGTTATAGTGTATGGTACTTTACTATCTTTAAAATAAAGTTATTCCCAATTCCAAATCTGTAGCTTAATTTTTTTTATTGGGGGGTAGAGGGGTTAATTGACAAGAGGTGGTCCGAGCTTCACTCCACCTGGATATATACCAACCTACAGAGTAGGTTGGTAGTGTACAGGTAAGTTATGTCAATAGTATGCTAGGTATCTAAGGTGTTACAAGTGATCGAACTAACCTATATTTAAATGTGTTGATGTACCATTACGCGGTATAAAGTACAAAAGATTTATGATTATACTGATTTTTTAACTACCTACTTCTCTAATTAAATTCAACTTTGTAGCTTTTGAGTTTTGATAGAATTTATTCAATTCTTGATTCTACGGATCCCCCTTTTCGCACCCCCCTTTTTTTAGTATTGTGGCTATATTTGGGCTCATTGTCTGACAAAAAACATTCGCATCCCTAATATATATATACGTGTGTAAATATAACAAATAATAAATAAGCCAGGTCTGCTGAGCGAGGAGGTAAGTATGGGGATTAACCCGTGTTAATCCCCCTTTTTATAAAGCAAAGATTTAGCTTGGCCATCACCATCGTAAAGATGTCTTGGGACTCCTCAAGCAGAGCACGTCCAGTTTCTCCTTCAGCAAAGACTATATCGAACTCCAGTACCATCTTGGCCACAACCGCTCGGATCTCATCGAGCGCGAGCTGCTTCCCGATGCCTACGCTCGGTTAGCCAGACACAAATACTAAGTTGGGTCAGAAGGGTTATCCAACGTACAAGCAAACTTTCCAGTGGAGAACGGAAACCAAGCGTCTTTTTTAACCAGCCTATCTTTGAGGGTAGTCCATCGCTCGGGTACAAACTCGTCTGGATCTTCAAAGGCCTTCGATGCTAGAATCAACGTGTTAGCCACGTCCAGACTTACTGGAGAATAATACCGCTTTACATCGATGGATCAAATACTGCGGCGCGATCACCTTAACGCCTCCCGGAAGCGCCTGTCCATTGATTACTACCCCCTCTTTCGGAGTGTTTCGAAAAGTCCCTCCCGGGACTGGAGGATACAGGCGGAGAGTCTCGCGGATGAAGCCATCGAGAAATTTTAGCTTGTGCAACTTCTGCACAGTTAAGTTCCCGTCGTTTCGTATACCTTCGGCATCAAGCTCTGCTCGCAACTTGAGCACATGAGATTCATCCTTAGCCAACTGATAGAAAGCGCAAGTGATCGCTGCAGCCGTCGTGTCACTGCCAGCTACGATGAGAAGCCGCGCGTCGCCGACGAGCAGCAAGTCATCTCGTTTTGGATCGTCGACGAAGAAAGGCCCTTTATTGAGGATTTGAGTCATAATATCTGGCTCTGCAGGCTCGGTCTTCCCTTTCTGCGCGATCTGGGCCTTCTCCTTCTGCTGTTCAATACACTCAGCGCTATAGCGCACCAGCCTCATAAATGGATTCAGTCGATCAGGGATTATCGATCCCATTGTGTGGATGACCCAAGGCATGGTCGCAAGACAGCCAAGTGGAAATGGACTCGTCTCGTGCATCGTGTCTATGTATATATGAGACTGACCCATTTGAACTGCGTTGAAGGCACGTCCGAACGCTAGATCACCTGTGGCACATTAGATACATTGTGTATCATTTCATAGATATGCGGGCCTCACCCATAATGTCGAACGAGTACCATTCGAACCACCTTGCCGCATCGACAACCTCCCCAGATCTTCGGCACATTTGAGCAACTAATTGGTCGGCATATTTTACTATTCTGGCATCGTAATTCCGTAAGGCTTTTGCGGTGAATGCCGCATCCCAGCCATGACGCCTTCGGTCATCATGTAAGGATTTATCGCGGATTTGCGTCAGGCTAGTCCATGGATAGCCGATGTCATACCCTAGTAGAAAGAGTTAGCAGAGTCGATATCTATAACTACTATAAGGAAGTCATATACAATCTGCTTTCTCGAACTTTGTGTCCCTGTCAAACATTACACCTATCATGTCGGGGTCGGCTACAGATAGGAGATTCGGGCCCACGCGAACATAGTCGCCATACTCAGCATGCAGACGGGCGAGATGGCGGTAATTGTCAATCTTGTCCTTCACCTTGAAGAAGTGATAGAATTGCGTGTATTGCGCGAGCCAGGGGCCCGGGAAACGACGCAGAGGGTGGAGGCAGGTCCTATACACGAGCATAGAAACGAAGATACCGCCCAGATACGCAAGGCAGCCGAGAGCTGTTACTTGAACAGCTTGCCAGAATGTCAAGAAAGAAAGCCTAGTAAGTAGCACGCTAAATGCTGGTGGTCCTAATACAACCGTTTTGACGTATAGGGGCGCCCTGAGCGTATGCTCGCCGTGGACAAAGTAGCACACATGGGAGAGGACACCTAGGCCCACACAACGTAAAACAACCTCTTCATTAGATAGCCCCATTCTACCTATTTAATTCATAGACTAAAGAAATCAATGCCTCCCAAATCAAGTGGCTTTTCACTTAAGAAACAACGGAAGTGTGACATATCTTCGACGTGGGGTGTTCCGTCCTACATATATTCTGCTTCTCGCAACAAGTCTAGAAGATACAGACTACCCTCCCCTTCCCCCTGTAGCCATCTTAAGACAGCGAGGCTCAGTAGGGTATCGATGTAAGACATACTCCCGAAATTCGTCATGTCCTGGTTTATTCAGTCCCGGTTCGCTCGACCATCAAAACCCCCTATCTTTCTGAGTGTTGCTCATACGAGGGCCATAGTATGTACATAACGCGGCAAAGGTGTCTCTTGATCAATGTGGTTGCATCAAAGGATATTGGTTAACAATATCACATTAAACATGATTAATTAATAGGCTGTCCGGATTTTGAGGCTGAATCATAGTGATGCCTAGCGTTCCGCGCCATACCACTTGTTTGAATGGATGCATCAAGTTCTTCTACATGGTCATCTCACTAGTAGGTCATGCCGCATTGTTAGCCCAATCACCACGCCATACCTATCAGCAATGTCTAGGTTGGGTTAATGCTCGCGCAGCTGATTCTCACTTACCGATGATTATTGGGAGTATCTAAACCCTTGTAAATCCCAACGCAGTGTTATTTTTGCCCCCATTGGCACAAAAAACAGATACATAACCATTTAGACCCGTGAATGTGCCAGTATGAATAACAATCACATAGCTTAGCTTATGCCTGTTAGTCGTGAGTTGAGTTGGTGTCACGCTGCTACACTGACGAAGTGGGCAAGGAGAGAAAATGAATTATGAAATAGAACACAAAGAACGCTACGTTGATTGCATACCATTCTATGAAACAAGCCTGGTAGATGGCTAACTCGAACTAGTATGATGTCACGAGCTAGCAGGGAGTATGTATCAATAAGGATGTGACATATCAGGAAAAGGGGGAGGGGGGAGTGGAAGCTGACTGCCAGATAGCAAAATGATTATAACATTTGGGTCAGTAACATTTAAAAACCGCGCATTGCAGTAGCCATTGGAAGGTATCGGTAATCTAAAGTACCAACTAGACGTGTTATTTAAAGAGAGAAGGTGTGTTGAAGCAACCGTAAGTCTGGCATGAGTTTGTGCATTGGGTGTTGTTTGTTGGGTTAGCTGTGCGATTGGGCACATGACGCACAATATATACGAGCGAAGCATACCTAACCGTCATCCAGGTGATACAACATAGGTTGATTCCCAAGTTTTTATCGAGGTGAGAATGACTACATGTGCTTAGTAGGTGTAGAAGCCGAGTGTACACCTCAAAATATGTATGGACAGTCACTGAGGACCTTACGATAGGTATCCCTTCCACACATGTAGCCTTTGATAGCTCACGTACCCACAAGCTCCTATCCCCTCCCCTACTACGTATATTGCTCCCTACCTCCCGTACCAACAATCATACGGCGTACATATCCACCTACAGCCGGTACTATTTTTCGGAATTCTTTAGCATCGGGGCAATCCACAAAGGAGTAGGCAGCTCGCAAAAGAAGATGTTTACTCGAAACGAACGGGAAATGTGGTAGAGAAATTTTGGCTTACTCTAAACTCCTTATTTTCGCGATCTGTAAGATCAAAGAACTCGCTATCTGCCTTGTGTTCAAGACTTCCGTATTCTTGATCGCGGCAACGGTTCTCGTGGGCGTAGTACACCATCAGCAAGATAGTAGCTGCAACTCCGGCGGCCGAGGAGGCGACGATGACGATTTTAGCTGGCAGGTAGGCAGGGCTATCCTCGGCACGGAAAGTCTGGGGGCCGACTATGTTTCCAGCACAGAAAGCCATGAGCAATACGGCATTTAAGGTCACCTTCTTGGTATGACCCGCGCAGTTCGCTGCCGCGTACGAATAGAGCAGCGGCAGCGAGGCGCCAATAACATTGGTGAGGTAGTTGCCTGTGAGGACTATTCAATGAAAGGAATTAGTTCTTGCTATACGTACCTATCACGGAATTTTTCAACCTATCTGAGGAGTGTAAACTAGTAGGACTAGCTAGGCCTTACAAGTTGTACCTCCAGAAAGGCGCAGGGGGACTAGAGATAATAATAATAATGATATTAATTAAATAAAAAAAAAGGTCTCCTTGATTTACTCACGAGCTCCCTTGTTGCTGACATCCGAAAAGGCCAGCAGGCCACCCCCGAGGACGCCGCCGATAAGTAGGATGGCAATGATAATAGGTCCGCGCATATCAAGACGGGCGGAGCTAACACCAGCAGATATAACAGTCACGCAAGCGACAACACCAGACGGAATCGACAGCAATGCTGTTTCTTTAGATGTGTACCCAAACCCTTTGATGATCGTCGCCTGATAACTACTCACCGCACCATTAGGGATGCTAGAAGTGATAGTAATGAACGCAATAAGCCAGGTCTGGGGGTCCCGAAAGCACTCCCGGACGTGCTTGAGCTTAAAGTGCTTGTTCTCGATGCCCGTCTGGTTCTCGCGGACTCGCTCAATAGCCCATATTTTCTCCTCGCGCGTGAGGCGAGACGACATCGGGCTATCTGGCAGGAAGAGCACGACGAGGACCCCGACCACGATGGTGATCAAGCCAAATAGGAGAAACATGATCTGCCACGGGGTAAACCTCTCCGATTCGTAGTGCTGAAAGCCAAACGAGGTCAGGGCACCGATGATGGTACCCGTGCCGGTCCCAACATACCAGAATCCGACCCGAGCAGGCTGCTCGCTCTTCTTATACCACATGCTTGTAACGAGGATTAGGGCCGGGGCCACCGCCGCCTCAAAACACCCAAGCAAGACGCGGAGAGTGGCCAACGCGGCCCAGCTCTTCGCCGCCGAGTTTAACGCCACGATGAGTCCCCAAAGGATAACGTTGGCGCCGAGATACTTGGCCGTCGGCAATCTCTGCATAAGATAGCCCGTTGGGAGCTCGAACGCAAGATACGTGACGTAGAATAAGGTGGCTAACAGACTAAACTGATTACCTGTAATCCCCGTGTCCTTCTGGAGACCCATCACGTTGGCATAATTGACTATGAGTGACAATAAGCGTCCAGTTCCAACAACCTTTTGCGTAGTTACCTACTTAGTGTCTTGTCGAGGTATTGAAGATTGTAACACGCCCCTATCTGACTGTCAGCAAACGCGGCCTTACCCAAAGAGTGCAGGGAGTAGACTAACACATGAGTGGCACAATTGCCCAATCTATCTTTCTGACCAGATCCTTCTCGTTGACCTCTGTCATTGCAGTGGCATTCTCGTTGTTTAGGTACTCGAGCGCGGCGTCGGCATCGATGACCTTTAGGCCTTGCCCTTCAACGTCTGTCTTTTCGATCGACATATTCACATTACTATATTGGCGTTATTTTGTAGTGGCACCAATTCGTCAGTACTGACGCTACATCTCAATGTTTATCTTGAATAATAGGAACAAGGAAACTATATATAAGTATGTCACGAGCGGCCTATTGCATTATAGTAGTAAGAGAGGAGTTGGGGGCATCTTATCAGAGGAGAAATGACAGCATAGTCGGACTTGACTATAACTGTATTCGCTTGCATAAACCAACGAAAGAGGAGCAGTTCTGGATGGCACGAAATGATAAGGAGTTCTCCAACGATCGAACGGATGCTGGGTGTGCCGCATTCGGTGGAGCTCGATAAGGAAGCTCTCGAGGTTGCGGACAATGCCGATCAACGGGAATATCCCCGAAAACATATTCAATCAGCAGGGGTCAATGCCTGTTATCTCTATTGCCGCTGCTGAGCATGGGTTATCAAGTAAAAACGATTCACACGGCACGCGACAAGGCTGATAGGTACATATATAACCAAGCATGACGTAGTGATACGTATAGGAGTAATAGTGGTTGATTCCTGTAATGTATGTGAATTGATTGAATAGATTATATAGATTGGTGACAATACCAGACAGGCGTACCAAGCTACATCGTTGATCAAATCGCAACAAGACCTAGAAAACCATATGGACTAGACCGGTCCCTGCTCTACAACTTTGGAGCCTTGATAAATCTTAAGTGTCTCTTCTACGAGGATACAACGAATCCTCCTTTTCTCTCAACGATTAACGAAAAAAAGGCGATGGCTTTTTTTTTTTTTTTTTTTTTGCGCTCGCCCCTCCTCAGTAGATTTTCTCTTTTTGCTTCTTGGGGCAGGATGATGAGGGACAAAGATTATTTCACTGTCCATGGATTTGCTAAGCATCTGCCTCTAATGATTGCCTTCGTCGACAAATACCTATGAAGAGGTCTGGGGTGAGACCAAGACCACGCTGTCACCTAGAAATAAGTGTTAGATGAGGGCGTTTTGACCAAAGGGGCTTTGAGTGTGCTTACCTCGAACAAATAACATCTCGGACTTCTTCGTAGTGGTCTTGGAATATAATGTGAGTATAGAGCACTAGATAGGAAGAGGGAGGAAGGGAAAGAGAAAGAGAGAATAAGGTCAGACTTACTCTTATCTCGTCATCATCGTCATCATCATCCACTACATAGATCGTTTCTATAACGTCACCCAAGACTAGGTTCATGTGGCTATCGTAAGCCTGAGAGATGAATGATTAGTAAGAGGGCATTGGTTTGAGTGGAAATCATAAAGGTGAATCTGAAAGTTTGGACGCACATGAAGTCGTCCTTTGAGTTCGCGATCACCCCGTAGCTTCACGAAGACAACCTCGTCGAGCAGCAGACGCACAAGATCTAGAGGCTCCGAGACAGAACCAGCAGCGGGACCTTCTTCTCCTTCAGCCATAGCTGATATATGTGAGGCGCGAGGCTGAGATTTAAGAGATTATAAGCGGGGATTGGAGGTTAAACCTGGTGATGCTAAGTTGTTGATAATCTCCAGCTAGGTATTAGCCTGAGCACATGGGTGGGTGTGAGCTTTTAGGTGGGTAGGTAGGTATGCAGGTGGTGAGTAGGCATATAGTACTTACCAGGTAGTATGTAATAAGTAGGTTGGCTTGGAAAGGGAGGGGGAGGGGGATTTGGGACTAGAAGAAAAGGAAGAAGTTGCGGGTATGTACTTCTCTTTTTGCACTACCTAGGAGGGTACTACTACCTAAACTGCAAACTTCAAGTGGTGTGACCTTACTTACCTAAGACTCTCACTAAGTCCATTTTGTACATAGTGGGGACATTCTGGAGCTATGACCGAAGGAAAAATCTTGTTGCTACATCCGAGCTAGAATGACATAGGAATCAGTTAAGTACTACTACCTAGTACTTACCTAGTACTACCTAGTACCTAAAAACATTTTTTGACGTAATTTAGATCACAGTTTCAATTGGAACTTGAAGTTTAGTATTCCACTGTACCAAAATATACCAAAATATATGTACCAAAGTTAATTAACCTTAAGTCAATTAAGGCTGCCCGCTAAAAGACGGCAGCCAACTCAATTCAAATCCTGGGGTAACAGAACTTAACCTAGGTTAGTTAGGTTAAGCTCCTCTTTCCCTCGTCGTCGTCCTCCTCCCTACCTCTTGTACCACTTACACAATGAATATAGCAACAACCGTACTCCTCCGCTCCGTGTTTTAGAACATATATTATATATATAGATATAGTATATCAATGTTCACTGTTGCTTCAGCTATCGAGTGCGGAGGGCATTGTTCTCGAATACTAACTTTCCGCCTGTCTCGATACTCCCACTCATATACACACCCATTTTCCCCCTTCACTAGTAGACATGCCTCTACCAAAAACTGGACCGGGACTGGTAGTTTCCAATCTACATCTGATGGGAACGACCCAACCCTCACCGGCAGCGATGTAGAATTCATCCGAGGTTTGGCTCGTCGGTTCGGCCCGGATCTCAAACCGAAGTTCGCATCCCAAATTTATAGTGCATCCTCTATTGAACATTTAAATGGGATGTGTCAACACCATGAGACCATCCAGGAACTCCCGGAACTTCCTCGCGCTTGGATACCAGTCATCCAGGCCCTACAGAGGCAAGACACGCAAGGGCTAGTGCATCATATGATACAAAAAGTCACAACAGATAAGCATGTTCTCGACCAAGCTCTCGCCGTCTTGCCCCGGACTACCATCACCGAGCTCATCCGCTCGCTCGATGCCTTCCGTGTTGCGAAGGAGTGTGATCCAACCGACCAGATGTACATTCCCATTGGTATGTACACTCTGTTAGACATGGACAACACGCTTGATCAGTGGGGTTCCCGCAAGTTGTACGCCTGCCTTTTCCCTGCTCTATTAAAGGTGGTCGCGGCTCTGCAGCGGTCGGGTCAAAAAATAATGCCAGAGGAGTATGTTTATCTGTTAAGATGCGCTGGTGCCATATCAGACCCAGATATCGCTAAGATAACATGGAACACCATGATCAGGGAGGTGACCACACAATGGCGGCACGGCGGCCTGTATACCGAGTTTGCCTCTGCTCGGTTTTTGACACATCCCATGTACACTGGTTATGACAAAATCAGGAGGGCCGTCCTTCCGCGGGACAAACACAGGGCTGGCTACGTTTTCTCTCGCCGTAAAACGATGCTACTGGACCGGCTTCGGTTTAATCTACAGCTCAGGAGGTATCGCTTTGGCCTCATCAGACATATAGACCACGCCCATCGCCTTATGCAAAAGCTTCGGCACAAGGGGGCAGCTCTGAGGGTATTCGGAAGGACTGTCAAGGATAACCATATGCTCACTGAATCTCTCATCTGCACCCACATGATCGCTCTCGGCCGGGCCGGAGCCCTGAGGGCTATCAGCTCCAAGATCCTCCATGATTATTTCGGCATCAATATGCCGGTACTCCACGCTTCAGAACGTAAAGCCGGAGTCCCAATTCCCAGTATCGAGAAGGTCCCAATCCGCATCCGGCCCACGGCCCAGTTTATGAGGGCCGTAGTCGAGGTATACGGCTCCAACGGGGAAATTTCCATGGCATTCCAGTTGCTTGACCACGTCTCGGATGTATACCACATCCCAGTACCATTTGACGTCTGGAATGACCTGTTCCAGTGGACCTATATCTTGAGCTCACCCCCGATCTCTACTGGGTGGGCCAAGGCGGGCTGGCACTTCAAGATTCCCAGTGCGGCTGCAGTGCGGATGATTTGGGACACGATGACAGCTGCGCCCTACAACATCAAGCCCGATTTTGATCAGTATAACATCCTCATACGCAGTCTTCTCGGACGAGGGTTGACCAGCGAGGCCCTGCCGTTCATGCGCGAAGCCATCGAGAAATACGACGCGCAGTGCCACGAGTCCGAAAGTGCCACCCTCGAGCACATCCAATGGCTCCGCGACGGCGCTGGCACCACCTCCTTTCCCCCCTCAGCACTACGCCACGAACGCGCCCGCATTACTAAACAGAGAATGTGGTATCACATTCACGTGTGGTGCCGCGAGCTACTCGGGAGCAGGCACCACATGAAGGACCCCTCCCGCGGCACCCTTCCTATCCCTCCCATTCCCGATCTCATCCACGAGTTCCGTCCTTTTCTCCTAAACCCCGTATTCTACCCCACACCCTCGGGGTATGTGGAGCTTATCGACCCCACGATCGAGACTACCTATTTCCGCCGCGGTCCTCTCGGCCGCCGTCGCCTCGTCATTAATATAAACATGTTCTTTGGCTTCAATTTGGTCAAGGTACGCACTAGGCGTTGGCACCCCATCGTCTCTTCCTCTCACTCGCTCTACCGGAAGCGGACCAACATCCTCAATCCCTTAAAGGAGCTCTCTGGGGAGTCTGCAGGCCGCTTCAGGGTGTCCTCGAGGAGCTCATTGAGCATATTAAGATGGAGGAAATACCGCCCGTGGATATATACGGAGAGGAGAAAGGCTCGAGATACGCTGGCGATGCAAATGCAGGATGTTGCCGAAAGATACAATAATAATGATGATAACCATGACGGTAATGACTACTACTACTACGACGACGACGACGACGACGACGATGATGATGATGATGATGATTAGCAGCGGCTAGTGGAAATAAGTGCTTTAGGGCACTGGACTGCATTGAACACAATTAAGTAAAATAGGGATAACACAGTAAAAGGCATCAGGGCACCTTAGTCGCCTGTATGATTTGTTTTCCCGTAGAAATTGCATTTCAGTGGTTCAAGGTCTCTCTGCATGAGGCTTGTCTTCAACAGCACTAATTCTTGCAATTAGAGCGCCTTCTACGGTTAGGGGACGTCTAAGTAACACTAGTTCAATACGTGTTCATATCCATTGAACCGCATGTGACCCTCAACACTCAGATTAAAAAAAAATGCAACGATAACGAAAAGTCCCAACTCCATCCTTACGCAAATCACAATACTGTCTTATGATTGCCATATACCATTCCCATTATCCTTTCTTACCTCGTTTCACCTCGTACCCATACAAGGTCAGAGCTAGTGACATGCTACTTCACCTTTTCGAGCTGCAGATCGTTGATGTACATGTAACGGCTCATTGTGATCCAGCCCCAACGGAACCACACCATCTGGCTCTTGTGGGCATGTGTCATGGCCATCCTTGCCGTACCGTAGCACCCACGGCCACCAGGGCCGGTGCCGATTAAAGGATTCAGGTTGACCAGAACCCCGGGGTTACCCTTATCACTCTTCTTCTGGGCCGGCGGGCCAGCCAGGAGCAAGTTCCCCACAGTGAAGAATACATCCAAGAACCCGATGTACTTGCGACCCACACCCACAGACGTCAAAGTGTACAAATCCACGGGCGAGGCCCGACTGGCTCTACCACGCGTTAACGCCGTAATGAACCGACGTGCGCCATGATACAGCGAGATGTGATTCGGGTGCGAGGAGACACCACCGGCGTCGAAAGTTATGAGAACGTCAATGGCAGCAGTAGGAGGCTCGTCGGCGGCATTTTGCCTAGCGGATGGGGGCGGTGTGAAAGCGCTGCAGAGGAGGGAAGAGATGCGTCCGGCATCCCAGGTCGTGGTCATTGAGTCGGGGAAATCGCTGTCATGGTGAGAATTAGTATGTCCTGAGACTATATCTATGATTGACGGAGGCCGATAGACGGCTACACGGCCGGATAAAAGAAGAGGAAGAAAACCACTCACGGGCTATCCAACACAAAAACATCGTCCTCATGTCTTAAGCCCAGCATGAGACCGCTCTTGACCAGCTCGCGGCGCCGCGTCTCGCCGAGCCCGTCGGCATTGCCCGTGCTTAAGCACAGAATCTTGACGTGGTTGCCCGAATCGGGGCGAGTCAGCGCCAGCATCGTGGGCGCAAAGAACATAGCCTCGTCATCCGGATGCGCAATGAGCAGGCATATGCGCTTGTTGCGCAAGGTCGGGAGTTGTGTCTGTAGAGTGGAAGAGGTATACGTATATAGCAAGGGCAAAGCTACAGCGAAGGCGCTCGATACGCCCAGTCCGAGGAGTGTCGAGTATGACATGGTCGCACATATATATGAGTGCGCGTGTGATGCGTGTGATGTGTGTGATGCGTTAAGTCTACGGTTGATAGCTGCGAAGCTAGATTGTGATCTGGTCCAAGAAAGCAAGTTCAATTCGTCGTTCTACTAAGTGGAGGCGCACGATCGTCAACTAGGCCGTGGCGCAATCTGATCCGAGCTCAAATGTGTAAGATCTCCGCGCAGGGTGTTTCGCTCGCCAGTGATTGCTTGTCTTTTATAGTGTGTAGTGTAGAAAAGCCCCGTTTGCGAAGAGGAATCCGGCCCTAGTTGAAGAGTCTTTCCAAGCAACACTAGAGCTTCTCACAAGAAGGGTACCTCAATACAAAGAGGTAAGAGTACAAGAATATATAGCAGAGGAAAAAGGGGTAGAAAACAAATAAGGCCTCCTACCCCTACCCCCCCCTCCTCGAAGGATCTTATGATATCGATGGGAAGGATAAAAGAGAAAATAAAAACAGGGTAGTTATATGAAAAGCTAATTACCTTTTCTGGAGTATTATTCTTTTGGGGGGAGGATGGAACAGCTGCAGATGCAGATGCAGAAATAAAGACAGGAATCGCAAGAAAGTGACATAGGAGGGAAGGGGGAGGGAGAGGGGGGAGTCTGAGAGGAAAGGGAAGATAAGATGGAATACTTTAGAATCGAGAAATGTAAATGGGGATCGCACGTTTCCAATCTGCTTCGCTCACGCGCCGCACCCTCTCTCAAAGTGCCCCGCTCTGCCCGCTCTACCTAGATAGCTTGCAGCATGCTAACCGCATAATCGCATAAATTGAGGGACTTGGTATCATTGGAGAACGTCATGCGCCTTGAAGGCAGGGCGGGGCTGCTTACTAGCGTGGTCATACGCATGCGTACCTGCATATATGTGGAGTGTCCAACCCTGTCAACATGTATAATTGCATTGTAAGGTTTGAGCACAACCTCGGAGCTCGGGGCTTATATCAGGTCCGCTGACGGGATCTAACTTTAACTTCTCATGCATCCACCTGTGTGAACAGCTCCAGCCCACTCTACACTACCAGCACTTACACTAGGTTAGTACTTACTTACTCACTATCAGCTGTTGTCCGCTTTGTTGAATTAACTTTAGCAATCCTATTACATAGGTACCTATCGAGGAACCTGCCATAACAAGAATAAAAAGAAAAGGAGAAAAAAAGTTGGTCACAGCCATGGTACAAACCAGGAAAGAGAGAAAAGCTGCTGCTGGCATCAAGCTTGCCCAACCCGATCGATCGGGTCCAACCGAGGCTACCCTACTCCAGTTTGCCCAGGAACGCGAACTCTTTGAAAAAGCCGACAAGAAGCAAAGGAAGAATCGTAGAAGCGATGGCAGTGAAGATGAAAGAGATGAGGAGGGAGCAACATTGTCACCAAAGGCCGAACGGATTATGGAGGCAATCCTCTGGACCGTCAGCCTAGCTATGCTACACTTCACTCTCGATGTACTCGTCCAACACCAATACGCCGTTGTCATATCGTGGCCGCAGATCGTAAGACGGTCTATTCAGGCCTTAGCCGGTAAGTCCTGGCCACCTGATAAATCGGCTCGTGGGGGATTCAAGCTCAACGTGTATAACATTTATTTATCCTGCAGTATTTTTCTTGCTTTTCTATACGCTTCATCCCCACGCCTCGTCCCCTATCCTACTCCCGGGGCTGCCCCTCCGCTTCCAATCCCCACTCCGACAAAGCATATTTTTCGGTGCGAGCATTGCATCGGGGTGCTACCTGATCCACATATCCAACGTATACGGGTACCTCGCCGTTATGAAGCAGTCCCCGCCGCTGGGCTGTTTGTGGGTGTGGTCCATTATCGAGCTCGACCTATCGCTCGCCGTTGTGTCTCTAGCCGTCGCTGGCGGCTTCTTCTACCAGGGCGGTTATACTATTAGATGATATCTTCAAGGGGGGCTTTCATCGCGACTAGGCCTAGAATGCAACGTTGCTGACGCTTTGCTATCGCCCGCTATCTTTCCCGTGAGGCTCCTCTTTTACTAGCCTTGATACTTGATACCGAGGCGCGTCCCAAGCGGTCTCCAGCGCTTTAACTCTCACTGATAGCCAGGTTATAGCAACAGCTGTGGTAAAACTTCAGTTCTAGAAAGCAAGGGTCCATCGTCTATACCCCATCAATAGGTCCTCACTCGCAGCCTGGATCTCGATCTCCTCGACCAACCCAACTAAGAAACGTTTTCCTAAGCCTAAGCAAGTCGTCCATCATGAAGAAGTACATCCCATAGTCAGTCTGACACTCAGTGTTGGAATGATCGCCGGCGACCTTAGCGAGTTCAGCCAACTATAGCTCAGTCTTGACTTAAAAATAGCCCTAGGAGGTATTTGAAGGGAATATAGCACCCTACCAGCCCGTTTGGCTTGGAGTGCACAGGTGCTGGCTAAAGCAGGCGGCCCTAGATATACCAATTGGTTATTCCTTCCGTAATGTTTTTAACCTAGGTATTATGGTTTTCCTATTTGAGTAATACCGGACATAGGGTTGAAGGTTGTTGCTTCCTGCGATGGCCACGGCAATGGCGTGTGACCTTTGTCTACCCACTAGTAGTAGTACGTACCTACATAGTGGTACTTACCTACATCATTAGTAGTGCGATATTGGTATGTTCCAATATATCAATGGTTTTAAAGTTTCAAAGGTTACTAAGTAACACCCGTGGACGCGAACCTTGGAACCCGGCAAGTCATCTGATGAGACAAACATCAATCACCAAGGGTGCCTGGGGTAAGGTGCTAGGTAGTAGTGATACGAGTATATATACCTAACCTAGTACCTCCCTTTAGAAGCTGGGAGCTGTGCACATGTACCTACATAATAATCCTTGATAAATTCTTCCCATTTATTTTACCTACTCCGTGCTAAATCCTTCACTGGCAGGCGTTCCCAACACCGATATGTCAAAACATAGCAGGCAAGTGCATGTAAGGCTATTTAGGTATCCTCCCTCTCTCATTATATCGGTCCATCACCACCCTCGCTCCCCATCACCAACCACCGATGCCCATGCCTCGCTCCTTTCTTCGTTATCTACCTAGGCGTACGGCTTTTTGTGTTTTCTATACTGCCACGCCGGCGTTGGACCTTGATCAATTCTAGCCACCACTCCTGTGCATCCGACACCGAGAAGGTTTCTCATACATCGTGTCCCCAAGGTACCCTACGTTAAAAGAAGTAGCGTACCCGGTTATACCAGTTGGTGTGCAGCTTATACCTTGTAAGCTCTTCCAACCCTGACCAATATATCGATTGCCCGGCCACTTAAATGGTTCGGTTTTATGACTTGAGTCTCGTGCTAACTTCACTGCGAGGTTGCGTCCCTTGCGCTAGGCCATCATGGGTGATCCCGACCATCAAGACTACAAGCCATATACCACCCCGTACTCGGGTGCCGGAGCGGTGCGCACTGAGAGTGGCTGGGTAAATCTACGAGACCTCGGACCTCCCGGTGCCGCCTCCGGACCCGGTATTCCCCTTTCGGGAGACGCCCCGGCCGCACCGTTCCACTCGGTCCCCGTGACAGGAACCACTGTACCTCCGCCCCAGAGCTCAGAATCCGACGCCTCGCTCGCACAAGACGACAATCTGCACCAACCCAGCGAGAATGTTGGTCCTTCGCCTAGCTCTCGCAGAGGTAGCGCAGGGAGGACCCGTAAACGCCGGCTCACTCTGGAAACGATCAAACTCCCAGATGGCGAGGGCTACGACCTACCCAGCAAGCACGCTGACCTCGATCAGATGAGTAACCAAGATATAGCCATGATTGTCGGCCTGCTACAGGTGGAGAAAGGTGCTGTGCACGAGAGTCTGCAGCGCACCTTCACGGACCAGGAGATGTTGACGCGTGACTTCCAACACCAACTCCGAGCACGGAACGAGCACGTCGCCCACCTCGACCGTGTTCAGGAGGCCATCCGGGCTTGGGAATCGGTTCAACAAGCCCGCACCGACCGCCTCATCAGCAGCACCCCCGGCCTAGTTGATGTGGTCATGCACCGCCGTGACCGTGAGGAGAAAGAGAAGGCCAAGACCAATATAGGGCATGAGGCTGCAGAAGAATCAGGACGTTCCCGCTCCTCCTCTCTGGTGTAGATACGCCACATAGAGGACAAGATACAAACTAGGTACAAGATAACTGAGTCTAGCAGGGACACGATCGGTAACGATGGCGCATAGTATTGGGGTTAGGTGCTATGCTATGTATATAGGGACTCCTACACTCTAAGACCTAAGGCAAGGTTGTATGGCCTTAGCAGGTATCAATGAGACTTTCTTCTGGCCCTTATGGATAAAACGTGATCCCTCTTCAGTCCTAGTAAAAGATGTCGTTATCCCCATCTAAAAGTTACCAGGTAAGGAATATTGTAAATGAAAATGTACATAGGTTAATAGACTACGGCCTTTAATATGTGATTCTAAAGATACAGATCTTTGAATTTAAGCACATTGGAAACCTTTTGTATGTTGACCAGGTCACTAAATATTTAAAAGCACGTCAATTTCACCTCTAAGGAGATAAACATGATATATATAAGGTTACTAGAGATTGTCTATATTGATATTATATTTAATGTCTCGTTTTCTCCTATAGTTTTCTTACTTAGTTCAATGTTTTTTATTTTATAATCGGGAAAGACACTAGTACCTACGTACATAAAGCCAGGTTTTTGTCCATTATAATTTATCAGTTAGCGAGAGAATACGCTCCAAAGACTCCCATGATGACAAGAAGAAATCCTCATTCGAGTAACAACAGCATGGCATATAGTTGTTTCTTCGTAGACAACCCTATAGCGGTACCCTTCCTCTATGACCATGAGGAATATTCACATCAACCAGAATCACTGAACGTCAATTTCGTCAACGTCTGACTAAAACTTTATATTAATGTCAGATTTTATTAAAATAATTACCTATGTACACATCGAAACACTCGGCTTTTTTCATTCCTTAGTTGGTTGAGTGAAAGCTACGTCAAGCTATCTTGAGGTACTATATCGCATATTGTATGTAGTTGGTTCTAGATGAGTTGAAAAGTATGTATGAGATTAAATTAATGCTACATACATACTCTTCATCTAATCAACTGAACATATTGGGTTAATGTATTTCGGCATGTCTAGCTATACAGTCATAGAGTATCTAGGTTTATGGTCCTGGCCATATGGGCATATTGCCAGTATAGACTATAGTGAAAAAGTGGTTTTTTTTTTTTTTGGGGGGGGGGGGGGGGGGTTTGAAACCAGCCAAGCAACCCAAAAAAAAAGTAAAAAAATAAAGGGTTGGAAACAAAAAAAAAAAAGTTTAAAAACGTTTACCCACTAAAGTATAATTC
>MU394114.1:205326-247458 GCA_022578605.1 Camillea tinctor
TTTTTTTTTTTTTTTTTTTTTTTTTTTTTGTGCTTTTTTCCTTTTTTTTTTTCTCTTTTCTTTCTTTTTTTTTTTTTTTTTTTTTTTTTTGGGGGGGGGGGGGGGGGGCCCCCCCCCGGAATCCAGCCTAGCATCCCTACAGAATAGTAATCAATTACAGGGTTGGAAAGAATATATAAATAGTTTATACACGTTTCCCCTCTAAAGTAGAATGACCATCAAGTACTCTCTTTCCCCTACTAGCAGCGCGTAACACGTGGTATTGGATTCGCCTCAGAATGGAGAGGGACTATTCCTTAGGGTCTATTTGCATTTACCTAGTAAGCCCTCCCATGGTTTCAAAGGCACGATCGACGTCGTTGGCTTATCGACGCGGTCCTTGGCATAGTTGCTGCGATCCCAGTACTCGATGTCAATATCCTCCGGGAGATTCCAATCCACATCTTTCCCGGAGAAATTAAGCACAACAAGCCACAACTCGTCCGCGTCACTCTTACGAGTGTAGGCGTAGATTGCGGGATCCTCTGGTGACAGCTCTCGGAAGTCACCATACACGAAGACATCCGCGTGTGCTTTTCTGTCTTTCAAGGCCCTCTGCCAGAACTGCCAAACAGTAAGGTCTCCAGTCTCGGCCGTCTTCATTTGGGCCTCCACGTTGACAGTTTGATAGTCATCCATGACTCGCATCCAGGGTTTCACACCAGGATCACAGAACCCAGCGTTCTCCTCCGCGGACCACTGCATGGGGGTTCTACCGTGATCGCGTGCTTTCATGTCGATGATCTTACGTGCATAAGCCAGTTTCTCCTTGTCGCCCGCCCACAATTCATTGGCCTTCTTCCAGTAGTTGATGGTCTCGATGTCCTTGAATTCATCTATGCCCCAGGTTTTGGGCGCGTTCCGGATGCCGATTTCCTCACCCTGGTACACAAATAGTGTCCCGCCGAGTGTTGTCTGCAACAGTGCCAGAAGCTTAGCACCTTTGACCCGATGCTCATCGCTATCATCGGTATATCTCGTAACAGACCTGGGATTATCATCTGTACTCTCTAGCTTTAGTATGTTTCTCATATTATTCTCTGTAGAGGGTAGATATCCCCAACTAGAGTTCGCAAGAACATGTGAGATGCAGGATATCGGGAGAAACTTGCGAATGCCTTTCTAGGTTATTCTTACGGTTTTCTATGAAGACTGAGTTCCAGCCGTCGTTCTCTATCATAACTCGCTGCCATCGTGTAATGATAGATTTCATTTCCTTCACATCCCAAGGCTTCAAGGCCATTCGAACGTTCGGCCTATCGATGTCGACGAGATCGAAAATAAAGATCATCCTTAACTCGCCAGCAGCGGCGCCCACGGTCCTCAATACCTCTTTTTCGTCGCTGATACCCGGCATCTCACCAACCGTGATTGTATCATACTTGCTTAAGACCTCACGGTACATTTCGTGCAGATAATCATGCAACTTTGGACCGTTGACATAGAACTTGCTGCCAGGTTGGTACTTGGACCCGGGGCCAAGCACTTCGTCGGCATCGGGGAATCCTGGCACCTTAGAGATCAGGTTGATGACATCCACTACAACACTGGGGAGTCAGTAATTGCCATATTTGACAACCTTCTTACTTTTTAGACGGCATCTCAAGAGTCAAAAATGGTTATCGTGGCTACGGGTACGAGTTTTGACTCCCAGGCCGGGCCGAGACAGGCCAAACAGGGAAATGAATGAATCCTAAAATTACTCACTACGGAAGCCGGATGCCCCTCGAGCCATCCAGAAGTGCATTATATCCCAGACAGCGGCGCGAACTTCGGGGTTCTCCCAATTCAGGTCGGGCTGCTCAGCTGTGAAGAGACCAAGGTAGTACTCGCCTGTCTTCTCATCGTAGGTCCAAGCCGAGTTGGCCTCTCCTAAGATGCGAGCCCAGTTGTTAGGCGGCTCAGGTGTGCCATCTGGGCTCACGCTCTTGGGCTTCTTCCAGATATACCAGTCCCGCCTAGGACTGTCACGGCTTTCCTTGCTCTCTAGAAACCAGGGGTGCTGATCGCTTGTATGGTTGACCACCAAGTCCATCATAAGCTTCACTGCAATATTGGGAGTCAGTAATTGCCGTGTTACACGACTCCCAAAATTACTCACTGCGTCGCTTCTTCAGCTCGCGGACCAATTCGTCGACGTCGTCGAGTGTGCCGTACCGACGGTCAATTTGTTTGTAGTCAGCAATATCGTACCCCATGTCGGCTTGCGGAGACTTCAGAATGGGCGACGACCAGACAACATCGACGCCCAGAGTTTTCAGGTAGTCAAGCCGGGAGGTGATTCCCTTCACAGAACCCCACCCGGTAGTATCCCCGGGGTGTGACTGGAAGGAGGCAGGATAGACTTGGTAAACGACCGCCTCCTTCCACCATTTTGGAGTCGAGTAAGACGATTTGGCGGTGGTAGCCATGATGACTTGGATTTAATTTGGTTGTGATCTCTAGAGATTTGGTTCACAGAGGTATATGACGATGTTAGAACTTGGAACCTCCCTCGTAGGTAACACTTAGGTTAGGTAGCTATTTATGGATTCGGGAATTCATGAGCTAGGTAGATGAACGGGTGTCTGTTATTATAGTACAGTACAGTACACGTAACATTCCTCCAATGTATGTGTATAGATACATAGTCCCTGAAAGCTGTAACCCACTTAAGTGACGTCGATTTTGTCAACATGCATCGCCATACAGCCGAGATCGCTCCCATAGCTAGCTGGCATAATTCAAGTGTAGCAATTGTCGTCCTATCACATTGTTTACAGGCACTAGATCGTACATTTACAGGTCTTGGCAGGCGTAGAGAGAGACAGACAGAGAGAGAAAGAGAGAGAGAGAGAAAGAGAGAGAGGGAGAGAGCATCTTCCCTCCCCTCCTTTGCTCCCTTTGCCCCCTTTTACCCCTTTCTCAGTTTTCTTAGAAACGTGATTTAGTTAAATGTCCTACATACCTATCTAAATAAACTACAATACGATTCAGTGCATGTAATATAGAGAGAAGTAATCGAACTACATATTATTAACCAAGCGTTTAAACTGATTATTATTAACTGGTCCCAAGTCAACTCATGTACATAAGACCTTTATCCATGCATGTATCATAATTCAATGTACATAACCTAGCATAACGTGTATCTGCCTGCCTGCCCAACTTTCGTTAACTATATGTTTAGGCTAACGGTCTGTACATATCTATAGCGAGATCATGTGATGATTGACCACCCCGCACCCCGCGCCCAATTCGTTCGTTCTTATCACCCCGCCAAAAAAAAAAGATAAATCAAACACCTACCACAAGTGGCAGAGTTCAATCCCACCTGCCGTCCCACCACTTACCACTTACTTACCATCACCAGCACCACTACCATTAGTAAGTACTAGGTAGAGTTCACTACTACTACTACCACTACTACTATTACTACTACTGTTGCTGCTGCTGCTATCACCACCAACGCCACCACCTCTACCACTACAACAATTTCTATTGATCTTTCATTGTGATATACAGCTGGGGTACGCCTCTACCTTCACCATCATTCCTCGTTACGTCTGAGTCATCCAATCTACTCACAAGCACAGGTTTGTCTCATGGGCAGGTAAAGCTTTGCTAGGGGTTCCTGGATTTCCTATTCCCTTTTTTTTCTCCCCTTCCTCTACTAACCAGCATCGATTAGCATTTAGCCATGGCCTCCAAATCGAAGCCTGCCGCCGGGGCCAAAACTACCCTTGAACTTCGACCAGCTCCCTCCTACATCGATCATCGCATTGCCATCTTTGAGAGGCTTTGGGAAGAGCAGCAAAAGGCTGCTGCCGAGCAACCTCGAAAGGACATCAACATCACTCTACCTGATGGTCGTGTCCACACCGGCACCGCGTGGGAGACCACCCCGCTACAGATCGCAAGATCTATTAGCAAGAGTCTGTCGGAGCGAATTATCGTCGCACGTGTCAATGGAGAATTATGGGATCTGACCCGCCCATTGGAGGGTGACAGCCAACTCGCTTTCCTCGACTTCGACGACGATGACGGGAAAATGGTATTCTGGCATTCGTCTGCCCATATCCTTGGAGAGGCTGCCGAGAGGCGATTCGGGTGCGACCTGGTCATAGGCCCACCCACATCGAACGGTAGGTTTTGTCTTTGCCTCCTCCTCCTCCTTCTTCTTCTTCTTCTCCCTTCCTCCCCAACCTGAAATTGGCCTATAGATGTACTGACTCAAATCACGACAGGCTTCTACTACGAAATGACCCTTCCGAACAACCAGACTGTCAGCTCTTCAGATGTCGACCCTCTCGATACCCTAGCCGGGTCTATTACCAAGGAGAAGCAGCCCTTCCAGCGAGTTACCGCAACCAAAGAGGAGCTTCTGGAAATATTCAAATCCAACCGATTCAAGCAGCATATTATCCAGAGCAAGATTCCCGATGGAACCTCCACCACCATTTACCGCTGTGGACCGCTCATCGACCTTTGCCGAGGTCCTCATGTGCCGGATACTAGCAGAGTAAAGGCATTCAAGGTTCTGAAGGTAATACAATGTCCCGCTTTGTGAAGATTGTTGCCGGGTGCTAATGCAGCAAAGCATTCCGCCTCTTTTTTCCTTGGTGATCCTAAAAACGAGTCGCTCCAGCGTGTTTACGGTATTTCTTTTCCCGACAAGAAGCTCCTCACCCAGCATATGAAGTACCTTGAAGAGGCTGCTAAGAGAGACCACCGAAAAATTGGCAAGGATCAGGAGCTCTTCTTCTTCCATGACCTTTCGCCGGGCTCCGCATTCTTTCTACCCCACGGCACGATCATCTACAACACGCTCTTGAACTTCATACGATCCGAATACTGGAAGCGAGGTTATCAAGAGGTCGTGTCGCCAAACATGTTCAACTCGGCATTGTGGAAGAAGTCCGGACATTGGCAACGTAGGTGACCCCGTGAATTCCTCAATCGAAGCGTTGGCCCTAAAGTTAACCTTGACAACGACAGACTACCACGAAGACATGTTTACTTTCGAGGTTGAGAAGGACACTTGGGCCCTGAAGCCGATGAATTGCCCCGGTCATTGTCTCATATTTGGATCCCGTGCCCGCAATTATCGAGAATTGCCTATTCGTATGGCTGAGTTTGGCGGTATGTGGTAGCGAACATGCACACGCGAGCGCAACAACTCTAGGTTGTGGCTCCTTAGGCTATCAAACTACCCAGTGTCTGTTTATCAAGCCTGCTAATAGACCATGTTGCTAGTTCTCCATCGAAACGAGGCTTCGGGGGCCCTAGGCGGCTTGACGCGTGTTCGCCGCTTTGTCCAAGATGACACACACATCTTCTGTACTGAGGACCAGGTAGGTTAACCCATACTTAAACTCCCCGCATTGGACTTAGTCAAGGGTGATTTTTTTGGTTGTTTTGGGTGATATTGGGACACTAACCAGCACACTTTTTAATTGTAGATTAGCGACGAAATTACTGGAGTGTTTGATTTCCTCCGGGTAGTGTACGGTAACCTCGGCTTCTCCTTCAAGTTGAAGTTGTCGACGAGGCCAGAAAAGTACCTAGGCAGCATCGATGTTTGGGACAAGGCAGAAGATACTCTGCGTAATTCCCTTGTCCAATTCTCTAAAGATACATCTGTTACCTGGGAATTGAACCCGGGTGACGGTGCTTTCTATGGTCCTAAGATTGACATCACAATTACAGACGCCTTAAACCGTGAACACCAGGTACATACATACATACCTTCCTTAAGATTGTTTTTTCATGACTGTTCATAACTAACAAACATTTTCTCCCTTAGTGCGCAACTGTTCAACTTGATTTCCAGCTTCCGGAACGGTTCGGACTGTCATATCAAGTAGCTGATGTTGCGGCTGCGCCGGCCGAGCACGCGGCAGGCTCGGAGTCGGAGGCAAAAGCTGGCGCTCTTGTTCAGGGTCATGCCCGGCCTGTGATGGTACATCGTGCAATTTACGGCAGCTTCGAACGTTTCATAGGTATTCTTGCCGAGCATTTTGGCGGCAAATGGCCCTTCTGGCTGAGCCCCCGGCAGATTCTTGTGATACCTGTCATGCCAGCAGCATCTGATTACGTCAAGGAAGTGTGTGCTTTATTGCGAGAACATGAGTTCCACGCCGATGTTGATCTAAGCGCCAATACTATGAACAAGAAGATCAGGAATGGCCAATTGCTGCAATGGAACTTCATATTAGGTAAGGCACTCGCCCCTCTCGTGCTCATCTATAGATTCCTGCCTGCCATACATAGGTAACAAAATGAAATACTAACACGAGATCTAGTCCTCGGGATGCAGGAAATGACAGATCGGTCTGTCAGTGTCAGAAGTAGAGATTCGGGGCAGGATGCACAGAACAAAGACAATGCTCAAGTTGTCTATAGCCTAGACGAAGCGATCGCAAAGTTCAAGGCCCTTCGACAATCAAAGTCGTTGGAGAACAAGCTTGTATAGCTAGAATGCCGCTTCTCCTCTAGGCATTGCGTTTCTTAGAGGTTGTCATATATGCATGTCATCACTTACTAGTGAAGGCTTCAATCCAGCCGGTAGAATTCTTCAAAAAGGACTTCTCATGAATAATTGGCTTTTCCCCCTTTTCTCCCCCCTCCCCCAATTGGGGATGCGTAATGCCCAAGTAAACTTGTGCTTGACGTAACCTTTGTCTAAATGTGATCAACTACCTGAGAGCTATAAAAGAATGGCCATCCTCAAACTATGTATAGTAGGATATTTATACTAATGCTAATTGCCCATAATTTGTGTTATTAATATGCAGGTTGTAAAGCAGCCCTTTATATGTTCGGTAAAAAGTTACAAAGTTTTGTGATAATCTTACATTGTTATTATCTTTATACTAAATACATATTATTTACAACTCCACAGTAAATCCTTAGTTACTGCTACGTTAATGAACAGGCGAGCTAAAAGGATATGGGCGTTGATGGATGCCCATCGGCGCCATATCAGCGTATATATGGTATTCATTCCTACATACCAGTTAGGTCATCTAGGTTCCAATAAAATGGCAGGATTTTGGACCGAAAATAAGAAAAAAATATGTGATTAGGAGACCCAGATTCAAGTATCGACACAGGCCCGATTCGAACGGGCGCCTCCGAAGAGATGTGATTTCGAGTCACACGCGTTAGACCACTCCGCCACTGTGCCTAGCGAGTCCCGAGGGATGCTATTGGACCTCATGGAATTAGTTTCTTTAAGTTGCTATATAATTACCCACCAACAAGGTGATGAGATATTATGTACAATGCCGCACATATTTCCTAGCTCGAAAAAGATTAATACATCATAGGTGGTCCCCTTAGTGGGCATCTGTTGTATTTGTGACTGATAGGGAAAACCCATTGTTATTAGAGTTAACTATCATACGATGCTAAGCTGGTGTGTAGGTAGTTGACCATTGTAGAGTATATGCAAAGCACGAAGCAAGAACACAATAATTGCACTTAGTTTAATACACAGTGCTCATATTTCAGTTCGCGCGTAACTATGTTGGGCAGCTCAATGGTATTCAAATACGAGCAAATATGGTGCTTATAGCCTGATGTGATATCTTCTGACATATGTGCCTCAAGGATTGTGGTAATTTTGTCTAGGGATGATGTATAAATCTGTCTATGCGAAGCTTCCCACATCCAGCTTTTAGTATGAGCATGATCAGTAAAAAGTCCCAGGCAATCAGGAACTCCAAAGAGGTGTAGTGCCATTGAAGAATATGGAGGGAAATATGATATCTTCGCGAGCGCCTTCAGGATCTAGTAAATTCTAGTTTTCGTGAAGTAACCGGAATGCTGGTTTACTAACTAGATGATTTCTACTATTATAAAAGTTCTTGGGCTACCTAAAGCACCTTTGATGAAGTATAGATCCTATGTAATTAGATACACAAGTGGGACATCATATATTTCATTGTCTATGATATCACATTATATACATGTACGTGAGCTATGTGTTATATTAATAGAAGTCTTACGAAGAATATTGGATATTGAATGAGACGGTTTCAAAGATATCCCAATTGTCAGCCTTTTCCAAGTCACCGAATACTCTCAACGCGCTGACAATCAGCTTGTAAGACCCCTGGGGCACTACAGTCCCGTCAGCAAGCAATCCATTAAAGTAGGTTCTAACCTCATTCCGCGAGGCAAATAGTAATGGGTATCCAGGGAGTGATCCCACGATCTGGACGCCAAAGAAGTCGGTCGTAGGCATGGTATTATTGTCGAGAGCTACAACATCAATACGTAATATCCGCGTGCCAACTATAGGCCGGACTAGTACGTTAGGGACTATCGACTGGTCGACTGTGCCATTGCTGCTCGGCCGGGGGATCGTGTAAGACTTGTTGGCTGGTACGGGTGTGTTGTACTCTACAACTGCGACAAGGCTCGAATCTAGCACCGGCGTGGATAACATACTGCCTACTACTCCCTGGTACGGCAGGGAGAGAGAGTCTCCATTACTGCCATTCATTGTTATATAACCGCTATACACGGGAAGTAGTGTAGCATTAAGCCCCGAGGGCGGAATGGCTGTTACAGTCACATTTGCTGTGTCGCCGGCGGGAACTATGACCTGTCTGTATCTTGTCATCAGCAAGTAGATGAGTGATCTAAAAGAGGGGTGGACATACGCAGAGTCAAACGACAACTCAGCCCACTCATCAATGATGGTATTAGGGAAGTTAGAGCTCCTCAGAACATCTGTGCCGGAAGCAAAAGCATACATCGTAGCAGCTTTACGATGTCCGAGATCAAACGTGATATCTTCTGCACCTGTATTGCTAATACTGAAGGTTTGGGTTCTACTGAAGTTATCAGTGTCGTTGAATAATATACTGTTCACGCTCAGAATTGCATTCGAGTATGCAGCATTATAGGCCTGGATAATTCCTGCACCTTGCTGGGGAACAGGTGCGATGATGTCACTGTGAGCAGTCTCTCTATCAAACCAGACGAGTTGCTTAGCTGTGGCCGAGATCACGTTAGCAAGGACCTTAGGGTCCGTGGTGCCTCTCGCTTCTGCGAGTAGTGCGTAGACTCCAGCCACCAAGGGGCAAGCTGTAGGAGATAGTGTTAGTCTTGACCTGTAGGGGATTCTTTGGATAGTATTAGAGAAGGCGTTAAACTCACACATGGAAGTCCCCGACATGACACGATATGCACCTAGATCTACTGGAAATGTAGAAAATATATTGCCTCCAGGAGCCGAAATCATAGGGCTAGTTCTCAGCTCCCAGGTCGGGCCCCAACTGCTAAAATCAGTCATGTACCCACCCGAGACATTATTCTCAAGCTCCTCAAGTCTGACTTCGGTAGAATTGGAACCTGGAACTACCACCGAGACGGTCTGACCTTGGTTAAGCAAGTCAAGCCACTGAGCCCCTTGATATGGGGGGACTATGGCGACACCTTCAATGCCGTCTATATAAAGGAACTGCTCTTCAAAAGTCCTAATTTGTATTTAGCGAATACATAACCCGGCACTTGAGGGCCGGAGGGAGACAACTTACAGGTTACTCTGAGCATAGTACATAACATATCTACCGCCCCTGGCAACAATATTTGCACCTTGATCAATAGGGTAGCACTGGCTACGCTCAGGTACTTTCAAGAGCACGATTTTGTCAGATAAATCAGGAGTGCTATCCGGTAGAGGGCTACAAGCGTCACCAGTGCCGTTACCTGCAGACCACAAAGGGAGTTGCACAGCACCTTGAAACGCTGGGGTGCTAGAGAGATACACGAATTCATGGTTCGTTGCGCTATCGCCACCTACAGAGAAGGACCCGGGGGTGGCAAGGACGGGATAGAGGGTGTTCGAGATGGCGCCAACGCCGGTCACGGCATGTCCTGTAGCGGGCGTAGAAGGGAAGAATAGGCCATTTCCGCCATCGTTGCCTTCGGATATTGCCACAGGCACCCCAGCCTCGACAATTCGTGACGCAACCAGTCCCCAGGCATCCTCGGCCCAACCGGAGTATCTACACGCGAGAGTCAGCATATAGCATGTCCATTATCACCAAAAAGAAGAACTACGGAAAAGGCTTAGAAAAAACTCGGGTTTTGAGGAAGACTCACGCGCCATCGGAGCAAGATATGATATCAGCACCGTCCTCGAAAGCCTTATTAAATGCAGCAATAAGGATCTCTGTTGTCGACGTAGCAGGACACCCCCACGCCCGATAGACTGCCAGCTTCACGCCGGGAGCTACGCCCGTAAATCCAAATTCATTGCCCTCTATCTGCGCAGCAATGATGCCTGCCACATGAGTCCCGTGTCCCACGCAGTTATCGTAGGGATCAGAATCGGGGGAAGGTGTTCCTGGGGGAAGATAAGTATCTCCTGTGAAGTCGTAGCCTGCCTCTACAAGGCATCCAGGGCCAAAGCATCCCCCAAGAGCAGGGTGTTTCCAGTCAACGCCGCTATCGACAATTGCCACACGAAAACCCTTGCCGGTTATCCCTTTAGCTCGCAGCTTGTCTACCTGGGTCATCACATGTGGGGAGAACGTGTCGTTCCCCATTAGCTGCCGCTTGTCCACGGTTTCCCTAGAAGGCGAGACTTGGGTCTTTGCTTGTCCATTGGTTGTAGCTTGCGGCATGCCCAACTTCACTATACGAACTGGCCAGGCATTCTTGACTAGCGGTTTATCGCGGAGTTTGCTTAGGAAAAGCTGTCGGTTGTGGTCTCCAAGGTCCTTGACCTGGAAGGAGGCTCCCTTGAAGAGGCGAGAATCCAAGTTCATGCGGTGGTCAACTTCAACTCCATCTTCGCCGGCGAGGGTCCTGTAAAGGTCCTCAGCACCTTGGTCGTCGTCCAGCTCTACAATGTAGGCGCCCGGAACGAATTCCTCAACCTCCCCTATGGATGCGGTAGAATTGACAGAAGAATCAGCCCTGCCGAGATGTATCCTCGGACTGACATACGCGGAGGCCGCAGTGCCGAAAACAAGGGCGCGTACTATAGTGTGAACTTTCATGGTGGACGACTTGTTCAGCTACCATCCTAGACCTCCAAAGATGAAGACAACGCAAACCCCACGGGGAGGAAATAGGTGTATATAAATAACTTAGAAAAAAGAGACCATTTCTCCATGGTCACGATCGCTTCACAGCGCATGATTAAAATGGGTACAATGTTCGTGTTGATCCCCTGGACATTCTTGGCATGCAGCTTTTCGACATGGCTAATACGAGTTTTGGAGTAGCATTGAAAATGCCGGCTAGAGTGGACTTTTTTCTTTAAAAGAAGAAGAAGGGAACAAAAGGACAAATGCTGCAAAGTGAAAGAGCTAGTTAACGAATAAACTAGTCCGCCAAGGTAGCAATAATAAGCTTCTCTTCAAGGAACAATGTTGTTTTGCTATTATATTACTTTAAAAGCCTTTTCTAGATTTGTCCAGTACTTAAAAAAAAAAAAGAGCTTCTAGAACATATTATAAAGCTCTTATATACGTTTTCCGAACTACTTTTTGGCAAGACGACGTCTGGTATTGCCAACATCTCAATATATCTAATTACAAGAGTGTGCTACTCTTGTCAATAGTCCAAGTCACGGTGGTCCAACATTTGATATGGATAGACAATCTTGTAATCGGTTGCATATCAACATACGGGACGTTGGCTTACAGAAAACTTGTCAAACTAATATGTACGGTTACTAGGCTAACTATAGTCATAGGGCCTTTGTACGGCTGAATGTTGATTCATGGCCTAAGGTTATAGACGCACAATAACATTATAACCTAGAGCTATACATAAGTAACGCATAAAGATACATAAAGAAAAAATTCAGTAGATCAATCTTATACATAACATGTTCTCGTTCTTCCAGCCAGCATTCGTAAAAGTCCTATCAGTATAGTATCTATTCGCCGTCTCAGCGTGCTGATCTTTGTGCCGTCGTTGTCCCTTAACACCTCTCCTTTCTGTTCATCTCGTCACTTTTCACGGCCGGGTTGGTATGTACTATATTTGACTCCTAGGCCGCTTCTGTGTTGTTATATGGTGGGATATAAGAAGTATGTCTTTGTTTCTTAATATTCAAGGTTCGCTTTTAGACTCGGTGATCTCATTATTGTTTTCAAGAAATATCTGTTGGTTCTGCTTATAATGTTAGAACGGAATGAGTCAGTGATATTCCTTTTCCCAAGAAAAGCTGTTCAGCTCCGAGTCCTTTAAAAGTCAACAATATTTTATTATACCTACCTAACCTAGGTTACCTACACCCCTACACCCTTTGGTATACCAATGCCCAGGTGGTACCTATGGCATGTGTGGCGCGGTCACCTTTGTGGCTGGGACTCCCAATAGTGGGACATTCCGAACCATTAGGTAAGTACCTAGTCACAGATTTTCTTAACCTTAGGTGAGTCACATAACCGACAACCGGCATTAGGTAAGGTTAGTACTACGTACTAGGTTTTAGTACTTTACTACACTACCTAAAGTAGTACTTATTAGGTCCCGAATCTAATCTTTACCTCGATTAAAGTTATTTTATCTTTTGTCTTCAAACTCCTTCTTTTTCCTTTCCTTTATCATTATATTATTCTTCTTTTACCTGTGCCTCAGGTCCACTGGACAAGAGAAAAGAAGAAGGAAAAAAGAACAGAAAAGAAAAAGAAAATTGCATATACCTAGCATGCCTACCGTCATTCATCTAAGGGCTGAAACGAAGCCCTTCGAGCGTCGTTCGCCGTGTGAGTAATAAACTGAACTCTCCATTCCCCCCACCAATTCTCTCACTACCACTATCACGACCACCATCATAAATAACCCCTTCCCTTCTGCCCCCACCCCCACCCCCACTTGCCCAAGGGAAATCGACGTTAACAACGATGACATTGTATGGGGAGAGCAGTGTCGCCCAAAACGGCCAAGGCCCTTCTCGACGCTGGCTATATCGTACACGTCGAGAAATGTCCAGAGCGTATTTACAAAGACGAAGAGTTCAGGGCTGTCGGTGCTGAGCTCGTCCCCACCGGCTCATGGAGGGATGCACCCCTTGACAATATCATCCTCGGTCTCAAAGAGCTCCCCGACGTGGAGGCCCCTTTGTCTCACACCCACGTCACATTCCTACATGTCTTCAAGGTAAGCAATCTCTCTCTCTCTCTTTTTTATTTTTATTGAAACCCCCCCCCCCCCCCAAAAAAAAAAAAAAAAAAAAAAACACTTAATAACTAACACTTGTTACAGAAGCAAACTGGGCACGAGATCTGGCTTCGGCGCTTCAAAGAAGGCGGCGGCACTCTATACGACCTCGAGGTCTTAACAGACGAGAATAATCGCAGGGTCGCGGCTTTCGGCTACTCTGCAGGTTACGCCGGTGCTGCCCTGGCCCTCTACAGCTGGGCTCACCAGGTCCTGCACCCAGACACTCCTCAGGGCCCCGTACCCACCTTTGACAACGCCCCCGCCTTGGTCACCTATGTTAAGTCGGCCCTGGAGCCTGCCATCAAGGCCAACGGCGGACAGCCTCCCAAGATAATTATTATCGGAGCTCTAGGCCGTTGCGGGAAAGGTGCCACGGACCTCTGCCTCCAGGCCGGTCAGGAGGATATTCTCCGGTGGGATCTCGCCGAAACCAAGAAAGGCGGCCCATTTGCTGAGATAGCAGGTAATATGCCCTTGATATTATTATGAAATTTCCTTTCTAACCTTTTTTTCCTTTTCTGTTTTAGAGTCGGATATTTTCATTAACTGTGTTTATCTCGGCTCCACGCCCACCCCCCCTTTCCTAACCTTCGACTCCCTTAACGTTCCTGAGCGACGTCTCCGGGTTATAAGTGACGTTTCGTGTGACCCAAACTCGCCTTCGAATCCAGTACCTGTGTACTCGACATGGAGCGACTTTGAGAACCCAACACTACCTACATCTCAACCACTCAAGCAAGGCCCTGAAGTGCGAATTATCGCTATTGACCACCTTCCGACACTGATTGCTCGCGAGTCTAGCGACGAGTACTCGAGCATGTTACTACCAAGCCTGCTTACTTTGGACAAGCGGGATACTGAAAATGTTTGGACAAAGGCAGAAAAGATTTTTAAGGAAAAAGTGGCAGAGGCGCTAAATTGAGTAAAAGAAGGTTGAGAGGGGGGGGGGGGGGGGTTGGTGTGGCCATTAGGAATCGCCACCCCTAAACGCGCAGACTAGGTATATGAGAGATGCCGGCCATGCGTAGGTGCCGGCTAGCATAAAACCTCGACGCTTCCACATGGCTGTCTCTTGATAGCACTCTATCCGCTCGCAAAGGTCTAATGATGTCGAATGATCAAGTTCGAGGTCACAGCCCCTCCCAGTGAAATTTTGCACCTGATGTTATATTATTTGAATTTGAAGACGTGATGTTGGATAAAAATACTCGGCGTTATATAAACGGGACGCTTATTATGAGAGTTCAGGAAACTTGCTAATAGCCGCACGACGCTAACATGCTACAATTCTATCAACGAAGGTAAAGGTCAAGGGTTTCAAGCCCCTGGTCCGCTAAGGTCCATTGAATCAACTTGAATTCTGAATAATATGAATTCCTTTCTGCTCCCTGAGTCGTTAAATCTACATAAATCCTTACATATGGATTGGTTTTTACCTCTGTAGACACAGACGGTTGGGCTAAGATAATTTCTCTACTTCCGACGTAAATAAGATCACCAGCCTATGTATTTTCCTTGCTGTCTTCATCAATTTATAGGAAACATTCGGTTTTGCCAGATTAGCCAGCTATTAGTAAAGACAGCACCAATGAATACTTATGATGATCACCAACCTATGAACGATTCTTATTGGTGCTCATTGGAAATAAATGGGTGGACGGGCGCAATAAAGCTGTGTCCCGTATTCGAATATCAACCTGCATTCGTTGACCACCTTGTAAAGGAGTAAGTTAGTAGCATTAAATGCACTATGGATTTGAGGCTTTAATATGTAACCCAATCCTCTCTTGTGTCACAGGTTGGTTGTTGTGTAGCCTCAAAATAAAAGCTGGTACTGCGTAAGGTGTATATGTACCTAGTCTCCTCGTCCCTATCTCTTCCTCTCACTGGCGCTATGGTTGGTCAATCGATTGTAAGCCTCCTTGTTAACTTTATATTTGTTCAGCTTTCCGTAGGTCCCCGTGTCTTCACACTTCGCTGTCCTCCATCCGGTCAAAAAAACCCTAGACTAAGCAGCATCGTTACTCTTTTATGATTTTTTTTAATACATAAATCGTGCTATCTTTTCTAGAGTTTCCCAGAAGACAATGCCATTAGTGCTACTACGTTGTTATTTTTTGCTTAAATGTGACGGATGCACCGAATGGTCCTATTCCAAGAGATGTGATCCATGGCTGCAACGCGTGAAGGGGATGCACCCTGAAAACGAAAACTCGTATCCTCTTTCTAAACATTTAGGCAGTCCTAGTTAAATGAGAAAAGCGGGCGAAATACCACTTAAATATTTTAGGTAAACTTTATTAAAGGTGTGTAAGTATTTAAGAAATGCTTTTTGTTAAAAAGGTTTACTTCTTTACCCGTATAAAGAAAAAAATTCTACTTATTTTTTTTGCTTTAATTGGTTTATTAATAATGATAATAATAATGATATATTTTACGTTTAAAGCAGGCAATAAAACTAATTAACTAACTAGTTATTTATAACTTTTAAAGTAAAAAGGTTATTTTTTGTATTTGCGTGTTAAAAATAATATAAAGGAAATTTTTTTGCTTTTTATATTTTTTTCCAAGAACTATAAAGCATTACTTTTTATTTACTTAAGCAAAGCTATAATTCTTTATAACGTTAATTATTTTACCGTAATTAGCCTTTATAGGCCTTATTAAAAGTTATACTATATTTTTTGTTTTTTATATAAGCTAGCCCGTGCAAAAAAGGTTATAAAGTTAATATAGCCCTTATAGCTAATAAAATAACAAAACTTACGTTTTAAGCAAACTTTAAGTTTTTATATTATGTATTAAGTATGCTAACATTTAATAATATAATTAAAGTTTTATTTTTAGCTATATTAATATATATAATAGTTAATTGCTTTAAAATAATTAAAGCGTTAATAATAGTTTATAAAATTACCATAATTTATTTATTTAATAAAAAACTAGTATAAAGTTTAATAATTAAGCATAAGCTTTTTAAAAAAAATGTAAGTAATTTTTACTTTTTATATAAATAAAAAATATTTTATATTTATTACTTAATAAAAATATTATATTTTTTAAGCTTATTAATATATTAAGTATAAATTAAAGTAAAAAGTTTAAAAAAGATAAAAAAAAGCAATTAAAGCTAATACTTATTTTAGCTTATTAATTTACTTTTTTATTTTTAAAAATATTTTCGTGTTTAAAAAACTATTAAATAATATAAATAAAAAAGCAAATGTAGTTAATTATTTTTTATAAAAATAACAAAATTAACTTAAAAATATAACTTTTTATTACTTTAATATATTATAAACTTTTAATTAATATAAGTATAAATATAAAAAAATTATTATATTTATTATTTATAACTTTATTTTTTTTTAAAATTATTTTTAAAGTTTATTTTTATTATTAAAAATATTAAAAATTTAATGCTTTAAATTAAACTAAATACTTATTATATATTTACTTAAAAAATACTTTTAATAATAAAATATTTAATTTTTTATAAAGCATTAATATATTAATTATTTTTTATATTAATAATATTGCTTTAATTGCTATTTTAAATAATTTATTAAAAATTGCTGATTAAGCTTTATAGTTAATACGTACTATTTTGCTTTTTAAAATATTTTATTATATATATTATTATTAATATTACATAGACTTTAATTTTTTTAATTACTTTATTAAAATATTTAATATAATTAGCTACTTAAAGTACTTTAATTTTTTATATTATAATATAGTTTTTAAAGTATAGCTTAAAATTAAAATATATTTTAAGCTATTTTATTGCTTTTTTTAAAAATTATATAATAAAATTTTTAATTTATATTAGTTTTTTTTATACTATGCTTTTTATAAAAATATTTAAGCTTATATTTAGCAAAATTAAAAAAAGCATTATGCTTTTTTTATTTTAAAATAAATTTAACGTTTTTTTAATTATTTTGTAATTTTAAATAATGATAATAATGATAATAATATATTTAATATTTAGTGCAAAAGCTAAAGCTAAACTAACTACTGTAATACCTAGTTATACTTTAAGCTTATATAAACTATAAAACGGCTAAAGTAAAAAGATTATTTCTCGTACTTGCGTGTTAAAATGAATAAAAAAAATCCTTTTACCTTTTCTTTTTTAAAAACTATAGTTATGCCTTTTATTTAAGCCATACCATCTAGCCACTACTTCGTAACCACCCCTACTTTGGAGACACTAAACCCCACCAAAATTTCAAAAATGCTATATTTTAAAATTAATGTAATTAATTTAAATAAATAGTTATTAAAAAGTTTTTAAAAGTTATATATATTTTATTGTTTATTTATTTAAATAAAAAATAATAAAAAATTATATTATGTATAAATATTTTTAATATTTTAAAGTATAAATATATAATAAAATTAAAAATAAAAATTTCCACATAAAAACGCACCTACTTTTAAAAGTGGATTAATTTTTATATAATAAAAATAGTTTTATTTTTTACATTTTAAATATAGCATATTTTAAATATATATATATATTGTTTTAAAGTTTAAAATATAAAGTATTTAATAAATTTTATTACGTAATTTTACCATTTTTTATTAAATTAATATTTTTAATTTATATTATATTACTTTAAAATTTATAATTAATATATATAATTAAATAAAAATAATAAAAATAATAAAAATATATATTAATATTAATTAAATATTTTATATTTTAACTTTTTTTTAATAATATATAACTTTTCATAATATATATTATATTAAAATTATAAAAATTAAAATTAAAATATAAAAAACTACGGTTTTTAATACTTAATATAAAGTTATTACGTAATAATAAAAATTATAAATTATATATATATTAAATTTATAATAATAGAAGTTTATAAAAGTTAAAAAAGTAAATTAATAGCCATTTATTTAAATTAAATACAATAATTTTAAAATATAGCATTTTTGAAATTTTAGTAGGGTTTAGTGTCTCCAAAGTAGGGGTGGTTACGAAGTAGTGGCTAGATGGTATTTTTATTTCTTTGCAACGTTAATTACTTTACTGTAGCTAACCCTCGTAAGCTTTATTAGTTAATTACATTATAGTTCTTATTTTTTATATAAGCTAACTTATAAAAAAAAGGTTGCAAAGTTAATGTAGCTTTTATAGCTAACTAAATAACGAAATTTACGTTTTAAGTAAATTTTAAGTTTTTATATTATATATTAAATATATTAACATTTTATAATATAGTTAAAGTTTTATTTTTAATTATATTAATATATATAGCAATTAATTATTTTAAAGTAATTAAAGCATTAATAATAATTTATAAAGTTATTATAGCTTATTTATTTAATTAAAAATTAATATAAAATTTTACAATTAAATATAAGCTTTTTAAAAATAAAAATTATAAGTAACTTTTATTTTTTATATAAATAAAAAATATTTTATATTTACTATTTAATAAACATATTATATTTTTTAAGTTTATTAATACGTTAAATATAAGTTAAAATAAAAAGTTTAAAAAAGTTAAAAAAAAAGTAATTAAAATAATTAAAACTAGCGCTTTTTTTAACTTATTAATTTGCTTTTTTATTTTTAAAAATGTTTTTATATTTAAAAAACTATTAAATAATATAAATAAAAAAGCAAATGTAGTTAATTATTTTTATAAAAATAATAAAATTAATTTAAAAGTTATTAAAAAATAGCTAAAAAGTTTTTAAATTATTATTATATTATTTAAATATAAATAAAAATTAATAAAAATAAAAGTTATATTATGTTATTTTATTTTAATTTATTTTATAGCTTTTTGCGTAATAATTACTTTTATATTAAAAATTTCTATTTAATTAAAAAGTTTATAAAAAAAATGTAATTTTTTATTGCTTTAATATATTATAAACTTTTAATTAATATAAGTATTTAAAGTTTTAAATTTATTTAAATAAAAAATTAAATTAATATTTATAATTTGAAATTTTTACTGCTTTTTTTATAAAAAAAAAGTTTTAAATTAACATTTATTAAAAAAATTTAAGTATAAATATAAATATAAAAAAATTAATATATTTATTATTTATACCTTTATTTTTTTTAAGTTATTTTTAAAATTTGCTTTTATTATTAAAAAGTATTAAAAGTTTAATATTTTAAATTAAATTAAATATTTATTATATATTTGTTTAAAAAGTATTTTTAATAATAAAATACTTAATTTTTTATAAAATATTAATATATTAATTATTTTTTATATTAATAACATTATTTTAACTATTATTTTAAAAAGTTTATTAAAAATAGTTAATTAAGCTTTATAATTAATGCGTATTATTTTGCTTTTAAAAATATTTTATTAATAATATTTAAATTATTATGTTTTTATTATATATATTATTATTAATATTGTGCATATTTTAGCTATTTTAGCTATTTTATTAAAATGTTTAATATAATTAGCTATTTAAAATGCTTTAATTTTTTATATTGTAAAATAATTTTTAAAACATAATTTAAAGTTAAAATATACTTTAAGCTATTTAATTGCTTTTTTTAAAAGTTATATAATAAAGTTTTTAATTTATATTAGTTTTTTTTTATATTATATTTTTTATAAAAATGTTTAAGTTTATATTTAATAAAATTAAAAAAAAAGCATTATACTTTTTTTATTTTAAAATAAACTTAACATTTTTTTTTAATTATTTTGTAGTTTTTTAAGTTAACTTTTTTATTTTAAAAATAGCAATATTATATATATAGCTAAACTTTATGTTAAGTGCGCTTTTTTAAAAAATTGGTTTAATATATAATATAAATAAAATAAGTAAAATTAAAATTTTTTATAATACTTTGCAAAAAAGTAAAGTAAGTGCAATTATAATATTTTTTATGCAAATTATTGCTTTTTTATTTGTTATATAAAATTTAATTTATTTAATTAAGCTATTTAACTATTTTTATTTTTATAAATATAAAATAAGTTTTTTTTTTAAAAAACTACATTAAATGTTTTAAATATATTTATTATTAAAAGTAATGCTTTTTTTTTATTAAGCGCTTTAATAATGATAATAATAATGATAATATATTTAACGTCCAGTGCAAGAGCTTATAGCTAAACTATTTACTATGGTATTTAGTTACACTTTAAGCCTATATAAACTATAAAACAGCTGAAGTGAAGGGTTTATGCCTTCGTACTTGCGTGTTAAAAATTACATAAGAAATCTTAATAGTTGCATAACAAGGATAAGAAGTTACTATATACTTCGCACATAAATAAATTGCGCTTTTTTGCATAACTTTAGTTAGATAGTTCTTTTTTAAACACGAATATATAACCGTTTTTTATATTTATTATTATTATTTTTATTTTTTTTAATACGTATATTTATTAACATTAATTAATATTGTTAAATATATAGCAACATAGATTTGTAAGGTAAAAGTCTTTTTTAAATATTTTATATTTTTATTTAAAAGCATAGCGATTTAAAGTAAATATAAGAAATTATTGTTAGTATTTTGTATTTTTATTTAAAAGCATAGCGAGATAAAATACGGCAGTAGCGACATTAGCATTTTTTTTTATGTTAAATAAATAAGTTTTTTAAATATTTCGTTTTGTAACGTATAATTTATTTTTTTTTTTTTAAAAAAATAACAATTTATATTATTTTTGTTTTTAGCATTATTACTATTTATAATGTTAAGTAACAGTTAATTAAGTTTTTTAACTTAAAAAACTTAGTAATAATAATAGTAGTTTTAAAAAAAATAATAAAAAATTATTGAAGATAATAATGTAGTAGCTTTAAAAAATTTGAACTAATTACAAAAATTTATAATATTATTATTTGTAGTAAATCGAAGCGTTTTTTAAGCTTTTAACTTTTAAGTATTAAAATAAAAAACTTTTAACTATGTAATTAGTACTTTATAATAAAAAGCAACGTAAGCGCTAATTTTTATATAAAATATTAAAAATAACGACTTTTATTTAATAGCTTTTATACTTAAAAAAACGTTAATAAAATATTAAGAACGCTTTAAAAAAATTTAAATAAGAAAACTTTAAGTAAATACTATAGTAATTTTAGTTTGCACTTTATACGGCTATAATAAAATAAAGTATTTACGTTAGTAAAGTTAACGGTAATTACGTAGTATATTTTAACATATTAATAAAATAAAAAATTTTATTAATATTATTTTGGTATAAAGAAAACTTATATGAGGCTAAAAGAAAATAGCTTTATTAATTAGTATAAAAATAATTGTTTTTAAGTTTTATAAAGGAGAGAAAAAATAGCTTTGCGATTTTTTTTTTTAACTTTAATAAACGATAAGTTTTAACTTAAGAACTTTAATATATAATTTTAAATTAACGTTTTAGATTTTATGGAAATAATTATGTTAAATTATTTATTATTAATAAAAAGATAAAATTATAACTTTAAAATAATTAATTTATTAATAGTAATTTTTTTACTTAATTTTTAATATTAAGTGTAATGGACTTTAAAACTATTAAATAGTTGCATTATTTGTAACTTTTTTATAATGCATATAGTAATATTACTTATGCTATTAAACTTTTTAACTTTGTTATTTAAGCATATTTTTTTTTTTTTTTTTTTTTTTACTTTTTTAAATAATTATAAAGCTAAGTAATATAGCTTATGCGAGGTATTTTTTACATTAAGGGAATTTTAATACGAGTAATAACTTTTTTTTTTTTTTTTTTTTTAAAATATATTAAAAAATATACTTTTAGGTACAATTTCGTTTATAATACTAAGGTGTTATGTTAGCAAACTGCGCTTTTTTAATATTTTTTTTTTGTATTTGCACTTTATTAAACTTTAATATATTTATAATTATATTTATTTATAAGGAGTAATTAAGGCTAAAAAAGCGTTGTATTTTTAAGTGTATAGTTATTATACTTATATGTTTTTTTAAAATAAAGATATTTTTAAGGTTTTTTATATTAACTACTTTTTTTAAGCTATTTAAATAAAAAGCAAAGGCTTGCATAAAACTTTAAAAGTTATAGTTTTTTTTTTTAACAGGTTAACTATTTATTTTTAAAAGTAATAAATATAAGTAAGCATATATATTAATTAAAAATTAAAAAAAGCAATTTTATTATATAATTTTTTTAAAAAAGGTTGCAAATAATATATGTTTTTTTACAATTATTAAGCAATTTAAAAAAGCATAAAATAAAGAAAATAACTATATAAAAAAAGTATACGATATTTTTAAAAATAAGTTTAAGTTTTTTTTAAATATGTGCTATATAATTAAAATTTAATAAAGCTAATTTTATGCCGTATTTTTAATAATTTTAACGAGTTAAGCAGTAATATATTTTTTTTATAATATATTAAAATATTAGTGTTTTATTAATATATACTTTATAATAAAACGCTATTTTAATATAAAATAAAATAAGGTTTAATATTATTATAATTAAATAGCAATTATATTTTTTAGCCTAAAAGCGAAAAAGTTAATAAAAGTAAGACCGATTTAAAAGTATTTTAAATTATATTAAATAAATTATTTTTTTATTAAAAGGTATTAAAGTTAAAGTTTTAAAGGAAGCAATAGTTAATTGTAACTATGTATTAAGCATGTTGTAATGTTTTTTAATTATAACATGCACTTTTTAAGTTAATATATTGGTTTAAAAATTTAATTAGTAAGCTTTAAGCATTTATTAGCATTTATAAAAACATTAAAGGTGCTTATTAATATTTTATAATTAAAAAAAGCGATAGTAATAATAACGATAAAATTTATTAATTTTATGTCGACTATAAGTACTATTATAATAATAAAAGCAGTAAGTATTACTTTAAATAATAAATAAAGATATAAAAGTGCAAATGTTAAGTATGTAAAAAAAAAGTGTTAATTAATTAAGCATTTTAAGTAAAAATAAAAAAATACAAAATTATAATAAAGAGATTAAAAAAAGCAAAGCAAAAAAAATTACGTAATATTTTTAGCAAACTACGAAGAAATTAAAAAGCAACTTTAAAATTAAAAATTAAAAAATAAGATATATATAAACAAAATGTATAAAAAAACAAATAATATATAATAGTAGCTTATTTATATAATTAAGTATTTTAATATTAAGTTAAATTAATTTATTAAGTAATAAACTTAACAACTAATACAGCCACATAGCACAGTGGTTAAGCGCTTAGCAAGCATTAATATAAAATACTAATGTAATAAGTTTGAATTTTATTGTGGTTTAATTAACTATTTCTTTTTTTAAAGTATACACACTTTTTATTAGCTATTTATAGCTAATAAAAGCACTATTAGCGAAACTTTTTGCTAAGCATTTACATTATTATTGCTAGCTAATTGTTAGCATATATATATACCTTGTTAACATTTTAAAGTAATACTGTAAATAAACTAAAAAGCATTAACTAAATAAAAATGCTAATAACTAAAATATTTATTGCTAATAGCTTTATTAATAAAGTAACTATTGCTAATATCTCTTTTTTTACAAAGTAGCTTTTTATAAAGTAGCTCCTTATAAGGTGCTGTCGCCGACCCACATACCTCTCTATTGCCAACACCTCCTTATTCAATAAAATAGCTATCGTCGACCTACATACCCCCCATCGCCAACCCCACCATCGCTAACACCCCCTTACAAAGTAGCCTTTTATAAAGTAGCTTTTTATAAGGTACTATTACTAATTAACCTGCTAGTAAAGCTTTAAAAAAAACTAATTAATAGTAAAACGCTAATAGCGCAAAGGATTTTTTATGTAAATTTTAACACGTAAATATAAAAGTTTTTAAACTTTTTACTTTAGCTATTTTATAGTTTATATAGGCTTAAGGTGTAATTAGGTACTATAGTAATTAGTTTAGCTTTAAGCTTTTATACTAGACGTTAAATATATTATTATTATCATTATTATTAACAACTAATACTTTTAATATTAATATTACTTTTATTTTTAATTAATACGCAAAAATTATATTTTAAAGCATTATGTTTAATATAAAGGCAATAAAGGTATTTATAGTTAAAAAAAAGCAATATTAAGCTTTATAAATAAGCATTTTAATAAATATTTAAAAATAAATAATAACTATATAAGTAAAGTAAATATTTATTTTAAAGATAAAAAACTAATAAAGTTGTTAGGCATAGTAACGGTAAATACTTTATTTAACTATATAGACTTTTACGTTATAAAAATAAATATGCTATTTTTATTGTGCTTTAAAAACATAAATTGCTTAAAAGTATATTTTAATAATGTTATTAATTAGCTAATATATAAAAATAAGGTAATTATAAGTGTTGTTTTGCTTACATAGCGCAGTAGTTAAGCGTTTAGCAAACATTAATATAAAATACTAATATAATAAGTTTAAATCTTATTGTGGTTTAACTAATTATTCTTTTTTTTAAAGCACAACACTTTTTATTAACTATTTTATAGCTAATAAAAGCACTATTGGCAAAACTTTTTGCCAAGTACCTATATCATTGCCGGCTAATTACTAGCATATATACATATTTTGCTAACATTTTAAAATAGCACTATAAATAAACTAAAAAGCATTAATTAAATAAAAATGCTAATAACTAAAATTTTTACTACTAACAGCTTTACTAATAAAGTAACTGTTGCTAATAACCTTATTATCGCTAACACCCCTTTTTTTACAAAGTAACCTTTTATAAAGTAGCTTTTTATAAGGTGCTGTTGCCGATCTATATACTTTCTTATTGCTAACACCTCCTTATTTAATAAAGTAGCTATTATTAACTTACATACTTATCGCTAACCTTACTATTGCTAACACCTCTTTTTTTTATAAAGTAGCTTCTTATAAAATAACTTTTTATAAGGTATTATTGCTAACTTATACACTTTTTATCGCTAATACCTCCTTAAAACTAATAAAGTAATTATTGCTAACTTACCTACCATTGCTAACCCCACTATCGCTAACACCTCCTATAAAATAGCCCCTTATAAAGTAACTATTACTAACCAACCTACTAGCAAAGCTTCATCCACTCTCCCTCCTACAACTTTTTCTCAACCTTTGCCAAGACTTTTACACCACACAAACTTACAGCATCGTAAGCCTCACCCTCCTTTCGCTTTTAAATTAAGCAACCTTCCTTCTTTAAAAAAAGATAAAAACACTAGCTTTTTTATTAAACATAAAAATGCCAAATTTTTTATTTTTATTTTAATACCTTTTTTTTTAAGTTTAAAATAATTAAAAAAATAACTTATTACTTTACTAACTACTTTTTTAAACTTAAAATAAAAAATAGCTACTGTTTTTTTTTAACTTTTTATAAAAATTAAAGCTAAAATAAAAAATAACTTTTTTATATTTAAAAAGCGCTAAATAACGCAAATAAAAAATTACAAACTTATTTCATTTAAATTTACAAAAAATTTAATAATTTTTATTTTAATTTTACTAAAAGCAATTAAAAAAAAATAAAAGTAAATATTAAAGTTAAGTTTAATATATTTATTAACTTTTTATTTTATTTAAATATAGTATTTAAAAAATATATAAAAAACTTTTTAAAAAAATAAGCTAACGTAGCTTTTTTTAAATTTAAAATATTGTTATTAAATTAATAATTGCTATTATATTAAACTAATTTTTAATTAATAGTAAAAAAAAAGCAAAGTATATAATTAACTTTAAAAAAAATATTTAATTTAGCTTTTTTTGCTTAGCTTTACTTATTTTTTTAAAGTTAAGCGTTATAACTTTTGCGCTTTTTAATAAAAAACAAAAAAAAAGCTTTGCTTTTTTATTTATATACAATAATAATAATAATAATTAATGCTAATATTAACTTTAATTTTAACTTTAATATTAATATTTAAAAATAAAATATAATGCAAAATAAAAAAAATAAACCTATAGCAATAAAAAATAATAACTTACACTTTAAAAATAAAAAGCTTTTTATTAAGCTATTAATTAAATATGCTTAAAATAACTTGCATTTAGCTAATTTTTAAGTAGCTTTAATTAATGCTATATTTTTAAACTATAATAATGTAATAAATATATAAAAAATAAAAATAAATTAAGCTTTTTACGTTAAAAATAAAAAAGTTAAAAAAAACATTATATATAAAGTAATTAAAGCTGGTTTTTAATTAAATAAAGCAATAAATTAAGCATTTTATATAATTTTAAAAATATTTAAAACTTTATAAACAAATTAAAATTAAAAAGCAATAAATGCTTTTTTACATTAAAAAATCGTTATATAAATTAACAAAAAACTAAAAATAGCTTATAAATTAAATTAGTATTAAAAGCTTTTATTTAAAGCTAAATTATTGCGTTTGGACGATTAATAAAAGTAAACTTTTATATTTTTAACTTTAAATTAGTTTTTTTAATAAAAAAAAAAGCTAAATTTTGCAGTATTAAAAGTATTTAAATTTTTATAACTTTAAAAACTATAACTATAACTTTTACTATTATAATTATAAAAAAGAAATATAACAATTATTAGCTTTTTATAAAATGCTTTAATTATAAAAAACTTTATGCTTTTTTAATAGCAGCTTATTTAGCTAAATTAATTAAAAAAAATAAAGCTATTATTTAACATATAAAGCAATAATTAACATAAATTTAATTATTTAGCAAATAATAATATTAAGCTATAATAAAGCCGATTATTAATAGCAATAAAAAAAAAAAGCGTTACTTTTAAAGCTTACAATATAAACTTAACTTTAAAAATAAAAATAAAAAAAATAACTGCTTTTACTTTTGTTTTAAAAACAGTAAAACTAAAATTAATAAGAGCGTTAAACTTAAAACTTACCTTTATAAAAAAGCTAAAAAAAAAACAATATAATAATAATATAGTAAACAACTTTTTTTTAAAAAAAAAAGGCTTAAAAGCAATAAAAAAACCTTATAAATAAAAAACAATAAAATTAAAACTTTAAAAAGTTTAAAACTTTTTAAAGCTAAGTAATATTTATAAAAAATAAAAAAAAAATTTTTTATAGCATATATAAACAAGTTAAAAAAACTAATACTTTAAAAAAAAAATATAAAAAAAATAAACTTAAAATAGCAATAAGTAATACTTTAATGCGCTTTTAAGCTTATTTTATTTTAATATAGTTTTTATAAATATAGCTTTTTTTTTAAAATAATAAAACTGCTATAATAACTATTAAGCTTTAACTTAATTAACTTTAAATAGTAATAATAGCGCTATAAAAACTTAATAGCTTAAATAAACATTAAAAAAAAAAAATAATTGCGCTTTTTTTAAGCTAACGTTAGCCACATGGCGCAGTGGTTAAGCGTCTGGCAGGCATTAGTGTGGAAACTAATGTAATGAGTTCGAATCCCATTGTGGTCCAACTAACCATCCCTTTTTCCAGGGCACACACACTTTTTATTGGCTGTTTATGGCCAATAAAAGCACTATTGGCGAAACTTTTCGCCGAGCACCCACATCATTGCCGGCTAATTGCCGGCATACACACATACTCCGCCAACATCCCAGAGTAGCACTGCAAATGGAGCTGCTAAGCATTAGCCAAATGGAAAATGTCAGCGACCGAAATATCCACTGCCGACAGCCCCACTAACAGGGTATCTATCGCCAACAACCCCACTATCGCTGACACCCCCCCACAGGGTAGCCCCCTATAGGGTGGCTGTCACCGACCAACCTCACCATCGCCAACACCTCCCTATCCAATAGGGTAGCTGTTGCCGACCCACATACCCATCGCCAACCCCACCATCGCTGACACCCCCCACAGGGTAGCCCCCTATAGGGTGGCTGTCACCGACCAACCCACTGGCAAGGCCTTGGAGAAGGCTAGCCACGGTAAGGCGCCATTACTGGCGCGGAGGATTTCTTATGTAAATTTTCAACACGCTGGTACGGGGGTATAAGCCCCTCACTCTAGCCGTCCCATAGTCTATACAGGCTCAGGGTTGTAAATAGCTAGTTAGTTAGTTAGTTTCATCGCCCGTCCCGGACGTAAAATATATCATCATCATCATTTAAGCTAACGTTTAAAAAAAACTATAAACTTATAATATAGTATTAAAAGCAATAAATAACGCTTAAATAAATATAATACTTATTTAAAAGCTTTAAATTAACACTTAAAAAAATAAAAAAATAATTAAAATTTATTTAAAATATAATATTTTTTTTTATTAAAAACTAAAAAAAACAAAAACTTAAAGTTTTTATATATATACGCAAAAAACTACATTTTTTAACGTTTTAATTAAAACCGTTTATAATACTAAACATATGCGTAATAAAAGTAAATAATATTACAGTTTACAACATATACATAAATAAAAAGTTTTTATAAAACTTTTTTTTAAAATTAAAAAATTAAAAACTTAAACTAAAAAAAGTATATAAAAGCAACTTAAATGCAATTTATTAATTATAGCAACTTAAATATAAAAAAAAACATAATAAACTTAAATAACAAATTATAAATTAAGTTATAAACTATAAACTTAAAATATTAAACTTAAATAAACTTACTTATTAAGTAAAAAATACTATAAATTTAATATTATTTAATATTTTTAATAACACTATATAAATAAACTAAAAAATATATATTAAGTTAAATTATTACATATTAAATTATTAAATATTAATAAGCATTTTAAAAATTATATTGTTAAAACGCTTTAGTTTTATAAAAAACGCTTTATTAAAGTATTTTTAACTACTAATACTATATTAAATAACACTTTTTTTTTTTTTAAATATAATAAAAAAAATAAAAAAATTTGCAAATTTTTTCTTTTATACCTTTAATAAAGTTAAAAAAGCATTAAATAAGCTTAAATATAATAAAAAGCATAATACCGCTTAATAAAATAAAAAATGCGCAAAGCATATTAAAGCTTTATGCAAAGCAGTAAAAAAATGCTTACTTAAAAAAATAATTTAAAAACTAATAACTACTTAATATAAAGCTTTTAAAAAAGCTAAAAAAAAATATTAAAAAAAAAATTAATAAAGCAAATAATAATAAAAACATTTTTAAAATCGTTAATTAATATAAGCTTAAAAATAACTTTTATTTTTTTTTTATATATATAATAGCTTAATAATTATAAACATTATAAATAAAATATAATTACTTTGAAATAAAATACTTATATTAAAAACAAATAAAAAAAATATTATTAACTTATAATAACTACTTATTTTTATAAATATAAACCTTTTTACACTTAAAAAAAACTATAAAAAAATAAAAACATTTTTTTATAAAATTAGCATATTTTACTAAATAAAGCAAAGTTAATATGCATTTATATTACTAGCATTTTTTTAAAAAAAAAATAAGTTTATAGCTTTTTTTTTATAAAAAGCATAGCTAATTATAAGCTTAATAATAAAAATGCTTTATAAAATATACTTAAAATATAAATACTACTTAATATATTTTTAAATAATTAAAGTAATAATGCTATTAAAAGTTAAAAAAAAAGATTTTATTATAATTAAATTTTAAAAGCTAATATTATTACTTTTTTATTTTAAAAAAAAACTAAAATGATTAATAATTAAATATATAATAAACTTAGCAATAAAAAAAAGCGTTATTTACTATTAATAATTTAAAGCTTTTTTTAAAAAAGCAACCGTTAACTTTATAGTTTATATTATATATAATATAAAAAAAGCGCTTAATAAAAAAAAGCATTACTTTTAATAATAAACGTATTTAAAGCATTTAACGTAATTTTTAAAAAAAAATTTATTTTATGCCTATAAAAGCAAAAATAGTTAAATAACATAATTAAATAAATTAAATTTTACATAATAAACAAAAAAGTAATAATTTGCATAAAAAATATTATAATTATACTTACTTTACTTTTTTATAAAGTACTGTAAAAAATTTTAATTTTATTTATATTATTTATGTTATATATTAAACTAATTTTTAAAAAAAGCGCATTTAATATAAAGTTTAGCTATATAAACAATATAGCTATTTTTAAAGTAAAAAAATTAACTTAAAAATTTATAAAATAGTTAAAAAAAAACGTTAAAACTATTTTAAATTAAAAAAAGCATAATGCTTTTTTTTTTAACTTTACTAAATATAAATTTAAATATTTTTATAAAAAACATAATATAAAAAAAAATTAATATAAGCTAAAAACTTTATTATATATTTTTTAAAAAAAGTAATTAAGTAGTTTAAAGTATATTTTAATTTTAAATTACGCTTTAAAAATTACGTTATAACTTAAAAAGTTAAAACATTTTAAGTAATTAATTACATTAAATACTTTAATAAAATAATTAAAAGCACTTTATTAAATAAAATAATTAAAGTAATTAAAGCATATATAATATTAATAATAATATACACAATAAAAATATAATAACTTAAATATTATTAATAAAATACTTTAAAAAGCAAAATAGTATATATTAATTATAAAGCTTAATTAATTATTTTTAATAAACTTTTTAAAATAGCAATTAAAATAACGCTATTAATATAAAAAATAATTAATATATTAATACTTTATAAAAAGTTAAGCATTTTACTATTAAAAGTACTTTTTAAATAAATATATAATAAATATTTAGTTTAACTTAAAGCATTAAATTTTTAATATTTTTTAATAATAAAAGCAAACTTTAAAAATAACTTAAAAAAAACAAAACTATAAATAATAAACATACTAATTTTTTTATATTTATGCTTAAACCTTTTTAATAAAAGTTAGCTTAAAACCTTTTTTTTTTATTTTATAAAAAAAGCAGCAAAAATTATAAAATATAAATATTAACTTAAATACTTTTTTTTATTTAACTTAATTTTTTATTTAAATAAATTTAAAACTTTAAATATTTACATTAATTAAAAGTTTATAGCATATTAAAGCAATAAAAAACTACATTTTTTTTATAAACTTTTTAATTAAGCAAAAATTTTTAATATAAAAATAGTTATTATGTAAAAAGCTATAAAATAAATAAAAATAAAATAATATAATATTATTTTTATTTTTATTGATTTTTATTTATATTTAAATAATATAGCAATAATTTAAAAACTTTTTAACTATTTTTTTAATAACTTTTAAGCTAATTTTATTACTTTTATAAAAACAATTAATTATATTTGTTTTTTTATTTATATTATATAATAGTTTTTTAAATATAAAAATATTTTTAAAAACAAAAAAATAAACTAATAAGCTAAAAAAAGCGCTAATTTTAACTATTTTAACTACTTTTTTTTAACCTTTTTAAACTTTTTACTTTAATTTACACTTAACGCATTAATAAACTTAAAAAACATAACATTTTTATTAAGTAATAAATATAAAATACTTTTTATTTATATTAAAAATAAAAGCTACTTATAGTTTTTACTTTTAAAAAACTTATGCTTAATTGCTAAACTTTATATCGGCTTTTTACTAAACGTATAAATTATAATAACTTTACAAATTACTATTAACGCTTTAATTATTTTAAAGCAATTAATTGCTATATATACTAATATAATTAAAAATAAAACTTTAATTATATTATAAAATGCTAGCATACTTAATACACGATATAAAAATTTAAAATCTGCTTAAAACGTAAATTTCGTTATTTAGTTAGCTATAAAGGCCACTTTAACTTTATAACCTTTTTTACGCAAGTTAGCCTATATAAAAAATAAAAACCATAATGTAATTAATAAGTAAAGCTTATAAAAGTTAGCTATAGTAAAGTAATTAACGTTATAAAAAAACACGGCTTAAATAAATAAAAAGCATAACTACAGTCCTTAAAAAAAAAAAGTAAAAAGATTTCTTTTGTTTATTTTTAATACGCAAGTATAAAAAACCTACTTTTACTATTTTATAGTTTATATAGGCTTAAGGTATAATTAAGTACTATAATAGCTAGTTTAGCTCCAGCTCCTATACTAAACGTTAAATATATTATTATTATTATTTATTAGCAAAGCTTTAAAAAAAGCTAACTATAGTAAAGCGCTATTAGCGCAAAAAATTTTTTATATAATTTTTAACACGCAAATATAAAAATATAAGCCCTTTATTTTAGCCGTTTTATAGTCTATATAAGCTTAAGGTGTAATTAAATACCATAATAAATAGTTTAACTATAAGCTCCTGCATTAAACGTTAAATATATTATTATTATTATATAAGTATTATTTGCAAATAAGGGCACTTTTAGTTTTAATTAAATAAAGCAGTATATTTTATAAAAATGAAGCTTTATTGTATTTATACTTAGTTTAGTTATTTATTTATAAGTAAGTTATATAACTTTTTAAACAAAGTAAAGCATAAGGTTAATATTAAAAACATTAAAAAAATTAATAAGTTTTGTTATTATTGCTAAATTAAAAGCAAAGTATTTTAAAAGTTTAAGTTTAATTTTAAAAATTTTAAAATAAATTTTAATTACGAAGTTATTATCGATATTATATATTTTAATAAAAAATTGGTTTTATATGTTATTAATGTAGTAATTAGCTTTTAAGTAGCTTGATTTTTAAGAACTATTTTAATAAAGAAAACGTAAGAAGCTTTTAAAAAATGTTAAATTAATATTTATTTTAGTTTATTAAATGTTATTATATATAATATTAGGATTAATTTTAATAGCATTAAATTTTAAAACGAAGCTTAATTTATAAAAGTTATATATAAGTAAGTATTGATAAAGGCGCATTAGTTTATTAAAAAGGTCGAAAAGTATTATGAATTTATTTAAAAGGTATACGAAATTATTTTAAAAAAAGTATAAAGCTTTAAAATATTTTAATTATAAATGGCAATTAAAGCTATTAACGATATAATAAACTTTAACGGCTTAATTTTTATATTTTTAGTTTTTAAAGCATACTTAAGAATTAATATAAATTTATTTTTAATACTTTTATAATTATAAAAAGTAATTGCAGTTTAAAAAGCAATAATAAAAGTTAAAAAAATTAAAGTATAAAAATTAGTAAGAAATGCTATAAATATTTAAAATAGTTTTAATATATAAAAAACTTTATTAAGATTATTACTTTTAAGTAGTAACGTTTTAGTTTATAAGAAAAAAAGTAGGTAAAAAAAACTTTATAAAGTTTTAATAGTTATAAATAAGAAAGTAATTATAACGTTTAACGCGTTAAGCGAAATTTTTACGTTTAAAAGCTTATATGTTAAGCTATAATTTAACTTTAAGAATTATAAAGTAATTTTTAAGGAAAAATTAGATATTATATATATTTAAAACGTTATTTATATAAGTATAAAAGAAAAAAAACGATTTAGTTTTAATATTTAAACTTTAATTTAAAAGGAAAATTGTAACTTTTAAGAAACTATATAAAGTATTAAACTTTATAAAGCTAAACGTATTGTTTATAAATAATATTTTATAACTTATTATGTATAATAAAGTAGTTTATTAAAATGTTATAGTATTTAAATTATAAATAGTTTAAAAAGTTAAAAAGAAAAATATAGTTGCTTTATATAAAAAGTTTAAACTAATAATATAAAAATATAAAAACTTAAATAAAAAATTTATTATAATATATGCTTTAATTAAGCCACATAGCATAGTGGTTAAGCGCTTAATAAACATTAATGTAAAATACTAATGTAATAGGTTTAAATTTTATTGTAGTTTAATTAACTATTTTTTTTTAAAGTATATATACTTTTTATTAGCTATTTATAGTTAATAAAAGCACTATTAACAAAACTTTTTGCTAAATACTTACATTATTACTAGTTAATTGCTAATATATATATATACTTTATTAATATTTTAAAGTAATATTGTAAATAAAGCTATTAAGTAGCTAAAAAGCATTAATTAAATAGTAATGTTAATAACTAAAATATTTATTGTTAATAGCTTTACTAATAAGGTAATTATTGCTAATAACCTTACTATTGCTAACATTTTTTTTCCTATAAAGTAGCTTTTTATAAGGTGGCTTTTTGGCCACATGGCGCAGTAGTTAAGCGCTTAGCAAACATTAATGTAAAATATTAATGTAATAAGTTTAAATTCCATTATGGTTCAATTAATTATCCCTTTTTTTAAGGCATAATACTTTTTATTAGCTATTTTATAGCTAATAAAGCACTACCGGCGAAACTTTTTGCTAAGTACTTACATTATTATTAGTTAATTGCCGACATATATATATATTTCGCTAACATTTTAAAGTAGCATTATAAATAAAGCTATTAAGCATTAATTAAATAAAAAATGTTAGTAATTAAAATATTTACTACTAATAGCTTTATTAATAAAGTATTTATTGCTAATAACTTTACTATTATTAACACTTTTTTTTTATAAAGTATTATCGTTAACTTATATACTTTTTATTGCTAATACCTCTTTATTTAATAAAATAGCTATTATTAACTTACATATTTATTGCTAACACTTTAATAAAGTATTTATTGCTAATAACCTTATTATTATTAATATTTTTTCTATAAAATAGCCTTTTATAAAATAACTTTTTATAAAGTGCTGTTATTAACTAATTAACCTTTAATAAAGCTTTAAAAAAAGCTAGTTAACGGTAAGGCGCTAACTTTCCAGTAGGTCGGCGCAGAGGATTTTTTATGTAATTTTTAACATATAAGTACGAAGGTATAAATTCTTTACTTTAGCCGTTTTATAGTTTATACAGGCTTAAAGTTATAAATAACTAATTAGTTAGTTAGTTTATCGCCCGCCTTAAACGTAAAATATATCATCATCATTATTATCATATAAGGTGGCTTTTTATAAGGTGCTGTCGCCGACCTACATACTTTTTTATTACCAACACCTCTTTTTAATAAGGTAGCTGTTGCCGACCTACTTACTATCGCTAACTTTACCATCGCTAACACCCCCTATAAAGTAGCCTTTTATAAAGTAGCTGTTACTAACTAACCTTACTAGTAAAGCTTTAAAAAAAACTAATTAACAGTAAAGCGCTAACTTCTTAATTAACGCAAAAAATTTCCTATGTAAATTTTTAACACGCAAGTACGAAAAACTTTAATAAAACTTTTTACTTTAGCTGTTTTATAGTTTATATAAGCTTAAAGTTATAAATAGTTAGTTAGTTAGTTAATTCCGCCCATTCCGGACATAAAATATATTATTATTATTATTATTATATGCTTTAATTATTTAAAAGGCAAGTTAAAAGTTAATAATAGTTTTAATATTAATGTTTTAATAGTAAAGTATAAAAATTATAATTTGTAACATTATAATAATATAGTCCACATGGCGCAGTGGTTAAGCGTCTGGCAGACATTAGTGTGGAATACTAATGTAATGGGTTCGAATCCCATTGTGGTCCAACTAACCATCCCTTTTTCCAGGGCACACACACTTTTTATTGGCTATTTTATAGCTAATAAAAGCACTATCGGCGAAACTTTTCGCCGAGCACCCACATTATTGCCGGCTAATTGCCGGCATACACACATACCCCGCCAACATTCCAAAGTAGCACTGCAAATGGACCAAAAAGCATTAGCCAAATGGAAATGCCAGCGACCGAAATCTCCACTGCCGACAGCCTCACTAACAGGGTAACCGTCGCCAACAACCCTACCATCGCCAACACCTCCCTTTAATAGGGTAGCTGTCGTCGACCTACATACCTCTTATCGCTAACACCTCCCTATCCAATAGGGTAGCTGTCGTCGACCCACATACCTCCCATCGCCAACACCTCCCTCCAATAGGGTAGCTGTTGCCGACCCACACACCCATCGCCAACCCCACTATCGCTGACACCCCCTGCTGTCACTGACCAACCCACTGGCAAGGCCTTGGAGAAGGCTAGCCAACGGTAAGGCGCTAGCTACTAGCGCGGAAGATTTCTTATGTAATTTTCAACACGCAGGTACGGGGGCATAAGCCCCTTACTCCAGCCGTCCCATAGTCTATACAGGCTCAGGGTGTAACTAGATGCCATAGTAGATAGTTCAGCTATAAGCTCCCGCACTGGACGTTAAATATATCATCATCATCATCATCATTATAATAATATATATATAGTTAAAAACTTTAATATAATATGTAATTTTTGTATATTTATTATTAAAATTAAAAAATAAATATTTTAAAAAAACGATGTTATGTGTTATAAAGTTACTATATAGATTTGTAAAATTGGGTATATATTAGTTTGAGATATATTTAAAATATTATTAGTATAAATTAAATATAAAACCGTTAATTTTTAATTTTTATTTATTAATTATAAAAAAGGGATAACTTTTTAAGATAATGGGCTTATAAATTAATAATATGCTAAATATTAGTACTTTGAAATTTTTAAAGAAAGAAAATAAGGTATTAATTAAAGTAAATATTAAGGCATGCTTTTAAAAAATATTAAAAAACGAAGTAGTTAAAAATTTTAATAAATTGCGCTTAATAGTTTATAAAAAAAAGTACGGTATTTTAATTAAATAAAAAAGTTAAGCTAAAAAATTGAAATTATTAAAATTTAAAGCTTTTAATATAACTAAAAAATATGTAAAGTAAAAAGCTTAAAAAGCTTATATTTTTTTTTATTTATTAATTAAAAGCAGCTTTTAATTATTTAATAATTGCGCAATATATAAAACTTAGCATTAAAAAAGTTAAGGTGGCCACATGGCGCAGTGGTTAAGCGCTTGGCAGACATTAGTATAAAATACTAATGTAATGGGTTCGAATCCCATTGTGGTCCAACTAACCATCCCTTTTTCCAAGGCACACACACTTTTTATTGGCTGTTTATGGCCAATAAAAGCACTATCGGCAAAACTTTTCGCCGAGCACCCACATTATTGCCGGCTAATTGCCGGCATACACATATACCCCGCCAACATCCTAAAGTAGCACTATAAATGGACCAAAAAAAGCATTAGTTAAATGGAAATGCCAGCGACCAAAAATCTCTACTGCTAATAGCCCCACTAACAGGGTAACTGTTGCCAATAACCCCACTATCGCTAACACCCCCTTCCCCACAGGGTAGCCTTTTATAAGGTAGCTTTTTACAGGGTGCTGTCGCCGACCCACACACTTTCCCATCGCTAACACCTCCTTATTTAATAAGGTAGCTGTCGTCGACCTACATACCTTCCCATTGCTAACACCTTCCTATTTAATAGGGTAGCTGTCGTCGACCTACATACCTTCTCATTGCCAACACCTCCTTATTTAATAGGGTAGCTGTCGTCGACCTATATACCTCTTTATCGCTAACACCTCTTTATCTAATAGGGTAGCTGTTGTTAACCTACTTACTATTGCTAACTTTACTATCGCTAACACTCTTTATAAAGTAGCCATCCACTCTCTTACTTACAACTTTTTTTCAACTTTTGCTAAAACTTTTACACTACATAAACTCGCGGTATTGTAAGCTTTACTTTTCTTTTTTTTTGCTTTTAAATCAGGCAACCTTTTTTTTTTAAGAAAGAATGGAAGCACTAACTTCTTTATTAAATATAGAAACGCTAATTCCTTTTTTTCTCATTTTAACTTCCTTTTTCTTAAGTTTAAGATAGTTAAGAAAACGACTAGTTGCTTTATTAGCTACTTTTTTAAACTTAAAGCAAAAGGCAGCTACTGTTTTTTCTTGGCTTTTTACGGAAACTAGAAAAGGAATAAAAAACAACTTTTTTACATTTAAAAAGCGCTAAATAGCGCAAATAGGAAATTACGAACTTATTTTATTTAAATTTATAAAAAATTTAACAGTTTTTATTTTAACCTTATTAAAAGCAATTAAAAAAAAAGTAAAGGCTAACGTTAAAGCTAAGTTTAATATATTTACTAACCTTTTATTTTACTTAGATATAGCATTTAAAAGGTATGTAAAAAACCTTTAAAAAAAATGAGCTAACGTAGCTTTTTTTTAAATTTAAAACATTGTTATTAAACTAGCAGTTGCTACTACGCTAAACTAATTTTTAACTAATAATAAAAAAAGAGCGAAATACTTAACTAGCCTTAAGGAAGGTACTTAGTCCGGCCTTTTTTGCTTAGTTCTACCTACTTTTTTAAAGTTAAGCATTACGATACCTGCGCTTTTTAATAAGGAATAAAAAAAAGAAGCCTTACTTTTCTGCTTATATACAGTAGTAGCAGCGGCAATTAATGTTAATATTAACTTTAACTTTAACTTTAACATTAATACTTAAAAATAAAATATAGTGCAAAATAAAAGAAATAAGCTTATAACAACAAAAAATAATAGCTTATATTTTAAAAATAAAAGGCTTTTTATTAAGCTATTAGCTAAATACGCTTAAAATAACTTACGCTTAGCTAACTTTTAAGTAGCTTTAGTTAATGCTATGTTTTTAAACTATAGTAATATAATAAACGTATAAAAAATAAAGATAAGCTAGGCTTTTTGCGCTAGGAACAAAAAAGTTAAAAAAAACATTATGCATAAAGCAGCTAAAGCCGGTTTTTAATTAAATAAAGCAACGAACTAAGCATTTTACATGGTTTTAAAGGTATTTAAGACCTTATAAACAAATTAAGGCTAAAAAGCAATAAACTTTTTTTTATATTAAGAAGTTGTTGCATAAATTAATAAAAAACTAAAAATAGCTCATAAAATTAAACTAGTACTAAAAGCTTTTATTTAAAATTGAATTATTGCGTTTAAACGATTAATAAAGGCAGGCTTTTGCATTTTTAACTTTAAGCTAGCTTTTTTAATAAAAAAAAGAGCTAAAATCTTGCAATGCTAAAAATATTTAAACTTTTATAACTTTAAAAACTGCAACTGCAACTTTTGCTATTATAACTGTAAAAAAAAAAAATATAGCAATTGCTAATTTTTTATAAAATGCTTTAATTGCAAAGAACCTTACGCTTTTTTAGTAGCAGCCTATTTAGCTAGGCTAATTAAAAAAAATAAGGCCATTATTTAACATATAAGGCAATAATTAGCATAAATTTAGCTACTTAGCAAGTAATAATACTAAGCTATAGCAAAACCAATTGCTAATAGCAATAAAAAAAAAAAAAAAAAAAGCGTTACTTTTAAAGCCCACAATATAAGCTTAGCCTTAGAAACAGAAATAAAGAAAGTAACTACCTTTACTTTTACTTTAAAAGCTTTAAAATTAATAATAGCGTTAAACTTGGAACTTGCTTTTATAAAAAGATTAAAAAAAAAACATAACGATAATATAGCAAATAACTTTTACTTAAAAAAAAAAAGCTTAAAAAAAATGAAAGACTTAACCCAACCAGATTTTATAAATAAAAAGCAGTAGAACTAAAACTTTAAGAAGTTTAAAACCTTGCTTAGTTAGGTAGCGTTTATAAAAGATAAAAAAATCTTTTTTTATAGCTAATATAGATAAGTTAAAAAAACCGATACTTTAAAAAAAGAATATAAAAGAAATAAACTTAAAATAGTAACTAGCAGCATTTTAATGCGCCTTTAAGCCTACTTTGCCTTAGTATAACACTTATAAATATAGCCCCTTTTTAGGATAATAAAACTGCTATAGTAACTATTAAACTTTAGTTTAAGCAATTATAAATAGTAATAATAGGGCTATAAGAACTTAGCAGCTTAATTAAACGCTAAAAAAAATAGCTGCGCTTTTTTTAAGTAAACGTTTAAAAAAAACCACAAACTTACAACATAGTATTAAAAACGGCAAATAACGTTTAAATAAACATAATATTTATTTAAAAGCTTTAAGTTAATACTTAAAAAAACAAGAAAATAATTAAAACCCACTTAAAGTATAATGCCTTTTTTTTTATTAAAAATTAAGAGGAGTAAAAGCTTAAAGTTTTTATATACGTACGTAAAAAACTATACTTTTTAGCATTTTAATTAAAATTGTTTATAATACTAAATATATGCGTAATAAAAGTAAATAATGTTATAGTTTATAACATATATATAAATAGAAAATCTTTGCAAAACTTTTTTTTAAAATTGAAAAATTAAAAACTTAAACTAAAAAAAGTATATAAAAATAACTTTAATACAATTTACTAATTATAGCAACCTAAGCATAAAAAAAGATATAATAAACCTAAATAATAAGTTACAAACTAAGCTATAAACTATAAGTTTAAAATACTAAACTTAAGCAAACCTACTTATTAAGTAAAAAATATTATAAACTTAATATTGTTTAATATCTTTAATAGCATTATATAAGTAAATTAAAAAATATATATTAAGTTAAATTATTACATATTAAACTATTAAGTACTAATAAGCATTTTAAAAACTATACTATTAAAGCGTTTTGGCTTTATAAAAAACGTTTTTTTAAAATATTTTTAATTATTAGCATTATATTAAACAATACTTTTTTTTTTTTTAAACACAGTAAAAAAAACTAAAAAACTTACAAATTTTTTCTTTAATACCTTTAATAAAGTTAAAAAAGCATTAAGCAAACTTAAATATAATAAAAAGCATAACGCCTTTTAATAAAATAAAAAATGCGCAAAACATACTAAAACCTTATATAAAGCAATAAAAAAATGCTTGCTTAAAAAAGTAATTTAAAAACTAGCAACTATTTAACATAAAGCTTTTAAAAAAGCTAAAAAAAAATACTAAAAAAAAAAAATTAATAAAGCAAATAATAATAAAAACATTTTTAAAATTGTTAATTAATATAAGCTTAAAAACAACTTCTATTTTTTTTTTTTTATACATAACAACTTAATAGTTATAAATACTACAAGCAAAATATAACTACTTTAAAATAAAGTACTTATATTAAAAGCAAATAAAAAAAATATTATTAACTTATAATAGTTACTTATTTTTACAAATATAAACCTTTTTATACTTAAAAAAAAAAAACTATAAAGAAATAAAAATATTTTTTTATAAAATTAGCACGTTTTATTAAGCAAAGTAAAGTTAATATACATTTATACTACTAATACTTTTTTAAAAAAAAACAAGCTTATAGCTCTTTTTTTACAAAAAACATAGCTAGTTATAAGCTTAACAATAAAAATGCTTTATAAAGCATATTTAAAACATAAGTACTACTTAATACATTTTTAAATAGCTAAAGTAATAATACTATTAAAAGTTAAAAAAAAAAATTTTATTACAATTAAGTCTTAAAAGCTAATATTACTTTTATTTTGCTTAAAAAAAAGTTTAAAACGACTAATAATTAAATATATAGTAAACTTTACAGTTAAAAAAAGTATTATTTATTATTAACAATTTAAAGCTTTTTTTAAAAAAGCAATTGTTAACTTTATAATATATATTACATATAATATAAAAAAAGCGCTTAATAAAGAAAAAAAAGCATTATTTTTAATAATAAATATATTTAAAGCATTTAACGCAATTTTTAAAAAAAAACTTATTTTATACTTATAAAAATAAAAATAATTAAACAGCTTAATTAAATAAGTTAAATTTTATATAACAAATAAAAAAGCAATAATTTATATAAAAAATATTATAGTTACACTTACTTTACTTTTTTGCAAAATACTATAAAAGTTTTTAATTTTACTTATATTGTTTATACTATATATTAAACTAATTTTTAAAAAAAGCGCACTTAATATAAAGTTTAACTATGCAAACAACATAGCTATTTTTAAAGTAAAAAAATTAACTTAAAAAACTATAAAATAGTTAAAAAAAAACGTTAAAGCTATTTTAAAATAAAAAAAGTATAATGCTTTTTTTTTTAACTTTATTAAATGTAAACTTAAATACTTTTATAAAAAACGTAGCATAAAAAAAAAACTAATATAAGTTAAAAACTTCGTTATATATTTTTTAAAAAAAACG
>MU394115.1:0-28203 GCA_022578605.1 Camillea tinctor
TAACTTTAAAAATGGCTAAGTTATAAGGTTTTAAAAATAATGAGTTTAAGGGTATTTTGGCCTATTTTGCGTGCTCGCGAGGTGGGGGTGTTCGCAAGGTGTGGGTTTATGGTAATAAAAGGTTAAAAACTGGTGTATTTAAGTGTTTTTTATGAAAGAACTATTTAGTTAAAAAGTTAAAAGCGTTATTAACCCTTTTATAGTCCCCATATAAAATAACTAAGGCCATGGGCCCTTAATTATCATCACTTATAACATAACTAATAATAACTTAACTTTATGTTAAATAATAATTAATAACAATAATAAATTAATAAAAAAGTAAAATAAACTGCTTTTAATATATTATTTATATACTTTTAAATTATATTTAATATAAAAGCGGTATAATAATAAAATATTAATAAAATATAAGCTATAAGTTATATAATAAAACTATATATTATAAATTATAATATATATACTTAAAAATAGCATATATTTACTAATTATGCTGTTTGTTAAAAAAAACTTTTATAAGCATTAAAAACTAATAAAATGCTTTTATATAAAATTAAAAAATAAAGGCTTTACTTTTTTAAATAATAAAAAAATATTAAAATATTTAAATAATAAATTAATAATAATAACGATATTATAGCAAAAAAAATAAATTATTTTTGTTTTTTAAAGCATTTAAATTGCTAATAAGTTTTATTACTATATTAATAGTATAATATTACTTTGCTTTTTTTATTTTTTTTATATTTTATTTAAAAAAAGGTAAAAAAAGTAAAATTACATATTATTTTGCTATTTTTAGCCTTTTTAAATATTTTAAAAAAGTTTATATATAATACAGTTAAAAAACGTTTAAAAAGTTGTAAAAAAAGTTAAGTAATAAGTTTAATTTTTATATAAAAGTTTAAAAGTTTTAAAAAGCTTTAAATTAATTTTTAATTTTTAATATTTTATTACTATTATAATTATTTTTTATAAGTATTTAAAAATATTAATATTTATATTTTTAGCTTATTTTAAAAAAGTTTTATTAGCTTTACGTAATAATATTAAGCATTAATTGCAAATAATTTATGCTTTAATTTTTAATTTTTTAAAAATTAAAAATAGTTATTAAAGTTTTTAAAGTATTGTTAAAAGCGTTAAATAGCTTATTTAAGTAGTTTAGCAATAATAGCGTTATAATAATTAACATTATAAATAAAAAAACGGTTTAAATAGCCAAAATATTTTAATTAAATTAAATTTATTATGCTTTTATAAAATTTTTACTTTTTAAATAAAAAACTTTTTTATTTTATAAAAAGTAATATTGTAAATTTATTTTTAAAACGGTTAAATTAATATAATAGCGTAAATAACAATATTTTTTAAAGCGCTATTAAATGCTTATTTAAAGTTTATAAGCTATTTGTTTTATTATTTAAATGTGTATTTTAATATAAATATATTAATAAACTTATTTAAATTTACGTTATGTTTAAGCTTTAAATTAAAGTTGTTTTAACGTTGTTTTTGCGATAAATAAAAGTTAAAATCGTTATTAGCTAATTAAGCTTTTAACTTTTTATATTTTTATTAAAAACTAGCTATTTTTTTATTTTTTAAATTTATTTTTTAAATTTTAAATTTAGTTTACGCTTTAAACCGTTATTTATTAAGCATTTTATTGTGTTATAAACAATTTAACTTCGTTTTGTAAAAAATTTAATAGCATGCCGTTAATATAATTAAAAAAGCTTATAAATATAATAAAATAATAATAATAATAATAATAACAACGTTTTAATTGCAAATAAGCTATAATAAAGTTATTATAATTATTATAACAAAAATTTAAACACTTAAATATAATTAAAAACTAAATATATTTTAAAAATAATAATTAATAAACTAAATTAATAGCAGCGATAAAGGTTTATATAAATAACTAACTAGCTATGTTATATATAAGGTTAAAAATTAAGCCCCTGCTATAACATAATTATAATATTAATAAATATATATATAAGTATGCTTATAAGCATGTATATGTACGTAAAAAAAATAACATAATAATAAATAAAAAAGTTAAAAACTAATGTATTTAAGTGTTTTTTAAAAAAATTATTTAATTAAAGGTTAAAAAATGTTAATAACCTTTTTATAATTTTTTTATATAAAATAATTAAGGCTATAAAGCTTTTAATTATTATTTATAATATAATTAATAATATACGTTAATAAAAAATAAAGCAATAAATAAATAAATAAAAAACGTTGGTTTATTTATATTTAAAAAAGCGCAACTTATTTATATATAAAATACATAATTATTTTTTATTTTTTATTATGTAATTATTATTAATAAATTAAATAAATAATTATATTATTATAAAAATAAATTAATGTAAAATGTAGCAGTATAAAGTAATATTATAAATATATAAAAAAATAAAAAGGTGTAACATTAAATATGCAGCTGTATTATATATTAAATGTTGCTATTTTTTTATTATTATAACGGGGATTTAAACACTTAAGTATAATTAAAAACTAAATGTATTTTAAAGATAATAGTTAATAAACTAAATTAATGGCAGTTATAAAGGTTTATATAAACAGTTAATTAACCATGTTATATATAAGGTTAAAAACTAGGCTTTTATTATAACATTTATTTTATTTATATAAAAAAGTATTATATATTTTTTAATATATAATAATTATATTAATAACTTTTAAATATTTTAAATAATTAAAGTTTTTAATTTTTATAATTTTTATAATAATAATTAACCATTATTATTAAAAGTTAAAAAATCTTTATAAATAATATATTTTTTTAAAAAAAACATAGGTTTTTAAATTATTATTAATGTTATATATATTAAGCTTTAAATTTTATTTTTTCTTTAATTAAAAAATATTTTAATAATTTACTTATTTATATTAATTTATTTATAAAGTTAAGTGTAGCTTTAATATAATAAAACGTTAAAATATAAGCCTTAATAAGCTACGGTGCTTAATCATTTTTTGCCATTTATTTCATCATAAAATACCTGCAAAGTATTTGCGTAAGACGATAACGAGGGGGGGGAGATATTTTAGTCTAAGATAGAGGTTGGGGAGAGCATAAGCCCGCTAATATATATATATATATATATGTGTGTGTGTGTGGTACGTAGTAGTGTAGTACCGTATGGTGGGTCAGTAACCCAGTATTCCAACTCAGATTTTTCCGACGATATCGATGATGATGGCGGTAACGACGACGTCAAGCATAGAAATCGTGACAATAGGTAGCTACAACTACTTGCGTCACTACCTTATGTTCTAGTTTTAAACTTAAGAGCGACCCGCGCACCTCGTTTGCTATTTGTAGTCAATCCAATATTTGCAACCCATTCCCATTGCTCATCACGGCATTGAATAGAGTCAATTTCTTGTATTAGACGGACCAAAATATAGGCCGTCTCTGTTAACGCGAATTGCTGTCCAAGGCAAATACGCGGGCCGCCGTTAAACCTATAAAGTTTTATATTAGCGACATTATGTGTATAAATTATAAACTTCAAAGGGCTTATGATCACGTACGGTAGAAATGCCCATCCAGGGCGGAGACTGTCCCATCGATCAGGATCAAAAAGTCCGGCACTAGGTCCGAAGTATTCAGGGTTTCGGTGCATCGACCATACATGGTAGCTGATTACTTGCCCAGCTTTGACAAATACTGGTGACTTCCCATCTGGCCCTCCCCCACGTGGCAGGGTAGTATTTCTAACCGCGACACGGGAGTTGAAGGGCAATACGGGATAAAGACGTAAAGCTATACCACTGATTAGCTTTTCAGACTCGTAAATAGTCAGAATATCATTTTTAGACCATGGGGCTTGTCCTACTTTCATTGAGGAAGTTGCGGACATATCGCATATTTCGAAGAGCATCGTACTCGGGCATCTTGTCCCCGAAAGTATCTTTGACCTCTTCCTGCAGGCGAGTCCATATGTCACATCGACGTGAAATTATGAAAAGAGCGTTACCCAATAAAGCAGCCGTACTATCACGGCCTGCTAATAATACATTAAGGATTTCATACCTTAATTGAAGAGGATCTTGAGTTTCCTTGGCAAGCTCATTGAGAAAGACATATTCCTTATCTGGGACGTTAGTGTCATCTTGGTTTCTACCACGAGATGTCTTCCTCCCTAAACACTCTGCAATAATTTTATCCATAGTCTCATGAACCGTATGACATGCCTCATCAAACTGAGAATCCCCACTACCCGCAAAAATAGAGTATATCCGCGCAAATGGTCGAAGGGCTGGTTGTTCCCGTAGACCATAGGTAAATATGCGTCCCTGGGCATAGTTAAAGGCATCCTCGAACCGCAATGCAGTCGAACCAGGAGAGGCTAACAAAGAACGCAACGATTGTCCGAGAAGAAGTTCTGTGGCTGTATCTAAGGTTAATCTGGCGAATAAGGGCTGGAGATCCACCTCGACTAGGCTGGTTCGCGGGCAAGGTCGCGGTAGTGCTGTGAGTAGGTCTTGGAAGTGAGTCTCGTAGTTTGAAAGATTAGATGCCTGGATTCTGCTGAGATTTGGTCGTACAAGGGACTATGATATGGAAAAGAAAATATTAGCTTAATGCTATCAGAATATTTGATAGTGGAGTAGGATCGATCCAATGCTTCATAATAAGAGTAGATGGGAGGACTCCAGAAGTGATAGACGGGGAAAACACATGCCCTTGAATGTTCCCAGGCTTTCCTATCAGTTGTAAATATACCCGATCCTATTAAGGGTCCTAATAATTTCGCACGCTTCTCGCCAAGTTCGAAATTTTCGAATTTTGTTGCTAGTACCGTTTTGATGTTTTCGGGGTCAATAGTGAAAATTGTTGTGCGGCCTAATGCAGAGGCCTGAAATGTAGTGCCTATAGTAGAAAACCGACCACCCCACATATCTAGCCATGTGTTTGTTTGCCATGCCTCTGCTGCTTCTATGATGTTCTTGACCCCGATGATATTCTCTGGCTGCTGTAACTTGGGAGCCGGTCTACAACCGTTTGCGGCAGCAAAACATCGGTTTCGCCAAGCTATTTTGAGTCGATGGAAGATACCAACAAATAGGAAGACAATCACAACAGTAAGTTTAAACGAGAACATCGTATTGATTATGAAGAAACCGTTTCTACTGATGAGCTTTAACGAAAGCAAATTGATTGCAAATATGTTTCATCAAATATGTTCTCATTTTTTGCTGTATATATGAGAACTACTTTGTAACAAGGATTCAGAAACATGGATCGGGAGTGAAAATAAACGAGTGTGCGATAATAGTTTGACGTCTTTTTTTGGCGCTGTCACATAAAGCTGAATAACGTTTTCAAGGTCAGCCTAGGCTAGGCTGACGATGACATTTTGCATAGGATGCTGGTGCTTATCCCGATCCCGATTCCAGTTACCTGAACAATTTCCTTGCCGCCTATCATTACTGAGCATGTCGAATGGTTGAAAAGTGGTTGGTAAATCACGGGATCTAATAGAGCACCTAGGCATTTATTAACAAGTTACAGCTGAGACGGGCAGGTAAAAAAAAAAAAAAAAAAAAAAAAAAAAACTAAGTAAAATTTGAACTACAGGCTAGCAACTAGAACGCATGAACCTCTATGTTTACGACATGTAACTTTGAATACATATCTAAAACAAAGCCTGTGCTTGTGACAGTGGCTATTTACCCTTTTTAGTAACGTAATAGATGTATATAAATTAGAAATTGTACTTATAAGGAGTTTGGTTGACATAGTTTATTCTAGATGTTTTCAATGCTACTTAAATCCCGAGTAATCACTTATTATCTTAACTGATATCTAATATTCTGCGCCTCTTCCACTCACCACGCGCGCCGTAATGTATCTGTGAAATTATTGCTGTGTGTAGCAGTTTTAATAATGGTGGCGTAGGTGTTATGGTCATCCGTTCAGCACACGCTCACTGGCTACCTAGGTTGAAACTAGGTAGGTACCATACTTTTAGGAAGGCCTACCTAATATTATAACCTACTTACCTACCTTACGCTTCAAGCAGCCCCTTCTGATTAGTTACTTGCAATGATAGATCTGAAAAAGGTCTAAAGGGTCGATAAAAAAAGTAAGATAGCATATCTTGGTGCTATGTATACAATGTGTATGGCTGACCAGCGACATTAAATATGCTGACAAACTGTATAGTCAGTTATATATAATCAGGTGCTGACTTTCAGCAATCGAATACCCCGCCACGCCATACAATGCTCATCTTGCTTCCTATTGAAATATGCCATACATCATACATAAACCTGTTACACTTTAAGCCCCACCAAGTCGTGAAAACTGAGGTATAGGTTCCTAGCGTTTAGTCCTTGTGATACTCCTAGCTGCACTCGCGCACCCCCCCCTTTTTATTGTTGCATACTGGACACGCAGTAGCTATTATCTAAATTATATATGAAACACCGGCTCCTAGATCATATTCAGATCCCGCTACCTAGAATTATTCCCAAAACATATCCCACTTGACTAGATCAGCATGATTAGCTCTGGAATACAAGGGAACCATGAAGAGCGGCCTACAGAAGAAAAAGAGATAAATAATAGTCAAGGTCCGTTGAAAGAGCCGAAGATATCCGAGTGTTCTCGAACATATTCAAGCCCTAGCAGATCAAGGGCTGGTTTGCAGTCATATATAGAGGAGAAGATAGAAAAGAGGAGTCATCAACAGAACAGAGAGAAGTCGCACACATCTAAAGAGAATAATCACAAAAGATCATCTTCTGCGGAAGAAACAGCCAATGTTTTTAGCAAGCTGGTTTTCCATTGGATTTCAGCCTTGTTGCGTGTAAGTGGGACCCTGTCAAGTATGAACACTACCATTGTCTACCATGTTCTCCCTACCCTTGACTGCATCACGTACCCTTCTTAGAATCGGAGATACACGTGAACATCCATCCCTTGTCCGTGGCAAATAAGCTTTCAGCCATATTGGACCCCCTTACCCCCCTCCTCTCCCGCTGACAATTCTCAATATAGATCGGCTATCGGAGACCACTTCAAGCTCAAGATATTCCCCTAATAAACCGTAACTACAGCACACAAGCTCGAACATCAGTTTTTAGCACTGCTTTCAAAACGAACATAAAGCGTGGAGATAAATACCCACTTTTTTGGTCTCTCTACGATCTATATAAGAGAGATTTTTGGGTAGCCGGTTGCTTTCGTCTGATTGCGGATGTCTTGCTCGTTTGTATACCGTATACACTCCGATATTTGATACAATTTATTGCCGACTCTTATGAAGCGGACGTGGCAAATACACCCGGCCCACCGTTATGGAATGGGATCGCTCTTTTAGCTGGGATCGTGGCCATGCAATATCTCCAAAGCTTATTGCATAACCACTTTTTATATTGGATTGTAACAATCGGTAGCCAGTGTCGAGCTATAGTGATATCAGCTCTGTTCGATAAATCCGTCAGATTTCTCGGCCGCGGAAATACATCCCTGATAGAAGAGCTACGAGAATCAACAAATGCAAGCTTAAAGGGAAAATCACCGTCATCTCTTGAAGAGGATTGTTATACTATAGGGCGTATAACGAATCTTATGTCTGTAGATTCTTCTCGTGTGGAGAAGGCAACAGCAGCCCTTCACATTCTATGGACGGCACCGATCGCACTAATTCTGAGTTTTTCGTTCTGTATGTTACCCCTAGACGTTCTACATATTGTCTTCAGTTCAGAAACCATGGCTAACAGACCAAAGTGGTCGTCAATCTGGGTATTAGTACAGTCTCTGGCCTTGGTATCATCATGCTTGGATTTATAATTCTTATCATAGTAGTTGGCATGCTGTTTCGACAAACGAAAGCCCTCGACAGTATAACAAATGCTAGAGTCACCTTGATCCATGAAGTCTTTAATGCTATTCGATCGATTAAATTCTTTAACTGGGAAGAGCGCTTCGGACATCGCATTGCCGAGTTACGCGATCGCGAAATTCGCCGTTTACAACACTATCTATTCGGACGAAATTTTGTCACGGCTCTGTCCCAGTCACTACCTTCCTTGACTGCGATGATATCGTTGGTTACATATACTTTAACGTCTGGAACGTTTTCCCCTGCGATTGTCTTCTCGTCAACAGCGCTCTTCAATACTCTTCGCGTGCCCCTCACTTATCTGCCTGTCTCCATACAAGCTGCATTTGACAGCTGGGCGGCATTATTACGTATCCAAGAATATCTACTTAGTGGAGAGATGGAGGAAGTACCTTACGAGCCCAGGTTGGCAGCTGCTGTTGAAGTTCGTAGGGGGACATTCACATGGAACTATCGCAAGCCGGATGTCAGTGAGAGTAAGGACGGCGGGTCAATTGCTTATTCACTTCCTATAAGGGGAAATCATAAGTCGCCTTTTATTCTAGAGGACATACACGTCCTCGTACCCCGTGGTGAGCTTCTAGCAGTCATAGGAAGTGTCGGTTCTGGGAAGACATCGTTTCTTTCAGCACTTACTGGTGACATGCAAAAGACATCAGGTAGCGTCGCATGGGGAGCTTCCTACGCTATTTGCCCTCAACAACCATGGATCCAGAACGCTACTGTACGGGAAAATATCATATTCGGCCGGCCTTTCGAGAGAAATTGGTATCTAGCAGTGATCGATGCGTGCTCCTTGATTCGTGACCTCGATATTCTGCCCCAGGGCGATGCTACGATTGTTGGTGAGCGTGGAGTGGTCCTCTCGGGAGGCCAGAAACAGCGTATCAGTCTCGCACGTGCTATGTATTCACGAGCTGACGTGGTGTTGCTCGACGACCCCCTCAGCGCTGTTGATGCTAACGTCGGTCGACATATCCTGGAAAAAGCTATTTGTGGGAGGATGTCATCTCGAACTCGGATACTTGCTACACATCACCTACACATACTGCAGCGTTGTGACCGCATTTTGTGGCTTGAACATGGTCGAGTTCGGGCCCTTGATACACACGCTAATCTGATGGCCCATGAGCCCGAGTTCGCCCTCATGATTGAAGAAGCCCGAGGCCGCGACCAAATGGCTGGCACAGACCTAGATTGGGGTACAGGCCTTGATAGGAGAAGTACTGCTATTTCTAGCCGTATGAGTTTTGTTGAGAACCTTAAATACCGGGTCGGAGCTACTTGGATGCATGGGGACAACGACGAAGCAGAAGATAAGCTAGTACAGGACGGAGACCTAACTCCTCGGTCAGTGTCCTGGGGTGTGTATGCATCATTTATTGCATCTTCCAGGAATACTCTTCTCATCGCTATGTGCATCCCGCTTCTGATTACTGCGCAAGGGTGTACAATAATGGCCTCGGTCTGGCTGTCCTGGTGGAGTTCCAGCCGATTTGATTTGCCCCAAAGCCTTTATATAGGCATATACGCCTCGTTCGCGGTGGGGCAGTTTATATTTGTCTATCTTTTCAGCATCTTTATAGCAATGTGTTGCGTCAGGTCTAGCAGGACCATGATGAATAAAGCCATGAAACGCGTAATACACGCCCCTATTTCATACTTTGATACAACACCTCTCGGCCGTCTACTTAATCGATTTTCTAAGGATGTTGAAGTCATGGACTACGCTCTCGCAGAAGCCTTGCGAAAGTATTTATATTCGCTTTTTAGCCTCTTAGCCATATTCTCCCTTATTATAAGTTATTTCAACTGGGTGAGTATTTCAAGATTGAGGCGAAGACCTCTTGCTTCTCATTGAAAAAGGGACTCCTAAATAGATCTTCAACTAACATGTTCATCAGTCTGCCATTGTCATAGGAGTCGTTTTAAGTGTCCTCCTTATCCTAGCTCAATACTATCGCCATGCCGCCCATGAGATTAGGCAACACGAAGCAGTGTTTCGATCTACTGCATTCGCTCGATTTGTTGAAGGGTTAAGCGGAGTGGCTACAATTCGAGTGTATGGAATGGGAAACGTATTTTCAAACACAATCTGCTGTTCAATTGACGACATGAACAGCGCATACCTCTTGACGCAGGCGATCCAGAGGTGGTTAGGGTTGCGGCTGGACTTTTTCGGTATTCTTCTAATGGTGGCCATGGGTCTTCTAGTCTTACTTGGTCGTCAAAAGCAAAACCCATCCATTGCAGGCCTCTCACTCAGCCTGTCTCTCGGCGCAATCCAAGTTCTTCAGGTCGTTGTACGCGAATGGGCGGATGTTGAAAACGCCATGAATTCTACAGAACGTTTATATGCCTATGCAAACACAGTTCCTCAGGAAACGAATATCACCCCTGATCTTACCGAAGCAGGTCCTGCTCCACAAAATTGGCCGACGCGGGGCGAGATCAATTTTTCTCATGTCCACATGCGCTACCGCCCCGGTCTCCCGGAAGCCCTTCGTGGATTTAACCTGCGTATTAGGGGAGGCGAGCGCATGGCTATTGTAGGCCGAACGGGCGCTGGAAAATCGTCCATTATAAATGCTCTCTTCCGACTGTCAGAACTTTCGAGAGGCCGTATAACTATAGACGGTCAAAATATATCTCAGCTTCGTCTCGAGGACTTACGTAGGAGATTGTCAATTATACCCCAAGATATAACGTTATTCTCGGGGACAGTGCGTTCAAATATTGATCCATTCAACACGGCGTCCGATGTAGAACTCTGGGATTCAATCCGTGCAGCGGGACTTCAAGGGGTTTTACATCTAAGCAATGTCGTCGAAGACGGGGGTTCTAACTTGTCACTTGGACAGAAGCAGTTACTAGCATTAGCGCGAGTACTTGTGCGTCATAACCGTATTGTGGTCTGCGATGAGGCAACGGCAGCTCTAGATACCGAGACAGATGCTCGGGTGCAATGGACAATGCATACAGCATTTCAAGGCAAGACAGTGCTTTATATAGCACACCGACTCCGAACAGTGTTGGGGTACGATCGCATATGCATTGTCGACGATGGGTGCGTCGCGGAACTAGGAACTCCTTTAGAGCTGTTTCGAAAAAAGGGAGGTATTTTTAGGGACATGTGCCTTCGAGACGGGATCACAGAGGAACAGATATCTTCAGCTGATAAAGCGGTACAGGGTTACCCGTTGAGAAAGTCGGGACAGTCTTCCGAGGACTCGCATGAGCAGACATTTGAGCAGTTTTTTGCGCAGTGGATTTGAAGGATTTTTTGTTTCTAGGTATTGATGATTTCTTTTCATGTAGGTACCTGAGATATGCATACGCGAACTTTCATGACGTCCATCATTATGTTGCTAAGTGTCTATGGATATCCTTTTCTATTTCATTATTACCTAGGTATGCAGTCGGCTATTGATGGTGGGTAGACTTTGTGTCTAGAATTTCGTTACAGGACGGCGTACAGCAATTAACAAGGAATGTATTACTAGTAGTTGATAGAGAGGTACTCACATGCCTCTTATAAACCTAGGCTCTGAAGTCCATAGTCCTGTGCTCATATTATTGGTGAGAGTACATGCAATATACCTCTCTGTGGACTTTCAAAATTCTGAGCTATATAGGTCTAGTCCAGTCTCAGCCCGGTAGGTTTGTCTCCTCTAGTCTAGCTCCCTACTGTATACTTACTCATCTCACGCCTTGAGAGAGCCACGCCTTTTGTGATAGTGTTCATCCTTGTCCAACGCAAGCCGCTCGATTCTTAGCAGTGTTAACTACTTACAGCAGCGGAAATCTTTTTTTAAAGAAGAAAATTTCTTCTTCTTTCTTGTTATGATATCTCAGGACCAGGCTCGCTAAGTAGCTATGCTTGGAGAAGAAGCGACACTATATCAGTGATCTCGGTTACTTGAGGATTGCGAGGATTGCGAGGATAGTCGACTAGTAAGACGAGAACATGTTGATTTCATTCCACCCACACAACGTATACACATTTCCACTACAAAGCCCAAAGTCTTTTCATGATGACATTTTCTTACATCATTAGTGGGTAATCACTTGTCACGTTGCTCCAAACGGGTCTGGTTCCTAAAATAGCCTCAGAGCTGAAGTTTGAACGGAGAACCCATGCACGCGGAGACCAATCACCTCCCAGATACTTCCCGATTCGGCAGGTTAGATTACACACAGTATCTAGAGAGATTGTTTGATAGTTCTCATATTGTTTTGGTCTGGAGGTATATTTAAAGGGGTTGATCGAAAGCCTTTACTCTTCTTTCTTTTTTGACATGTTCGACGGCAGCTGTTCCCCCTCTCCCTCCTCATATCTTGCATGGCCTTTTATCTTCATTCACCGGCTACTAGGGGATTCTGCTACGCCAGCTAAAAGCCATGTCAGAACAACACCCATCGCACGCAAGAACGTACCTCTACGGAAAACCTGATCCTCAAGCATTCCCACGACAGTATTCATATTCTCCGCCACAGCAGCAATACGGCAGTCCATCTACCATGCTTTACATCCAGACAGGTCGAGATCAGTGGTCAATCATGACTCCAGACCGTGGAGTCACCCTGTATACTGTTCGGTACTCATGCCACTCGCTTGGCATCACGCTATTGCGAGGCACCGACACCGGCCCGACAATTGGGACAGCGAGATTCCATTCGTTCACTACATCTAAAGTAGATGTTGAGCTCCAAGGGCGAGAATCCAGATTCAAGAAAGAATTCAGCAGCAGGACTGGCCTGGGCAATGTAGAATGGAACGCCCATGGTCACGACCTAATCCTGCGAGACAGTAGCGGTAGGCTAGTTGGCTCATATCTGCTCGATGGCTCTGTGCACACTAGCCATCATCGTGAGGGTCGTCTTGAAGTTGCGATGAAAGGGTTGCGGATAGAGCAGTTGGAAGAGGTGCTGATGACGGGACTGGCCGAGTTAGAAAGAATACGTAGGGATACTGAGGCGCTTGCAATTGGCGTGCGAGCAGGGATTTGATATGGTATATCATGGATATGAAATATTTGGTTGTTGTAAAGATGGTGGCGAAGCCTGGGTTAGGTCATTGGTCCTATACATTGCTAACATTTATAGCGCACCCCACCAGATTCACGGGGGGATAAAGGGGGGGGGATAAGGAAAGTAAAGAGAAGAAAAGAAAATGCATTTATCAGATAGCTTAGCTAGGCTCAGGGTATGCAATCTATTATATTTGCCTATAAGGCTTAGTCGGGTAGGGAGAAACCTGGGCTGCCTGGATAACCTAGCAGCTAGCAGCCTGGGTACTTACATAAGATACTACTACATACTCTGCTCACCCTGGTCCACAATAGTATTAACCTAAAATCCCCCGCCATCCCCTAAGTTAACTCTAGTAAAGTGACCTCCACTCCACCACACCTCCATCACAACCTCCACCACAACCTCCACCACAACCTCCACCACAACCTCCACCAAAAACCACCAAAAACCATCTTTACTAGTGCACCCATCCCATCATGACAACTACGAACGGCGGCGCCAAGTCAGATGTCATACCCCCCATCGAGATAGGCACTTTTGTGGCATCACGCCCGGATAAAAGCGAGTTCATCGGTAGTTCCAGTGGTGTCTTCTTCATAGACACCGTCCTAAGAGCCTTTGCGACCTCGGACCAAGTAGGCGATCGTGCCGGCGCTCCTGATCCTCGTTCCCTCTCAAGCTTCCTTGCTGCACCTGACTGCCAACGGGATGAACCACTACCGGACGTCAATCCTGCTTCTGAGCCTGATTTGTGTCCAGATCCGGGAAGCCTGACTTATGACGTTGATGTGTCTGGCCTAGGACGTCCGCCTTCTCCCGACTTGGCTAAAACCCTTCTTCTTAGTTACTTTCAGAATTTCCATTCCCTCTTTCCCTTTATTCACGGCCCAACCTTCTTTGATCAAGTGAACCAGTTCTACGACGATAATTCGGAACCCAGCAGCGCCGCACCGCGCCCGCGTCCTCTTTCCAATCCACGTGCTAAGATTTGTAGGGCAGTGATATTTCAGTGCATATTTAATATCGCAGCTTCGCTTCGTGGCCAGTCGGGGCTTGAGCCTGAGTCGCAAATCCGCTCACCATCTGCTCTGACCTCTCTGTTGGGAATCCTGTCGAGCGATGTCGATTCTTCCTCTCTCCAAGCTCTTGTAGCGGCTGAGCTGTACCTGATGAGTGTAATGTCACTGCGAGCTGCATCCACCATCCACGGGACTCTGACTCGGCTCATCTACCATGCTGGTTATCATCGATGTCCTCTGCGCTATGTTCAACTTCCTCACCATACCTGTGAAATCCGCAAACGGATTTTCTGGTGTGCGTATGTTTTGGACAGACATCGTACGTAGATTGATTGTTCCCTCTCCCATCCTTACCCAGCCTCCCAGCCTCCCAGCCTCCTTGGCAATTATGCCCCTTACAAGGTTCTTGCAAGACCCGCACTCTTTAACATACCATTACGGGCTTTCTATCTGCGCTGTCTAGAATTACTTAATAACTTTAAACATTTGGCACCTCAGTGAGTCAGGCTCTGGGACTCCCTCTCGGAATCAGGTCAGTGGAATAGCCCCTTGGATGATATTCAAAAAAAAGTTTTGGGGCACTAATCGGTATTATAGTACGTGACATGGCTTTATCTATTCCCACCTCCAGCCCAGTTCAATACTCGAGCATGGAGTTCCCATACTTCGTGCAGATGGGTGATGATATTCGTTGCTAATACATGACGGCTAGGGGATTCGGACGTTGATGTTTGTATTCCCGCTATGGTTGAGCTTCATAGACCTGGTGAGTAATTTTTGGTATTGTCCCCCCCCCCCTTTGACCTGTCTCGGTCCGACCTAGGGGTCAGAACTGCCTACCATAGCTCAGCGTATGAGTTCGTACGACTTTTGACTCTCGAGACAACGGTCTCAAGAGGGGAAAGGCTACCCAACATGGCAATTACTGACTCCCATTATTATAGTCCGAGATGATGATGACAAGCCTAACGCGCCCCGCGCGGCACCCGAAGAAGAAATTCGTGCTCATCTCCCCAACGGCGATAACTCACGAGGCAATCAAAAACGACGAGATACGCTAGAACAGCCAAATACACCGCTGTCACGGAGTTCTGCAACTGTTGTGAGTAGAGCAGATGATAGCCCGGCTGAGCATCACGTTAGTTCCACAAGGAGAGCTAGTGAATATGTGTTGGGTTACTTGGCAACATATTCGAGGTTAGCAGGAGAAATTCTCGACTTGTTACACAAATCACTGCACAGTCGAAAGATCACGCGAGATAAGATCCTAGAAGTTACAACCAAGATCACTGCTTGGTGGAATAGCCTCCCTTCCGCGCTCCAGGAATGTCAAGATTTGGACATGGCCCCTACGGAGCAACGATACGATATTCTTTTCACCCTTCTTCACAGTAACCTGATCATATTAGTCAATCGGCCATTCCTCTCACTCCCGGTTGATCGAATTGATTTTCGGTCTTGTCTTCAAACAACTTTGAGTGCGAGTCGTAATGTGATAATAAAAACCAAAAGCCATTCGAGTAACGCGTTGCTGGCAGCATGGCCCGGAACACTGTCGATCGTGTGGATGGCTGGCTTGGTTTCAGCTTTTGCAAGCCTCCTAGGGCTATACCCATTTGCGAAAGCCAACTCGTGCGTTTTTCCTTGTTGTCACTATACACAATTAGCCTCCTAACCCCCTTATATCTCAATTCTAACTCTCGAGATAGTGACATAGAACACTGCCTAAAGCTACTGGAATTATTTGGAACTAGCTGGGCCAGTGCGCGCCGTTGCCATGCGGCTTTGAAAACCCTTCAAGAGAAACTATCTTCGGAATCTTATCGAGTGAATCCAGTACAAGCCATCTCGAAACAGGCGGAAGATGGTCAGGATCAGGCAATGGCCACAGAACTAAACATGGCTCAAAACTTGGATACAGTGGGGATACGCACGGCGAAAAGGCGTCGCCTATATAATGACACACAGGACATATTTCCTGTGGATGAGAATCCCGGCACAGCAGCCAGCATCAACCCGACGAGTTTCCCAATGTACATGCCTGTTCTGGAATACACCGGCCCCGATTTCGGGTTTGATGCCGCTCGAGCTTATGATCAAGCAACGGCACCACAAAACTTTAACGATTACCAACTAAATCCTGATAGCGGGCTGTTCAGCAATGCAGGTTGGGACTTGTATATTCATAATTTTGATAATATAATCGGGTTCTGAGTCGTAAATAGCCTGGACCTTAGTCCTTGGCCAGACCGGGGCCGTTTACCAAAGAAACTGCTGTCGGAAGCTCCACGATATGTCAATTTTCCGTTTACCCTGGTTGCATGTCACGTCTAACCCCCGTGTATTTGGTAAGTCTTGCCCGACAACTAAAGACTGATATTCAGGAAACGAAGTGGTGCCGTGGGCAGGCTCTAACATGGCCTCGACACTACCAATCATATGTGGCGATCCGTTTCCGTCCGGAACCGTCGGAGTATTGGAAGCCAAGATTCCCTCGTGCCCGGAATTGTCTGACGCAATGTTCCGGTCAAGCTCGCGATTTGTCCTCGCAGAGTGCAAAGATAATTGTTCTGTGTTTATGACTCGTTCGCTCGAGTCCAACGAGGCCAGGGCTTGTCCATTAGTAGCAGTATACTTCGTCATTGCTGCGTTAACATATTTCCCCACTTTCTTCTCTGCCCAACGGCGAATATTATGTGCTGTATCTAGAGGGAAGCCGTCCCAGTGAGCCATCAGACCAGCTTTGTTAGGTCCCGGAAGACTGCCCTCTGACGTTACTGATGGGGCCATTTCTATGTCATTGGACGTCCAAAGGGGTCTCGGTGGCAGCTGATCTGCATCAAGTGCCTGATCAATGATCTCATTATCCACTACGGATAAAAGCTGCAAAAGGACATTCTCGGTTTCCGCCAGCCGATGCTCGAGTGCTTCGGTGTAACCCTTAGCCGGACCACTTAGCGGAGTACCGGTTCAAATTTAGCTACTAGTACTGGCATCACCTTATCCGAGAGCGTAATTATCATTGTAAGAGGTTTCCAACTCACCGTTTATGGGTTGCAGGCCATACGCAGGGCTCATTTATTTTCCGGCACCGGGAGCAGGTGGGCCTTAGAAGTTGTTAGATAGTTAGAACTCGGACTGGTACATAGCCGTGGAACCAAATAGGAATGATCTGGGGAAAAGCTTACTTCACTTCATCGCACTGAATAATGTTATGTCAAACACAGGTCACCTACAGGGTAGATAACATAGAACACAATGGCGATATCTAGGAATAACCTACCTTCTGCTTCCGCGACCGGCACCGAGAGCAGGACGCGGCGGCGCGGGTTCTCGGCATCGGGGTTATTATTAACAATAGAACAGAATAGTAGCGGGTAATATTGCCGAGGCTGAAGAGGAGGATGGAAAATAAAACTTGTTATTGTAGGTTCTCGGTGGGGAATCGAAGTAGTAATATGTGACAGCGCGTCGGATATTTCTTTAGACGATAGAAGAAAGAAGAAAAAATTGCCCGACAAGGATGATGCGCAAATATAATCTTCGAAGTTGATTGGTTCAATACTACACATTGTACTTCATGTGGTTGGCATAAAAGCTCTCTACGTTTTATCTACATAATACTATACCAATATTAATAGCAACTAACCTAACCTAACCTAACCTAGTCACATAGGCTGCACAACACTACATTGGAGCTGATCAAGAGACAGGACGCAAAGCATCTATAACATGTTTGACGGCTTTGAGGAATTCGCGGTCAAGGTTGAATCAGACCCTGAAGTTACTATACATGGACGTCGTAGCACCGGCTTATCATGTAATTTGCCCCCGCTACTTCTTCTTCATGGATTCCCACAGAGCCTTCATATCTGGCACCGCATAGCTCCACAGCTTATCCATAACTACGCTGTCGTGATGCTGGATCTTCGTGGGTATGGAGGCTCGTCAAAGCCCGCTCATATATCCGCCTACGCGAAGAGTGCGATGGCTCGCGATTGCGTCGCTGTTATGAATTTTTTGGGCTTCGAATCTTTCTTCGTCTGTGCGCACGACCGCGGTGCGAGGGTAGCCCACAAGCTATGTGCCGATCACCCTGAACGTGTCCGGAAGGCCATCTTTCTAGACATCTGCCCTACTCTGGCCATGTATACCACGACCAACATAGAGTTTCCCAGGGCGTATTTCCACTGGTTCTTCCTAATCCAGAAAGAGCCGCTGCCCGAATCGATGATTTCGGCGAACCCGAGGAGATTTGTTGAGCTGTTCGTGGGTGGCCGGCAAGAGGGCGGGCTACAGATCTTTGACCAAGAATGCCTCGAGTACTACATCAAGATATTAGAGTGTCCCGAGGCTGTCCATGCTATGTGTCAAGATTATAGGGCAAGCGCAACATTGGACCTAGACGAGGCTCGCGATGATCTTAGCCAGGGGAAGCTAATCCGTTGTCCATTGATGATCCTTTGGGCGAAACGAGGCGTTATTGAGAAATGTTTTGATGCCGTTACCGAATGGCGAGAGGTCACCGACAAAAAAGTTCCCGTAACAGGCAACAGCATTCAATCGGGTCATTATATACCAGAACATGCACCAGACGATGTTGTTTCTGCGGTGTTGGATTTTCTTATATAAGTGGTATAAGTTGCAATCCAATAAGGAGTTTTTTATATACCCGGAAATGAATGTGTAATTATATTTATACATATAACCTACCTTATATATATGCGTGTGAACATAACATTATTCCAATTACAGGATCAAACTTAATATCTTAAGCTTTAGACTTTGGGAATGATCATAACATGAAAAGGCAATATGACATGTGTGATACATTCATTCGCGACTTGATTCTCACATAAATTAGATTCTTATGTAGGTAATCGCCAATATATGTACGTCTTGTAATAAAGGCAACCGACGTGGGTTCTGTTCGAAATGGGATACGGCCCCCCTAGCTGCATAGAACCTTTGGTATACTCATCTCTACTTAGGTTAGAATATCGTCATGTTCGTATTTGACTTCCTAGAGATGGCTTAGAATATGGAACTGGATCGAGGTAAGTGAAGTCATCATAGTGGGGTTCGGTTATTTCTTTTGCCGACTTGTTTCTTGCAGTCGATAGATGATCATCTTGGTATTGTCATTTATGTGAACCCATCTGATTATGGAGATTCTACAAACCAGCAGCCTGTTAGTTATCAAGAGTTCGGATCCCCCCTAATCGCCACATAGTTCCCCAGCCTATGTCGTATTATTATATAGGCGCTACTTCTCCTAAGTAGATGATGACTCTAGTCAAATAATCTCGAAACAAATGACAATGGCACCAACTACTTCACTAAAAATCGCAGTTATCCCGGGTGATGGTATTGGCACTGAGGTCATGCCATATGGAATTCGATGTCTACAGGCAGTAGCACAGGCTTTCAACATCTCATTAAACTTCACAGCGTTCAACTTTGCTAGTTGTGAATATTACCAAAAGCATGGGGATATGTTACCCATGGACTGGAAGGAGACTCTCGTCAAGTTCGATGCCATCTATTTCGGGGCGGTCGGGATGCCAGATGTGGTTCCTGATAACGTTTCACTATGGGGAAGCCTGTTAAAGTTCCGTCGTGAATTCGACCAGTACATCAATCTACGGCCTTGTCGACTTATGCCCGGTGTTCGTTGCCCCTTGATCGATCGTAAGCCGGGGGACATCGATTTCTGGATTGTCCGGGAGAACACTGAAGGCGAATATAGTAATATTGGTGGCAAGATATTTGAAGGGACGGATAGGGAAACAGTAATCCAAGAGACAGTTATGACAAAAACAGGGGTAGACAGAGTACTTCGATATGCATTTAGTCTCGCCCAACATCGGCCACGGAAGCATCTCACTAGCGCTACAAAGAGCAACGGTATTAGCATCACAAGTAAGTAACTGCTATTCTCTTTGATTCATGCTATTTGTATGTCCCGGCTATCCTCTTCGAATCATCTCTGTGTTACTCAGGTAATAAGATGCTACGGGAACACAATCGTAATAAAAATCACTTTAGCTATAGCCATCTGACTTTGATGTTTATAGTGCCTTACTGGGATGAGCGAGTACACGACATATCTTTGAGTTATCCCGAAGTTAGAGTAGATAAATATCATATAGATATCTTAACCGCACATTTTGTCCAAAAACCTGACGGTAGGCTTAAGCATCCCCCGTCTCTCACTTTCTCTCTACTAGATAGAATTATCACCCATTTCCTCGAGATGCTTTTACATATACTAACCAGTTTCTAGTAAGTGGTGCAATACATTAATGACATAGGATTCCGAATTGTTGAATCTACTGGCGCAAGATTATGGCCTTGTATAATGTAACTAATTCCAAATAGATTTTTGATGTCGTTGTTGGAAGCAACCTCTTTGGTGATATTCTCTCGGACCTAGGACCGGCTTGCACCGGAACGATTGGTATTGCGCCTTCAGGCAACATCAACCCGGATCGGACATTTCCAAGTCTATTTGAACCCGTTCACGGAAGCGCACCAGACATTGCCGGCAAAGGTATCGCAAACCCGGTCGGCATGATCGTAAGTAATTCTCATCACCCCTTTAAACCTCGACTCCTATCATCGGCGGATTCTTAGATTCGTGTGGCGTGGTATCTAGCTATCCCGAAACACGATCATTACTAAGAATTAAAGTCGTAGTGGGCCGGCCAAATGATGCTTCAACACTTTGGTTACTTTGATGCAGCCTCTTTAATGCTTCAGGCTATTGAGGCAGTTCTTGCGAGGGGTGACACAGAGGTCCTCACAATTGACATGGGTGGCAAGGGAACAACCCAAAGCTTGGGGGAAGCAATTGAAAAAGAGATCCAGGCATTCACAGAGAAGCAAAGCGCGATGGAAACCATCCCACAAAAGGATGATTGGAGAAAGTAGCTCTTGGAAGTTCAGGCATGTTCACGGACTCACGAGTGCTCGCATCCATCCTAGAAAGAAAAACAAAAAGCGGTGTTGCACCCGACATCGCAATCTCCTTCTACGGAGGCACACCCAAGCTAGGCGGGTGGTATAGTTGAACACATGCTTGTCATTGTGCTGCTCAATACTGAGGTAAAGAGCCAAGAAAGTGGAGGAGAAAACTATGTTCAAGATCATATCTAGTTATATCTAACTTGAGTGTAAAGCAACGTGTGTAACATACGTAGTAGCTCCGTCTCCATAGGCCCAGATTACCAGAATATATATTAGTATAACCTATATCCACACGACTACGCGAGAGGTATGCGCTATTCAAGAGATCGCGATTGATAGTGACTAAGAGCCAACAGCACATTACAAAAGTCGCGTATTTTTATTGGGAGAGCCGGTATATCCTAGGTTAGTGTCGTGCTATTGAGCACGTCATCCACCCCGGTATTCACATCAGTTGCATCGTGATAAGACAAACGGCAATGCTACCAACTAACGGAAACCTTACCGGGAAAAGTCTCTTAGTGTCGAAAACAAGGAATATGAATACCAAATAATAATAATAATACCAAAAAAAAAATGTCAACGAAGAGGGAGAGGGGGCGGGGGAAGCCCAATGAAAAGGGGAAGGGAGATAAATAATTAGCAAACCTCTCCTCCCCAACCCCAATTCGTGTGTTTCCGATGTTTATATTACACACCTAAATGTGATCGTAGACTACGAGTTAGCCATGTTGTTTAGGCTTACTGACCTATTGGTTGCAACCTCTTGGTTTGCCCTCATTAACGCAGCCACGAAGAAACCCAATTTCATATTCATTATAACCGACGACCAAGATCTACGTAAGTGGTTATGCTGTCCCCAGCCCTCTCCCCATGGCACACGACAGCAGATATTTCCCAACAATATCTGCTCATCAAGATACGCTCGGCTATATGTATAAACTTAAAATCAGCACAAAAGTCCATTTTCCCGTAAAGAAAGACTGCTAACTGAACCTTGCTCTAGACTTGAATTCTTTGGATTATCAACCGGCTGTGCAAGTAAGTATTTAGTCCGTCCAGCCTCTATCCATACCGACGGTCTATGTGCTATATAAGCGAAAGTTACAACCTGCTGGGTGCTTTTTTTTTCATTTTTTTTAAGAAAGAAAGAAACACTCCAGTTATTGAAAATGGCATAGAATAGTTTCTGACCCAAGTTCTCTGGTTAGAAACACTTCATTGAACAAGGTACAAGCTTTAATAGGCATTTCTGTACTATCTCATTATGTTGCCCCTCCCGAGTCTCCTTGCTCACAGGGAGAGCTGCGCATAATACAAACGTGACCGACGTCAGCGCGCCATATGGTATGTGGAAAATGCTCCATCTATATTTAACCTCTGAGATAGTCATTAACATTCTTTGTAAGGTGGTTATCCCAAATTCGTTTCCGAAGGATGGAACGACAAATATCTGCCGATAGTATGCAAAGCCCTTGAATTCTGTCGCATTTCCTTGGTCTAGTCTACCCTACTTCTAGCTATCTCGCTTGCGACTATTCGGGAAAAAAGCGTATGCGATATCTGTAACGCAAATCCAAATTTCCCAAGAAGGCTTCGCTAGGATTGTTACGAGTTAGACAGTCAGCTAACGTCATTGTAGTGGCTCCAAGAAGAAGGCTATAACACATATTACACCGGTAAACTCATGAACGGGCATTCCATCACCACCTACAATAGCCCTTATGCTAAGGGCTGGACTCAAAATGATTGTATGTGGAATCGAGTAGGTATGATGATGTCCTCATTAACGTAAACCAGTCTTTCTGGATCCGAATACGTATATTTACTATAACGTCACACTACAACATAATCAGGAGGTACCAAAGTATAACCCTGGTGAATACTCGACCGACCTTGCTGCTGAGCGGTCTGTCGCTCACTTGGACGACGCTATTTCCAAGGGAGACCCATTCTTTATCGGCGTTGCGCCTATCGGTCCCCACGCCGAGACGATTGGTGGCGTTTTCAACCCGGCAGTCCCCGCAGAGAGACATAAGAACCTCTTTCCGGGACTCAAGGTCCCAAGGACGGAGAACTTCAACCCAGATGTCGTAAGTGACGGATAGTCACTCTGTAATGACTCTTCAGTATGAGCTAACACCGTCGTAGCCGAGTGGTGGGAGCTGGATTAGGACATTGGAGCAGCTGAACCAGACAGTTGTCGATTACAACGACGAATTCTATCGGCGGCGCATCCAGGCGCTCCAAGCCGTTGATGACCTCGTCGATTCTATTATGGATCGTCTCGAGGACCATCCGGATGTTCTAAATAACACGTACCTGATATACACCGCCGACAACGGGTACCACATCGGTCAGCACCGACTGCCACCGGGGAAAACCTGTCCCATCGAGGAGGACTACAATGTACCTTTTATCATTAGAGGCCCAGGGATCGGGAAGGGCAAAGCTGTATATTTCCCCACGTCTCATACTGATATTGTGCCCACGCTCTTCAATCTAGCCGGTATACCACTCCAGGACGGTTTTGATGGAGAGCCCATGCCCGTGACAGCAGAACAGCAGGTGGCCGTGGTCCGGAGAAGCGAGCATGTGAACCTGGAATTCTGGGGGAGCGCTATCCCCGAAGGTGCCTATGGGGACGGTACGTGATATCACCCATCGGAATGGGAAGACATTTGAACTAATATGGGTTCCTAGATGCCGGAGGGAATAATACGTACAAATCAGTACGTGTCATAGGTGACAGATACAATATCGCATATACCGTGTGGTGTTCAAACGCCCATGAACTTTACGATATGGAGGTAAAATCATGCCATCCTCGAGCTGCACGATCTCTCAGTTCAATGATTGGCTAACTCGTCCTCACAGGCTGACCCCAGACAAATGAGTAATATTTATGGTACATCGGGTAGCATATATGGGTGGAGCATCGAGAAGCTCACTGCGCGTATAGACGGACTTCTCCTCACTCTCAAGGCGTGTAAAGGAGTTGTGTGCACAAGGCCTTGGGAGACGTTGCATCCACAAGGCAACGTTGCGAGCTTAAGAGACGCCATGGCACCCGAGTTTGACAATTTCTACACGGAACAACAGAAGAAGGTCAGTTTCACAGCTTGCAAGGACGGGTACCTAACCGATTTTGAAGGCGCCCTCGAGCCTGTGATATACACCGCTAGCTCTGACATCTCTTTACGTTACCAAATGTGATGTGCAGCTTGTCAAAGACGCTATCAATCTTGACGGTAAAGAAGATAGCATAGCGTAGATATTATAATATATGTAGCTGTATGTTAATTCTTGATCTGAACTAATGCCTCAAGTTCCGCGTCGCGAGGTAGTTCATTGTCAAATAAGGGGTGTGCTTTTATTAGCATTCCCCCTAAAAAATTCTGTATGCCTTGACATAGTTTATATGCTCTCCTTCTCTTGTGTGTGGATGGCAATTTTGGACAGTGAAGAAATGTATCTAGGTAGGTGAATAAATAGATCAACCCGGTATTATGGCAGACCTATCTATCTATGAATAGAACTTTAGGGGAAGGTTTATTGTATAGAATGGTTGACAATCTCAGTGTAAGTGGATTCTAATGGGGAAGGGGGGAAAGAGGGGGGGGAGGGCCAACGTGATATTTCCATCTTGTTAACGTGGACTACTTTTTAGTGGCTGCTATTGAGTTAAAAAAAAATGAAAGAATTATATGAAAAGGTTCTTATGGCTAATCGAGTGGCTAACTAAACTGCCTACCTACCTCTTACCAAAGACAGAAACTTTATCACTTGTACTTTGCTAATCACCCCCCTCCCCTTTTTCTTTTTTCTTCGACCCATTATCAAATAACGACATCATTAGGGCCACCAAGACTCGCGGCAATTAAATTGGACCTTTGTCTGTCTTGTTTCCGATATGATTGAAGCAACCGAGGGTTCCATTGTGGTTGAATAGGACAAGGTCTATTATTAAAGCCCCGGGATGTCAGTTTTCTGTCAAACACGACTGTGGTAGGTAACGAGGCCAAGAATGCAAAACCAGGGGAAGCCTACTGAGATCATATACAGTTGAGGAGAATTGGCCGTCGGGTTGAGCACAGGTGCAGTTCAGTATGCAGTTGGCATAACTTCCGAGGATGGTGCAGTTGCGGCAGGTAAGCCAGTAATTCCCACTACTTTTGAGTAAGAATTTGAATTGAAGGACAACCTGTGCATGTTTCTGTATTATGAATAGAAAAAAAAATAAGAATAAAAAGGGTTTTGTAATACACACCTGTCATATGGAACGAGCTGACCCCCGTTGTTGACCAGGCAGAGATTCGTGTCTACCCTACGGAGTAATTAAACCAGTTCATTAGCTACCCGCATGGTCTGCATAGGAACCTAGAAACTTCTACTGAATCCTACCATGTCCAATCGTAGCCAAAGTCTCTCCAGTCGTTGTTATTGCAATACATGCCTAGCCAGCCGTCCTGAAAAAGACCTGTCTGCCAGGTGCAGTTGGTGACGAAGCCTTGGGAATTTACCTCCTGGAATAAGCCATGGAGACCGAGGAGGGATAGGAAAACATGAGAAAGCATTTTGACCAAGTGGCGTGCGGGGATGAATGATGGGCAAAACAATCTCCTGACCCAGATAGAGTTGGTATTTGGTTATAATATAAACAATGAAGGGCATGTGGTAGATGGAATATACGTAGCAGTTGAGGCTATATATAGTAGAAGTAGATACAGAACAGGACACGAGGTATTCACGTAATACAAATGTGTACAGGTTCAAATTGGCGGGTGTAGGGTGTGGATAGCATTGGCACTGAGATGAAGGCTGCTAGTTTTTGATGGTGAATAAATAGGTGTGTAAGAGAACCGGTGTGAAATATTAACTTAAAGTCAATGATGATGACTATGATGGAACTCAGTGACCGCTGAATAGGTACTTTTCGTAACTTGGTGTTTCAGACTAATTGACTCGTATACCTAGAGAATACGAACATAGCGATATAGTTGCGCTTTCCTGCAGTGATAGTGACTGCTACTAACTGAGCAATTAAGTCTACGAAGTCTGTAACATATGATTCTATTCACTTGCCTTCTCTCCCTATCTAAGCCTATACGCGCAAGAGGGAAGAGATATTTATAAGACGGCAAACATTTCATATGAGCATTATCTAAATCGTTGAGATAATAGTTCAGGGTACAGGCATCTAGGTCATCGATATGAAAAAAAAAAAAAAAAAATAAATAAAATAAAAAAAGGCCCAGATCCAGAATGCTAGGTACCAATTCTTTATATAAAGATACTTGACCTCGCGTTATAGCGTGGCTGGAGAATGAAGAAGTTATTTGTCACACACAAGGGCAGTGTTAATGTATCACAATAGAAAAGGCAAGAAGGAAAGCACCCTAGTATAACGTGCAGTAAAAAGGCAAACTCGGGGACTCTTATGCTGCGTGCCTCTTCACGGGGCCACGCATGTAATTCAACTCATAATCGATTGTAACCCCTCAAATAGCTTGAAGCTAGTGTGAGGCTCGGCTGCATTGTTCAGATAAGTAGAACAGTGTAAAAGTAGGTCTATGCTCTTGGGTTATAATGACATCGTGGGCAATGGGCGGATATCGTGATGCGAAATAGCTTTTGCCTTCAACATATCCTAAATTGCACCGGCTCCTCTCATTGTTTATTGATAGATATATCTCCCCTATTATTCCATAGAAAGTAATTATAAAAAGTCCCTAGGTATCCTTACTGTCCCAGGTAGTCCTCAAAACCGGCGGTTGGGCCGTCTCTGCTAAGCAGATAGGGGAATTTCTTTGGGTCCTCTAACAAGAGCATCGGTATATCCTTGTTGTCTTCTATTCTCTCATACTCTTCTCCCTCACGGTCCCAGAGATCCTTCCCGTTTCTCACCCTGTCAGCTATGCGGTCGGGGTCGCGATAGACATCCTGGTTGAGCCAAATGTGAGAGAAGGATGATAGCTTGGTTAGGACTTCATCTATGGTAGAGAAACAGGTGGAACAGTGCCAGCCCGCACTCCAGAGATTGCCCTTCTCTAGTTTAATAAGCGGCTGGAGACCGCCGTCCGAATTCCGTAGATTGACTGGAAGTATTGTCCTCCAGCCCTGGTAATAAGTGGCTTGGGGATGAGCCCATTGACTGCCCTTATGCATGTACTGGAAGCTATAATAGTAAAAATGACTTCTCAGAGTAAGGCGGCGCGGGAAGTTGCAGGCTTTGAGTATGACTAGAGTTTCTGGACGCACGAGCTCGTCGACATCGGCAACGATGATAACGTCGCCATAATTAGGCGCCTGTTCGCCTGTCAGGCGTGGCAAAACCTGATCATACATAGCATTCCGCTGAAGATCCTCCCAAGCCCAGGAAGGATTCGCTCTATCGGAGTGGAAGCCTTCAGGAATTTCAAGCTGGTGGTAAATGATCTTATCACGGTAGGCTGCAAACTTGTCAAGATTTTCCTGAATGACAAGGGGCTTGTCGCGGTTGGTAAATGTCTTCTTGGACTCGACAATAACAAAATAGTCGACATGGTGGTAGCTGCTGTTGAGGCGGATCTCCAACCAATCTAGTTCAGTGTTGACCATGACCAAGTCATAGACCTTGCGGTTAGAGGGATCGCGGAAGGGCGACCATCCATGTTGGCTACATATGCTTTGGACAACAGCGGGATTAGTGTAGTCAATCTCCCCAGGTCCAAACTTGAAGACGTGGTGAACGGACGTGTCGGTCCAGTTGGGGTTCAGCCACAGAAGTAATATAAAAACAAGGCCAATGGCCCAGGATAAACGAGTGCATCTCCTCCTATCGAGGCGAAATAGATGGGGCATGATTCAAGACATTGGGCGATGTTGAAAAAAATAATAATAATGAAAGGATGCGGACAGTGGCCGCGCGAACCTTTCGAGGAGAAGAAATCCGTGAACAAAAAAATTAATAAAAGAATTAAAAGGAATATATCAATAAATAAAATTATATTTCTTGGAAGAAAAAGGAAGAAATGGTGTTAATTATGAGATGGAGAGTGAGGGTGAGAAATAATACCTGGATGAGGATGAGGATGAGGATGAGGATGAGAATGACAATGACAATGAGAATAAGATTGAGATGAGATGAGATTGAGAATGAAGGCCTCATAAGAAAGAATGCAGGGGGGGGGGGGGGGGGGGGGGGGTTAAATAGTGAAAAAAAAAAAAAAAAATAGTTACACCGCGATTTTAAAAAAATAATTTTATTTAGTAACAAAATTAAAAAAAAGTGGGAGGGC
>MU394115.1:28213-240415 GCA_022578605.1 Camillea tinctor
TCCGGCCCCTGCGGCCGCGCCGCCCGCCCCCCCCCCCCCCCCCCGCCCCCCCCCCCCCCCCCCCCCGCGCCCCGGCCCCCCCCCCCCCCCCCCCCCCCCCCCCCCCCCCCCCCCCCCCCCCCCATAAATCGTGAAGAAGAACATAACTATTCTGTACACAGCGATTGGATAAAACTTATTGGCTTAGGTACCTAATTTATCTAAAAGGGGGAGGGACCCGAGGAAGTGGGAGAGGATCTATGGCTAGGCAAGTCCTTAGGTTAGTACATACATACTAGTCTGCACAGGTTACATGGCCAGCAGCTTAACCTATGGGCATGGTGTTATATGTATACCTACGTAACCTCCTTGTCTATACCTGGTTGCTTGAGCATTAGGTATCTAGGTACAGATTACATGGACCGATCAGATTAGGTAGCAGTGCTTTGTGTGCCACGTTCTAGTTGATTTAGACCTACCTAAGTACCTAGGTACCTAACCATCTAACCTAACCTATGTAACCAAGTAACGTACCTAACCTACTACATAGCAGTTACATAAATAAAACTACCTAACCTAGGTATAATGAATATTATAATCGTTTAGGTATACTTTATGTTTTTTTATATCTAACCCGGCGGGTCTAGACTGAGGGAGTAACCTCCCTACGCACATCCTTTCACTTACACATAAATCTGTAGAGGACTTAGGTTAAGTTCAATATCAAATGCATTTCTCCAGACAGTCCTCCGTCAGCCTAAATAAGACGTTACTTGGTTGCCATCGCCTGTATACTAGCAACGGTGCGAATAGGTCCAGCAGCGTTGGGGTCGACCTACCGACCAGATGTTATCTCCACACGAAGACCAGCACTCCGATGCCGCTTGGGTTGGTCCGACCTACGGGGGTGGTGGTGCTCGAATCGAGAACCCCGCCATTACCTCTGCGATCATCAAGTTCTTGGCTATATAACAGGCCACTACATATTTCTCACACCTCGCCTGCCCTGCTTCGATCGATGAGCAGTACTAGCAGCAGCAAAAGCATATCGTCGTTGTCCGCTGCGAACGACATCAACATGCACCCGGATCCGGGAGTTACGAGCTGGGTCGGCGCTGAAGGCGCCGCGGCCTTCGACCTGAGGAGTAGGTAGACATAGGTTACCATGATTATTACTATCGTGTCACTTGTCTCCCGCGTAACACACACACACACATACACACACATACATACATACATACACGAGACTGACCTCACGCATAGGCGATACTATGACCACGCCCACTCCGGCTATGTTATCTGCCATCCAGACGGCCACCCTGCTAGACGACGTGTTTGAAGAGGACCACACGACGGCAGATCTCGAGGCCCATGTCGCTGCCCTGACGGGGAAGGACGCCGGGCTCTTCGTCCTCTCCGGCACTATGGGAAATCAGATCGCTTTGCGATCACTACTAACGCAACCCCCGCACAGCGTACTAACCGATTATCGATCACATATTATCAAATATGAAGCCGGGGGGTATGATGCACTGTCGAGTTCCTTTCCCCTGCTCCTCGGCGCCTATATGCTAATCCCCTCCACCTCGCAGCGTAGCCTCGCTATGCGGAGCCATGGTGAGCCCCGTGGTGCCAGCTAACGGTAAGTACCTGACGCTCGAGGATATTCAAACGCACGTAGTCCTCAGCGACAACGTCCACGTCTGCCCGACGCGAGTGATCAGCCTCGAAAACACACTGGGCGGGCTGATTATGCCCTTGGCAGAAGTCCAGCGCGTCTCGACCTTTGCACGCGCCCACGGCATCAGTGTGCACTGCGATGGTGCCCGGTTATGGGAGTGTGTAGCCGCTGGCGCCGGGTCATTGCGGGAGTTCTGCGACTGCTTCGACACCGTGAGCCTCTGCTTCTCCAAAGGCTTGGGCGCACCGATCGGCAGCATTGTGGTCGGCAGCAAGAGCATTATCAAACATGGGCGATGGGTCCGCAAAGCGATTGGCGGAGGCCTTCGACAGTCGGGGGTGGTCACGGCCGCTGCTAGGGTAGCTGTCGAAGTAACTTTTGGGAAAGGATCTACCGGCGAGGGTGGGCTCTTGAAGGCATCACATGCCACTGCCCGACGCGTGGAGAAGCTCTGGAAGGATATAGGAGGCAAAATGACGCTCCCTGTTGAGACCAATATGTGCTGGTTAGATCTAAGTTCTATGAACTGTAACCCATCGAGGTTTGAGGAACTAGGTCGTTCTGCCGGCCTTAAGCTCATGGGCAATCGCCTTATCACACATTATCAAATAGGGGAAGAGGCTATCCGAAGACTATCCAGTGTTTTTGATAGTGTTGCACAAGAAAAGGGTGCTGGTAGCAGCTCAGGGGCCTCAAACGGCCGTGGATCCTATGGTAGTGTGTAGATCCTCGAAACAATAGGGGCCAAGAGCCACTTACCCAGGAAGGTGATACATGATGGAAGCGAATGAATTAGACAATCGGGTAACCTACATAATCAGGGCATGGGTTACTCAGCTACGTGTATATGAGGCCTCCAAGTGTTATCATCAATATCGCGTGGCAAAACATTTAATAGAATAAATGAATACAAGTTTTGAATATTGTCGCAAGGCTTTCCAGCCAAAATACTAAATAATTGTTCCCAAGACTACCGAGAACAAAAGTAATCAGCAAGTTTTTTTTTAGGCGCCAGTCCAAAAATGTGTGGGTTTCGATAGCAAACCCGTCATATCATCGGTAGATATGGTTTGACTGTAATGCTGTCATTCGCAACCCGACTTCCAACTTCCCCTATTCAGCTTCTAAGGTAATCCTCTCTCCTTTTCGGATAGATACATATGTATGTACTGTGTGTAGAATAGGTTAGTCATTTACAAAACCTGACAACTATTCTTCTCCCTTTTAAAAAGTCCTCTTGATATACAGAGAAAATCCCAACTATTGACACCATCTGTTTATCGCTCCTTTTTTTCCCTCTCCCCCCTCCCCCCACCAATTCTAGGCCGCATCGGGTGTCAGTTATCTTCTCAATATCCTCCTAAGGGCAGTATTATTCGTAGTATGATGTGCGACACAGAGGGGCGAGGCCGGCTCCTGGTTCGTATGCCAGAATGAGAGTGATAAAGTGTTTTTTTTTGTTCGAACAAATGGCCATTAGCCTCCAAACGCCGAAAGAGATCAAAATTTACAGGTCGTTATCATATGACCAGCTACGGCCATTTCAATTCTTTAATGCCTTTAGGCCTTTTTGTGAAAGATACTTCTCGACTTGCTCCGCGCCCGAGACTTTGTACTGCCGGCATCGTCGTTATACTTAGCCTTGTGGATCCTGTAACAATGTAAGCTATGACTTCTTGATGTCCAAGGGGAGCCGACTTACCAGCTATTGCCAGGCATGCTCATTCCTTTGGCCTCGGCCATGCGGTAGAATTTGGCGCTCTTTTTGAGATCTTTCTTGCAACCGATGCCCTGAGCATAGCAAAAACCGGCCTCAGCCAGTGCATCGACATCTCCCCAGTCTAAAAGATTAGTTAACTATGTACAATGTAGATAGCAAAAGCTTTTTGGAGGAATAACTTACTGCCTGCTATTTCGAAGCATCGCAGAGCCAGGGCCTTGTCTTGCTCAATGCCCCATCCATTCATGTGGCTCACACCTAATTCATAGATACTCAATGCGAATTGAGCTTTCCGTGTTTTTCGGTCCATGAAATCCACTGCTTTGCCACCCTTAACTTGGTCCTCGTCGTCTGCAATCTCAGCACTAACAACATCGGCGGCCTTTCGAAGCCACTCGACGCCTTCGCGCTGGTTAGGTCGCATGCCCCAACCATGACGACAAGCCAAAGCATACAACAGCATTCCTGTAGGGTCTCCAGCGCGCGCAGCTAACCGTAAGTGATAAGTGGATTCCTTCACTGATCCTTCTTCATGGCATTTAATGCCTTTGGCCAAGTGTTCCTCCGCGCTCATCTCAGCAGCAGTAGGCGCGTGGGAATGCTGCGATCGCGGTGGTTTTATAGTGCTGGCGGAGTCGCTGGTAGACACGGATGCAGGCGTGCGCCCTCGAGCTTGCTCATGGAGCGGGGACGTTAGACTCCGCCCTCTCGAAACATCTTCCGATGGCCTATCATCGCTAGTGGAAGGACGACTTGGATCGGGAGATGGTCCATTGCCACCTGCAGACATCTCATTGGAGAGCTTGCTTCGTTCGAGGGATGGACGGGTAAGGAGACTCTCGGCAGTATGAGGACTATCTTGTTGTCGCGACGGGGAACTGGAGGGTCGAGTAGGAGGCGACGGCGGTGCTTGGCCACCTCGGGAGTAAGGCTGGACATTGCTAGAAGGGACCATAGGCTGCTCACAGGCGGGAGAAGTCGAGGGATCGGCATCCCGAAAGATGATGGAATTGCGTTGGAGGGATTTACCGCGGGGGAGTGAGTACTTGGAATAGATATACGAGGGGGCACCCTTGCCGTCCTCTAAAGTACCACCTTCCATGAAGGCGTCACTATGCATGCTTATAGGCGTGTGGGCACTGTCGTCGGCAAGGATAAAAGAAGGATGGCTATCGGAAGAGGCTTGGCGAGAGGGCGCATCTAGAGCTGGTGTTCCTGAGCGACTTAGGGGACGGGAAAAGTTGAAAGAGGGCCGAGGGAGCGGAGCGGAAACATCAGAGCTAATCGAAGGAGACCTTTGATAACGGGCGGCTGGGCCTGAAAAGGCACTGCTAGCGGATAACTTGCGACCCGGCTGCGAGTGAAAGGAGGCACTTAGCACCTCGTCGTTGTTGGAATCAGGAGGGGCCGACATTATACTTGAAGAGCGCTTTGGAAATAAAGACCTCGGGGGAATCAAGCCCACGGAATCATGAGATGTCGTCTTGGTGAGCTTTCCTGGGGATACATCTCCCGAGCTGGGATCTGGTTCTGGGGCTTTGCTTTCTCCATTCTTCTCAACTAGGCTTTCTAGATCCCCGGGTGATTGTTCTCTGCGGGCGCCATACAAACCCCCGTCTTCATCTAGTCTATCAAGCTGTCGCCCGCGTGATATGTCCTTAAAGGGATTCGGTGGAAGCGGTACTGGCTCATCTGGGGTAGGAGGGATCCGGCTCATACGCGGATGCATGGATACGGGTCGGTCGGTAGGCGTTTCCACCTCGGTGGTGAGGCCGAGGCCGGCATTCTGCGGGGGGGAAAGAGGAGGGTGTTGTTCATCGCTGGAGTCGTAAGATAAGGAACGGAAGTACTCAGAGCGGCCCTGGACAATCACAGGGCTCGCCGTAGTCAAAGGAGGCAAGCGGCTTATTCGATTCCCTGCTTTTGAGCTTTCCTCTAGTTGTTTCGCAAGCAAGCGACTCTGTGCCGCGAACGCATCAAGGGGGGATAAGGTAGGAGGAACCTCGCCTGCGACATGTAGACGTGGAGATCTCAGAGGACGAGAGGAGCCTGTCGCGACCGAGTTGGAGGAGCTGGACCTCAGGTCGATAAAATTAGGCCTGTTTGCCATGGCGAAGGTAACGAGCGAAAATCAAGATCCAGCTTGGGAAGTCGAAGGAAGATAGATATCAATATATAGATGGGGCTGGTTAAACAACAAGTTGCGGTTACGTCGACGGTTTACGGTAGACGCAGATAAGTTATCGAAGTCGAAGTCGAAGTCGGAAATCAAAACAGTAGCAGACAATAAGAAAGCTGGCTCAAAAGATAGGAGGAGTTGGCTGGTGCACGCATGAATTGGGACGACAGCAAGCTTGCTCTTATCGTAGGTAGATCATAAAATGGTTGGGCTAGTCCGGTCCTTGAGGATGTGTGCGCGCGCGTGTTGTCCTTTTACATAGATACCGGCATTAAGGTAGTTGTAATCAATAGAGACTAAGAGGTGGCGGTCACTGAGCTGAACCGTAAGTAGGTACCTAGGATATGCTTAAAATAATAAATAATAAATAATAAAAATGAGAGGAGTGGCAAGCAACAGATTACGAATCCGGGTTAATGCTAAAGCGAGCGAAGTACAGCTGGTGTCGAAGAAACTGTTCGTATTGAGCCTCGACAGGAAGGACGACGGGGAAAAAAGGAAAGGAATGTGAATGAGGTGGGTATGGATGTAGATGTGATGAAGAAGCAGACAAAGGAAGGTAAGCCGAGGATGCAGGCAAAAACGAAGGTGGATGGAAGAAGCCGTAGTCGGGGTAGGAGAAGCAGAAGCAGAAACAAAAGTAGAAGCAGGGAGAAGCGCGAGGCCTGTCGTACTGTGGTATGCAATGTGTATGTGTAATGTGTACTTAGATGAGAAGAAAACATTTGGTTGACGAATGATGGCTATGGTAGGATGATGAAGATGGAGATGGGATGGGATTGAATCAAATGTGGGCGAACAGATGGGGACCAAAAAAAAGAAAAAGAAAAAGAAAAAAGAAGAAGTGCGGACTTCTTAGACGGGAATTGCATTGAACTGACATGAATTGAATTGAATTGAATTGAATTGAATTGAAAATGCGCCCTGCAGCTGGTCATGCATAGTAGGTAGGAGGGACCCCGTAAGAAAACATTCCCCCACATAAACTCTATGTAAGTGCAGTACCTATGAGGTAGTAGCGTATGTATGTATGTATGTATGTATGTACGTACATACATACATATGTAGAACTTTGAAAGGAGCAACTGGAATAGAGCTAACTGAGGTAGACCCGGCGAAGAAGATGTACTGTACCTGCATTCTAAAAACAGACCTCGATACCCATAACCTAGAAAATTAGCAGGTACTAGTACTATCAATGGTTGCTTGAAAGTGAGCTAGTTGTACGTCAAGTCCCCATCCATCTCCCCCATCTGTGGACTTTACATGTGTGAGATACTACTTAACCTAACTCTTTCATCAACGTGCTTTTCTTGGCAATTGGGGTCTAAACGTTCCAACCTTGGTTACCTAGGTACTTAACCTACTGTATGTACCTACCTATTCATAGTACTACGTACCTCATACATAGTGAAATACGATGGAGACCTACTTGTAGTGCGGTTCGGGTCCTCAGCCACTGCACTGTCAAATAAGGATGGTTGAACCAACGCATCCCAAAAATTTTTTATAGACCACGAGGTGTCAAATCAGCTGCAATATGCACGCCAATTAGCATGAAGAGGGTCTGTTCCTAACCCAGACTAGTGTAACCTAGAACGAAAGAGAGAACGGAGCCAGAACAAAGCCAGAACAACACCGATTTTCAATTGCCCCTGAGCAAGGGCTGGGTGCGCCGTCCGGGGTATCACCACTTAACTTACACTACATGACCTACGTACTACCTACCAGGTACGCATGTGCATGTATGGCATGCCACCAAAAGGGCCAACCAAATCCTAACCTTACTAAAAAAAAAAAAAAAAAAAAAAAAAAAAACCCTTTTTCTTTTTCCTTTTCTCATTCTCTCATTTTCTATCTCCCCAAGATGGATGGGGAGAGAAGAAAACACTACTAAAATAATAGCTACACTGAGATATTTCTACCCACACTAATAGAAACAAGGTTGTTCCTACTATCAGCGTGAGCATGGTATGTATGCATGTGTGTGTATGTAATAATAATTCTCAGGTACTGGAGTATGAAGAGGATTGAAAAGAGGCAGATAGAGAGAAAAAAAATTCAATCAACAATCAAATAACAAGGATCCGGGTGCGTCTTATTGGTTTAGATTAAAGATCCAAGTAGCCAAGTCTGCAGGTTGACTCGATTAGGGCACCCGCGTTTGGCTCAACTCCTCTCGCCTGCAGTCTTTTTACATAAAATAAAAAGACGTTACTTACTTACTTTCCCGCTTGCGGGCTACCATGAGTTGTAGGTAGATGGAGCAGTATGATAAGGACAAGAACAGCATCAGACCAATCGACAAGATTCGTGGAGAACCCTGCTAATGACATGACTGGTGGGCTTACAAGTGGCTTATGGTGGCTTTAACGTATATTGGATGCTGAGAGATTCATTCAGGGCGATCTCTTGCCGTTTAACCGAGGTACACAAGGTTATAGAGGATAAGAGATGGCAATATCTATGTAAGCTGCAGTGAAGAGGAAGGCGATATTTTTTTTCTTTCAACTGTATTAGGAGAAAGGGGAAGCAAAAGGAGAAAGGAAGGGGAGGGGAGAGGGGGGCCGCCGAAAATCCAGATTCCTTCCCCGTCAACGCCACCTTCGTTACTGACTTGCTCGTTGCTTGATTGATTGTTTATTTGTTTCATTTGCTTCCCATCGCTAGGAACTTAAGTCGATCTAAACCCTGGAATTAAAGACCCAGTTTCCACAATATGCCTTGTCTACCTTGCTTACCCTCCCACCTATGCGTTGCTGCTAATTAATATACAACCTTTACTCATGGAATTTCAATAAACGCCAGCTGACCAGACGGTTCTAGCCAGACTAATCAAAGCAGAAACAAGGTTTCTAGGTTAGTCATCTCCGAATCTCTAGAATGGAGGCACGGGGCAGAGCAAGGGTGTTTCTCTTGATATTCTCTTGTTCGAAACGAGTAAATCATTTTCCAATTGGCCTATAACTCCACTTCCCATGCACCACAGGTCGACCAAACATAAAAAAGAGCGATCCCGTCCCGATCCCGGAGTATTATCGTACACCGTTATATTTCTACCTTACAGACTCTTCGACTGAAGCTTCCTCAGCCGCGTGGCACCCTCATAAACACCCCTGTCCACAGCTGCTGCTACTGTAAGAGTACCGCCAATGACGGCGCAGAGACCTGTCAAGAAACCCGAAAACGTCTTTGCCCGCTCCTCACGGTTGATGACCTTCATCGGCGAAATATCCTACAAGGATATAAGTCAGTAGGGGGACAGGACTAAATGTAAGGTTAATTAGCACTTACATAAGAGAAAAAGACACCTGGGATACCACCTCTGGCGTGCATGCGTTCCTGATGACCCTCAGCCGCATCGTCGCCTCCTGCCAGGCTACGCTTGTGGCTCGTGACCGAGTACTGATGCGTTTCCATGCTACCGTCAAAAGCGTTACCCAAGCTTCCAAGCCAGACACTCTCATCTGCAGAGCGATCGTACCCGGTCGGTGCCGACCAGCTAAGAGGCAAGTATGCAGTAGGCACAACCTTGACAAAGTACATGAAGTTGAAATTGGGGTCGTCGGTAGTTTGCTTGACCTGGTCGAGAGGGTTCAGATGGTGGTTGGTCCAGGGGCTATTCTTGGCTTGCTTCCGGGCGAGGTCCTCGGGGAGCTGGGGCCCAAAGCGAAGTTGGTGAATCTCGTGCTCGAAAGAGTGACGAACTGGGCTGTCCCAGTAATTTTTCAGATCGTGGACATGCATGTTCCCGTTACTGAAACTGCGGCCTGGGGCGAAGTGGAAATTCCCAATGACCTTGTTGACACGGATAGCACCCTCGATTCTGCATCCTTCGTGTCTTTGTTCGTCTAGCTTCTCAGCATAATGCTCGCGCAAGCACTGCTCCACTCCCTCACCCCTACCAAAAGCCCACGATGCTTGTGCATACGCCTCTCGAACCTCGTCGCAGGTATTACAGCAGCCTGGCTTCTCAGCACTGGCGGGTGCCTGTGCGCCGTAACATGGACCGCAGTAGTCGGGATCGAGATGGTGAGCAGTTTCATCTTTGCTGTGTCTACGTAGGCAAGTTAGTCGCAAGTCCAGAAGGCTAATTTACAACTATGGGACCGACTTACAGAGACAAGTCCGTAGTATCAATGACACCACCTCCCTGGGAAGCGGGCTGAAGCCGGACCTTCTTCACACCATGGAGAACGCCATGCTGTTGCTCACCAGACACGTCCATAACGTCCAGAGTCAATAGCTCACACGGTAGCTTGGGGAAAGTCACATTCATGTGTATTTCCATGCGCTCCCCTACACACCAGGCAATGGTAAGTAAAGCGACAACACTAAGACGGGACTGTTAGGCTGGTGGACGTGGTACGCACCTCGACCTTTGTCGACGATAAGTTCGGGGTGGATCACTATCCTCCTATAGTCGGACCATTCTCCCCAGGCTAGATAGAGAACAACGAGGAGAGAGACAATTGTGACGATTCCGCCCGAGGTAGTCCTGATTCGCGCATCCTCGACGGTCTTGGTAAAGGCATCCAGCCTCGTAAATCTCGATTTGGCTGGCATGGTGAAGATCTAGTAGATCCCGGCAAGTGTCGGTGTTGGCGTCGGCGTCGGCGTCGACTTCGCGACGTACCACCTTGCGCAACGGTACAAGAATCAGGGAAACAGGTAGGAAGGGAAGACGAAAAAAAAAAAAAAAAATAAACGGAGGCAAACGCTACTAGTAGGCAAGCCAGGCCTGGCCAATGCTTTTTAGTTAAGCAGAATGCAATAAGTGCAAGATCACCGTGGACGCCGCATTGGATTGATTGGAGACTCGAGGATAGAAGAAAAGGTGTGTAAAGTTTGTTGTGCTGAAGAGAAGAATTTAGTAGTAGGTTAGATGTTTGATGTTTCATTGAGAGGACTCGTCAGCCGAAAGGCCACCTTCGCCTTTCGCGTGCGAATCAAGGGTCTCGTTCGTATCCCCCACCACCCTAAATGTACCTACCTATGGTAGACGGGAGACCTATCCTATCCCTGTTCGCTTGAAGAACCACCTATGGACCCACTTACAAACCTATGAACCACTCCCCTCCCTCCCTTTCCCCTGATGTTCCCCTTGCTTCCCTAGCCTACCTAGGTAGTAGCCTCCCGAGCCAGGAGCCAGATACCAGATTAGATCTACAATACGCAGCTACGTATGTACAGTACCTACCTACCTAGTAAGCAGCTAACTAGGTAGGTTACCTACATAGTAGGCATACATATTTTATAATATATCAGATAAACACGATGAATCAATGCATCTTCACCTACACAGATACAAAGCACATAGTAAATTAACTAAAAACATATATATTACACGTTGAGTCAACTCAGTGATCAGTATGCAGCCTTTTTTGTTTTGATATTGACGATCGTAGTAGAAGTAAGGCCTTCAACATTGGTAGAGTAAAAACTACCACTACAAAGAACGTGCGAGTGAGGGAAAGAGAGCCAACACCATACCCAAGTTGTTACTTTTCTAGCGAAGCCAGAGACGCTGCTAAGGTACTCCCGGTTAATCGCTATATAACCTGTCAGTAGGTACGTCTAAAGATATGGCGTCTCATGTAAGTTTGCCTACCTCAAAGACCTCCTCATATTTGTGCTTTGTTTGCGCCACTACGTTCTCGGGTATCTCGACATCCTCCTTTCCATTCAAGTTGTTGGAAGTCAGCCAATCCCGGAGATACTGCTTATCAAAGCTCAATTGCTCCTGGCCTACTGTGTACGCCTTGGCATCCCAAAATCTGGACGAGTCGGGAGTAAGGACTTCATCAGCTAGGACGACCTCACCAGTGGCTTCGTCGAGAGCGAACTCAAACTTGGCTATGAACACATGTTAGTAGATGTACATGCGTGCATATATATATATATATATCAGGGTTATACGGAAGAAACGCACTGTCTGCAATGATAATGCCTTTAGCCAAGGCATATTCTGCTGCAATCTTGTAGATAGAGAGGGCTAGCCCTTCGATTTTATCGGCATATTCCTGGCCAATTATTTCCCGGGCTTGCGCTGGCGTGATGTTAATGTCCTTTTCTCCTACGGGAGCCTTGGTTGAAGGTGTGTATATCGGACCACCGGGAAAGGCAGCGCAGCACTCGAGCCCCGCCGGCTGCGGGATGCCGTTCACAGTTCCGGTCTTGGTATACTCTTTCCAGGCACTTCCAGTAATATACCCACGGACGATGATTTCGACAGGGAATATGCGTAGCCTCTTAACCTGCATACAGCGTCCATGCACCAAGGCCCGCTCAGAAGGGGTTAGGGAGTCAGGAGGGGTCAATGTGAGGAGATGGTGTTTAAGGTGGGGTATTTTGGTGGAGAGCACAGAGAACCAATGGTTAGAGATTTGCGTAAGGATTTTGCCCTTGTCGGGAATCCCATTGCGAAGTATGACCTGTAAGAGGAGTTTTCAAGTACCAGAGTCAGTCATTGGCTGACAGCCAGAAAAAAAAAAGAAAAAAAAAAAAAAGACGCGATGGCTCGAGAAACTTTTGCCGTTGGAAATTTACTGAAAGGAACTATTCATAAACTCTCCAATTGACCTACATCATATGCTGAGATACGGTCGGTAGTGAGAAAAAAGAGCGTAGACTTGTCAATTTCGTATAAGCTTCGAACTTTACCCTCGGCAATCAAGGGTAAAGAAGTCAGCTTAACGGATGTCACAGCTGAAGCCATGTTCATGATCCCAGGTAGGGCAGGTAGGTATAGAATGACTTATTGTGATGGGAGTCAGTTATATATCTAATATGCAAAAGTGAGAAAGGAAAAGAGTTGTCCAATAATCGTGATGCGACAGCTTACCCAGTACTTTTCTTTGTGCTTTTCAAATTGCTGCTACGTTGCCCTAGGTTGTCTAAACAAATGTAAATATGGCTTGCAGAACGAATAAGTTGCGTGATATAAGAAAAGATGTTTGATTTTAAGGTCCTTATCTACTAGAAACCTACGAGATTTCAATGATAGGTACATGTAACCTGGTTACTACTACCTACCTAGGTTCTGTGACTATATGTGCACAGACCACGTTATACTCCTTCATGAGTACTCCATACCTAGGTTAGGTTAGGTTAGTTTTAAAGGTCATCTTATTTACAACCATTCTACCCTTCAACATCGAAATGAAATATTGACATACCTAAGACGGGAGAATACCTAGGTAGGTATTAGTCAGATAGTAATATATACATACCTAAATAGTCTAAGCCGCTGGCGCTACACGTGCAAACTGATGTCTTTCACATAAGCCCTTGTCCCTCTCAAAATTTCAGCCAACTCACTTCAGTTATTCATGACTCATTACTCACTGGTTTGGTCTGAGATATCTTACCCTTCTGTATAAGTAGCTTAGGTTAACCAGATAGGTATTCGTTATTCATGACATCCATAAGGTTACATACCTACCTTTAGTCTAGGTATATCAGAATCTATTCGTCAGAGAAATCTCGACATTTATATCCATCCACTTTCATCATACCTCTTCCCCTGAAAATGGACACCCTCCCCCCACCCATCCTCGTCACCCCAAACTGCTCAATCCGCCCCTTCTATTCCTCCGATGCCCCCGCCCTGTCCTCTCTAGCCAACGATCCCCTCCTCCCGCGCACGCTACGCTCTCGCTTCCCCCATCCCTACACCCTCGACGTCGCCCAATCTTGGATCGCCTCCTCTCACTCTTCCTCTCCCCCTTCCCTCCGCCTCGCCATATGTGCCTTTCCCTCTGGTGACCTCGCAGGTGCCATCGGCCTTGAACCCGCCGCGCACGGAGACGAGGTATAGTGAGTAATTTCTGGAGTTGTTTATTCCCCCCTTTGGCCTGTCTCGGCCCGGCCTGGGAGTCAAAATTTCCTATCATAGTTAAGCGCATGAGTTCATGGGAGTTTTGACTCCCGAGACAACGACCTCAAGAGTAAAAAACCACCCAATATGGCAATTACTGACTCCCATTATTACAGCGCGCATACGCGAGAACGTGAGTGATCCTGAGGGGGTCGTTTATCCCCCTTTTCTTTGGTCTGTCTCGGGGTGAAAATCGCCTATTAGAGCTAGGCCTATGTGTTTTTACTCCCGGCACACACTGGAAAAAGTAAAAAGTTGCCCAATATGCCAACTACTGACTACCAATGATGACAGTCGGATACTGGGTCGGATCCGCGTACCGGGGGCTCGGAATCGGCGGGTCTGCGGCGAGGGCGCTCTCACGGTGGGCGTTTAGCGCCGAGGCGGAGAAGAAACTCGGCGCTAGGCTATTGCGGGTCGAGGCGTGGGTGTTCGGGGGCAATACAGCGAGCGAGGGGGTGCTGCGGAAAGCAGGATTCGTGTGGGAAGGGGCGCGGAGGGCAGCGGTGGGTAAGTAACTTTGGGAATTTTTTATTCCCACTTTTGACCTATCATGACTATGCATGAATTTTGACTCCCCAGAAACGGCCTAAATAGTTAGAAAAGGACCTGAAGGTACAACTACTGATTCTCGATATTATAGTGAAGGACGGGGTGGTGCTGGACGAGGTCTTGTACGGATTAACGAGGAGCGATGTGGAGGCAGAGGGGACAGAGGTAAAGGAGGAGAAAATGGAGAAGATACTAACTACTAAGTCAGTTAGTTGTCTGAATGATACCCAACAGTCACAAGTCTAGAGTTAACTGTGACAAGTGTGTACTTTTAATATCGAGTTTATTATTCTATACACCATCCCTACGAAGTGTTTTGCTTCACATTACCCAAACCCCCTATTACTAAGCTACTAAACGGAAGCCATTCTATATAGTTAATTCCATATATGTACCAGCTTAATGTTATCATTCCCACTTTGATAACTATGAAAGTTACAATTTCACCTGAACCTTACCATTTAAAACATTAGAGAAGTAATCTTGTTTCTTTCTTTCACGTAGCTCTTCTGCCAAATTTCTTCGTCCAGCGCGCGTCATGAGCCGGTAGTTCAACTGCCCTCCGCTCAATATCGCTCCTCTTCTTTGTCTTTCCCGTAACAGCATTCGCTGCTGTCGTGTTCCCGCATTGGGGGCGCTGTAGCTGATTCCCGAACGTGTCGACGGCCCAGATTAACACACCGTTAGTCCAGCCAAAGCCCTCAACGACCTCGTACTCGCCCCCACTACCGGCGGCATTGACCGAATCATCCGCGTACTTCTCGAACATGATTCCGGTAGTGCTGGTATCATCTGTTGAACCACCTGTCGCCTTCCATGTGCAGAACGTGGTATCGAGATATCTCTGTGCCAAGCGGAGAGCCAGCGCTTGTGTCTCAATGAAAGATGGGTCCTCCTGTCCAAAAGTGGGAGGGGTATTGAGGAGACCTTTCATTAACACGTACATCAATGGTGGCCAAACGTTTGGCTGATCCCACTGCTGGCCGGTTTCATAATTCGACGCTGCGATGGCTCCAGCTTTCTCGGAAAGAAGACTCGCAACACGCTGGAATGTGATATTCACCGCTAAGGGGTTGTTTTTCAACTGTGGAGGCGCGGCGCCTGTCCAGAATGGGTAGAATTGGGCAGGGTGGAAATATAGCTGAGGACCTCTTGATCTATCTGCAGCGTTAGGGTCGCGTGGAATATAGAGATTCTGCACTTGAGAGGTAAGATTATAGTCGAAATATCCACTATGCTCCTCGTTCCACATTAGCTCGTACATGGCAATAGACCGGTTTCGTGCCATTTCCTCGAAATCTGCCGCAGCATCGTCATGACCACAAAGTTTGAGATAGTTTGCGATTGTTATTTCATTCGCATATAGGATTGAGTTGAGGTCCACACCAATCACATTAACCGTGTTCAGGGAACGCAAGGGGAAATAGACATCGTTTGCTGCATCAGAAGGGTTTGCGATCCAGCGTGAGCTATAATCCCATCCCGACTCAGCCCCCGAAGCAAGATTAGCATAGAGCGTAGCTTTTTCGGAGTCATCCAAAGGTTTCGACTCCGGGTATATTATCCCCGAGGTTGCGTAGTAGGATCTGTTGTTGGCGGTGATATAATCCTCACGATAGGATTCCGGCCGTGGCTCCGTGTTGCTGACACCGTAGCTATTTGCACAACACCTGTAAGTCTATGCTCTGGTACAGATCAACGTGTTCGTCCTACTTACTGTGCTAGGGAGTAGGTCTTGTCCCCTGAAGTTATCTCGATTGTCCGGTTCTTGATCCAGAAGGCATGCTCTCTGATAAGCAAGGGGATTGCGCGCTCTAAAATGTCAGTGTCGTTTGTGTAGTCGACGTAGATTTTCACCATCTGCGTCAAGAGCGGTGGCTGGGAACGGTTCAAGTAGTATAGTCGAGCACCGTTGGGTACAAAGCCGAACTGCTCAACGAAATCCAAGAAGTTCTCAATGATATTTCTATAAAGGAGTCAGCGTATAAAATACTGCGATGATATGCGCTTTTGACTAACCTAGAAATCTCAGTGAAGCTGCCACCGGTTCGCAGGAGGCCTTCTAGGATCCAGAAAGAGTCCCAATAATAAGGCTCTCTAAACCGTCCTCCAGCAACTACAAATGTCCGATTGACAGGTATAAAACTGTCAACACAGCCGGTACAATTAGTCGCACCAACGTAACTCCGAGTGAGATCGGGCCAAATGTTAATAACCTTTTGCACGAATTGCTTGATGACAGTATCGTTGATCTTGTCTAGGAAGACCGGATTAGTTTGTAGCTGATCGGTTGGAACTGCTTCTAGTTCAGAACCAGCTTCGCCAAAATAAGTTGAGAGAAAGTTATTGAGTTCAGTGTTATTACTGAGTGGTTTAGCCAGTCTGTCGAAGGCGGCAATGACCTCGTCTAAAGGGGCCTTGGTCGGTCTAACATGGTATAAGTAAATGTGGTTATCACTATTTTCGTCGTCCAAAGTATATGCACTTACAAGTCTACGAAGGTCTTGGAGTCAGAAAAGGGCTGGGCCAACTCGATCTGCCGCAAGATCTCGCCTTGACAATACAGCGGCGAATCGCAAGGCACGAAGGTCGAGCCATTCTGATAGAGTGCTCCAACAGGCGAGACCAAGGCCAGTGCTAAGGCCGCTACAACTCCCGGGACAAGTGCCATGTTACTCTTGTAACCCCCGAGATGTGACGTTTATGTTGCTCTCCGCCTTTGGATATGATGTATATGAAGAGCACTTTGATCGCGGTGCTTTGACCCCTGTGGGAATTATCGTGGAACAGCACAGGGGACCATGGATATTTCACTCGAGGTTGAGGAAGACGGACAATATGTATTAGATAGAAACAAGACAGGTAGGTTCCTGGGTCAGTCACCGACTACATGGGTTGAGGAGAGGAGGCATGTAGGTAGTTCTAGACCTCCTCGACATGACTTATAAGTAGCAGGGGGCTAGCTGGTGCTGAAATACTAACTGGGTAAGATAGAACAATAAATACAACTACAGCGGGGGGCCAGCCAAAGTACCTAAATAGACGGGCAAAGCAGATGTCGCTGGACCTATCAGCGTCACCCAAGTCTTTCAACCCCCTTGTCCACATCACTTGATGATGCACATGGCCAAAGCGGCAAATCGAACGCTTTGCCTTGCTGGAGGTTCCGATATCCATACCATATACAGCTTATACCTACCTCCCTATCGAACACGTGGGTATATCTGCACGTATATACACTACGAAACATTTATATTTGCATAGAAACCGGAACATGTGTATAGGGAGTACACATGACAGGTATTCTACCACGCATCTACCACCCACCCACCACCCACCAACGAGGGTTAGGTGTGTGTGTGTGTGTGTGTGTGTGTATGTGCCTTGCATATACTTTTCACGACGAAGTGACCAGAAAAGTACCCGGCAGCCCGGGCAGCTAGAAACTCTCTCTGGCCGTTGTAACCCGTTGCAGCCGTCAGGCTTTCCCCCGCATCGATCCCACCCTACCACCCAGGCCACCTCCCCCCTCCTCTATCGGCGAAATTAAAGAGACTAAAAGCCCACTAAATCTCGGGTTGTTTAGCGAATCACCTACCATTTCCGGCGCCATTTTGGGGGAGAGGGGCACTAACAAGATTCCACGCCTTTCTTTCTTCCTTGTTACCTACCTAGGTACCTAGGTGTAGGGATCTAGAGCGTGACGTCAACAAGCGAAGCGAACGACACCTTATATATGTAGGTACTGTATTAGGTATTTATTTATTTCCCCAAGCCCGTTACGCACCTCCTCCTCCACAAGTACACGCAGAGACAATTTCCGAGCTCACCGAGGGGATACAAGATGCAATCAGTTGACCACAACCAGCCCAGCCTGCCCAGATGCCATCTCATGTGCCCCATCCATACAGCGAAATAATAATTATTATGTAACACTGGACATCGGGCTCTATAGGTATCATCCCATACATGTATACACGGCAAGTAGGTAACAAACGTGCACATGCGAAGTAGGTATATAGAGTATGGAATACTAGAAGCCAGCCGTCTATGCTTGTCATACATAGGTAGATTAGTATCAAAGGTAACCAGTCTACGGAGTAGATCTTCCTATCTCAACTTCTGACACTACTCGAGATAGTGGGTAATCCCTTTACATCTGGGCTATAGATTCAGGTGAATTGAATGGGTATTTATTTATTTTAAAAAAAAATTACGGATCGCTCGGAGATATCTAGCGAGTTTTGGTAAGAGAGTGGCATGACCTTTGAGACGAGCAGCTAGATTCTTGTTCAGGTTCTCTGTGTACGCACATAAGGGAGTAACCTTTGTGTGTCTTATAGCTGACATACGTTCTTCCAGGTGTCATTAGGAAAATTATCAAACAGCGTAGGTAGACAATCGACAGACCAACGGACGACCTACGATGGGTCAGATTATCATGTTCAAAAAATGTATACATCAAGTACTTACCTTTTGTCACAAGCGAGGCAGTGAATATATGCATAGGTTGTCTACTTAGATACTGATTGTTGGGTCATTTAGGCTTTTGGTTCGGTTGAGATTCCTACTGGCTATTAGTCTGTTTACCTGTTCTATGTAGAGGCTCTTAATAAGAGACTCTATTGAACCCCTGGAATACGCTTTCCCCATGAGTATAGGACAAGAATGACCAAGGGAAAGAAAGGCTGGGCAAAATATATGCATCTAAATCATCTCTACGATGTTGTTGAGGGTCTGTCTCGCATCAAGATGAGAGAAACAACATCGAACGAAAGAAAGTAGAGTTAAATAATTTATTATGTGCTCTTTGCGAGAGTGGAAGAGTTGTGAATTAGCGTAAGTTTCAACAATTCATTCATCAGGGCTATATCAAAACGATTTCTGTGCGGGCGAGAGAGAGAGAGAGAGAGGAGAAAAAAAAAAGCCTGTATATACGCCGCATATTTCATGTTCTAGGAGGCACCCAGAGGGATGATTGCTAAATGTTTATATTTCTTAAGTAGCGAGGCGTAGGTATTGTAGGCAACAGTGTGGCTCTCTTTCACCATATACGTGCTAATGTTTCGTGTTATCATGGTATAGCTCATGGATCTGAGACGCGAGTATTTCTGCTCATCCCTGATACCTTATGAGTCGACCTCCATCTGTTCTCCCTCCCCCGACTCAAGCTCGTGAACGCTCACATATTTTCCGATCTCATCCTTGGTGATCACCTTCTCGTTCAATACTGCCGTAGTTCCTCGCTTGAACTTGTAGTTCTTCAACTTCTGACTGCGCTCGTTGGGCTTCACAAAGCCACGGTGTAGAGTGGTTTTCTCAGCAGTGATGACTGCCAGGTCTACATTGGAACCGGACCCCAGATCGTTGAAGATACCAGCCTGGATAGCCTGGGAACAGAGTTCCATTGCATCCTCCTTAGTGCAGGAAGGCTTCCATTGCGACTCGAACACGGACATGGCAGCAAGCGACCCAGATCCCATGGTGACGTAGGGAAGCTTGTCGGTGCTACCGTGGGCATGGACGGTGAAAAGATGCGTGCCGGTAGGGTCGACACCGGCTACGACTAGATAGGCCCCGATGTGGCCTTGGTAGCGGAATAGATGCTGCTTTAAGAGGGTCATGCAGGTAACAACGCGGGGCTTTCGACCGGTGGAGAGGGAGTGTAGCTCGAGCTGTGAGGAAATAAGGGCCGTGGTAAACTCGGTATCGGCAGCCGTTCCAGCCCCAGCACACCAGATCTGGGGAGAGATGTAATGCAACTTCTCACAGTTCTTGTCGGCAACAATGGGTCCGCTCGTGGCTCTCGTATCGGCGGCGATCTATCGTCACACAGCTGTCAGCCGAGCTATATTTCCATATTGACCCCTACGGCATCGTAGATATGGGAAGCTGAGGTGGCTCACCACAACACCTCCATCGTATATGCACCCCACGATGGTTGTTCCCGTGCTAGTGGCCTTGGGCAAGGGCACGCCTCGTGCATGCAGAGCCGCATTGCGGTTGTAGTTAGAGAAGTCGAAGCCAGGCATGCTGGCGGGGTGTTCCGTAGAGACAGAGTCGCAATCGAGTTCGGGGTCGAGTTACGGTTTGTGGCGGGATTGTGGTGGGAAGGGGAGGGGTTTGTAGAAGGGCAAGTAGAGTGAGGCAATGATGGTGGTGATTATTGTAGATGTTCGTCTCTAGCAAGCCGTGTTAGTATTAGTAGGTAAGGTAAGGTTAGATAGGTACTAGATTAGGCTGGGTAGAGAGCTGACGACTAGGAGCTAGCTGCCTTGTAGTAGTTGTAGTAACCTTAAGTTAGCAGACAGAGACCAACTTGAGGCGTTAGGCAGGTGGGTACTTAGGCGCATGTATCTATACTTAAGTAGCCGGCTTATCGTCTTAGTGATTATCAGCGTTTTTCATGTACTTATGCTAGCCAACGACTTCTTTTGCTGTATCGTCTGCTATGGCCTCTCATTGGCGGGGGACCTTGCGACGAAGTACCTAATCCAAGCTGCAGGGGTACGCCAACATGGATCTACATTTTTACAAGCTTATTCCTTTGGTCTATTCTTCCTTCTCGTGGAATCTATCTATCTAGGTATCTACCTAAAAAAAAAAGTCCAAGCTTGACGTGAACTACTCTTTCACCTGCTAACATTAACTCTTTTTTCCCCTTCCCCATCACCGAAACCGTTTTGTTTTGTTTTCCCTTTTTCGTGTGTCATTTCTGAGAAATGCACTTCTGCTCTGCACCGATACCTCGAGCAGGGCAGTAGGGGATAAACAAAAGAAAAAAAAACATTGGTTACCTACCTAGCCTACACAGTTAATCTTCCTTCTGCTGCCAACTGAACCTCGACCCGAAATCTACACGCTCGACGTCTTCGATATCCGATCCCATTCTCCAATGCGATAATCCGTGCATCAACTTTTGACCGTGGTCTACCTATTCTCTCGTCCGTGAGCGTAATGGCCTTCGGCTTTAGCAACGCCAGCGGCGGCGCGGCTGGGAACGGCCAGGTTTCTCAGGGCCCCGACTTGCCCGAGGTCCAGACTGAAGGCCTTGGTTTCTTGTCACTAGCTGGTGATGCGAAACTACGCCTAACTTCTCCCTGGTCTCCGCTTCCATCTGCGCATGCTTCTCTCCTAAGTATTGCCTCGCGACAGGGCCTCGTTGCTGCTGCTGGTCCTGATGGTGTCGTCCTTGCATCGACTGAAGCCGTCCGGAAAGCCTTTGATGGTCCTAAAGATGGCGATAGTGATATAAGATCTTTCCAGCCACAACTCAAGCTTCCTCTGCCCCTGCGAATATGCCAACTTGCCTTTACCGCCGATGAGTCCTACTTAATATTGTCTGCAGAACAAGGTGGAGGTCTGGCAGTGTATGAGACCCAGGCTCTCCAGCAGGGCGCTACGCAGACAGCTTTCGAAATCCCCACCAATGGCGAATCTCTAAGGGCGCTTGTACCGAACCCGAATCCGGAGAAGGGAGAACTCTGTGCTGTTGTCACGAGCGAGGGCAAACTTCTGATGGCGAATATGAAGGAGCGCAACTTTGCACCAGGTCGTAATGGCCAGGTGCTTAAAGAACAAGTGAGTTGCGTTGCCTGGAGTACCAAAGGGAAACAGCTAGTAGCTGGTCTTGGGGATGGCTCCATGCACCAGATGACCCCGGAGGGAGACGTCAAGGCCGAAATCCCCAGGCCTCCAGACCTGAGTCCAAGTTATTATGGTAAGTTTTCCGATGTATAGTGCGTACATGTTACCGCTGACAGGTCATAAGTTTCGGCCTTGATTTGGCTCGAGAACGATGTTTTCTTGGTGTTCCATGTCTCAACCTCCGAAGGCGCGCCACAGACGAAATGCCACTTAATCACTAGACAAGGACAGAACTTCCAATACCAGAAGTTGAACGACCCTGTTGATCCCTTCGGCATGGATAAAACGCCACACCATACAGCTGCACGCCTGAAGGACTTCCCCCCTAATCTCCAGGATTTGCTCATATTCTCTTCGACTGCCGTCCCTGATATTGGCCTTCTCGCACGATCCAAGGCCCCGCTAGCCTCTGATGGTCCTACCAATATTTTTACTAATATTGAGTTAGCCGATGATTCGAAGCGAGCCACATTGCCGATGGGTGATGGTATGGACAGCCCAGCGCCGATTGGGACTGCCCTCGACCTGTCTAGCAAAGACAAGGTTTATAAGCCTATACCTACTGACGAGCTAGATCAATCTCCTGGCCCTCTCCCTGGTTACTGGGTTCTGAATGACCAGGGTATCTTGTCCGTATGGTGGATTGTGTATTCTGAATCAATTAGGGGTGGGACTACCTACCCAGGTCTTGCGGTAGTGGAAGGCAACACGCTGAATCCTGCTCCCGCTGCGGCATCTCAGCCAGCCCAACCTAGCTCTTTCGCTGCGCTGAGTGGCTCTTCAGCCTTCGGTACCCCAGCAGCAGCTTCGGCACCGGCACCAGCGTTTGGTGGTCCCTCAGCCTTAGGTGCGAAAAGTTCACCGTGGGGAGCTCAACCGCCTTCATCTAACGGTATAGGAGGTTCCGCTTTTGGATCCAGCAGTTTTGGAATGGGGGCCGCTTCATCGGCCCCGAAATTAGGCAGTACATCAGCCTTTGGTTCATCAAGCTTCGGCACACAGGCAGCAACGCCTGCGTTTGGACAGGCTGCAGGGTTAGGGACAAAGGTTTCTCCTTGGGGATCTGGGTCTACGGCGTCGAGCACACCAGCTTTTGGTCAATCCGGCTTTGCTAAGAGTTCAGCTGGACCAAGTGGTATCTTTGGTGCCTCCTCGAACAATGCAACTTCGAGTAGCGGATTTGCTGGTTTCGCAAGTAAAGGGGGTTTTGCGTCTCTTGGAGCAGATACAAATGCGAATGGGTCAAGCATCTTTGCATCCACAAAATCCAATGCCCCTGAGATTTCTATGGACACGGACTCGAATACTTCATTCCCGCCTCCGAGCTCTAGGACAGCTCCTGGTGCTGGGAATCCTTTTGGGTCGCAACCATTCAAGTTAACATCTAGCTTTCAACGAGATCCGAACACGAAGGATGACGATGATGAACCGACGACTGAAGAAAAGTCCGGTACTGGCGACAAGTCAATGTTTGGGACGAGCTTTACCTCTACTATGAGTGAATTAACGAAGCCTGGAGGACCATCGTCAAGTATTTTTGGACAGCCGGCGCCGGTTTCTAATGTAGAATCTACTACGCCTACAACAACCCCCACGCCGTCCAAATTCTTGACCGAGACAACCCCGGCTCCGAAAAGTGGAATCTTCAGCCTTCCGCCAAAGGTCTCGGGTGGTCACTTTGGGGATTCCACTTCCGAAACGCCGAAGACTGAAGTTCCTCAATCTAAACTTGAGCTAGATACCCCTAAGGCAGCCCAGGCTGTTGCAGACGTGCCTTTACCACCAGAATCTACCAGTAAGGCTACTTACCCTTTTGGTGATTCATCATCCTCATCCTCATCTACTACAGATACCGACGACGTTAAGATAACGCCCCCAAAGACCGAGTCCGCACCGTTTGCCTCTAATTCATTCACACCAGCGTCGAAAACAGAGAGCACGCCACCCGTTAAGACCCTGCTAGCAGCTGCTGGCACAGCACCGCTACCACCGGATCCCGTAAAGAATAAGAACGCCTATAATGTCCCGCTACCTCCGTTACCTGGCGCTGCCGCCAAACCTAAACCTGCCGATGCCGCGCCTCTGCCTCCAGATCCGGTCAAGAACAAGAAGGCGTACGCTGCTGAACTCCCCCCACTACCCGGCGCGGCTGCCAAGCCTAAGCCTGCTAGCGATATGCCTTTACCACCCGACCCTGTGAAGCAGCCGAAATTGTATGAAAACAAGGTGCCGGCTCTACCCATTGCCAAACCTGTCTCCACTGTGGCTGGTCCTGGGTTCAAGTTTCCGACGAACCCTCCTCCTATATCTGATACCGATGACGATGATTTATCCGAGGAGGAAGAGGGCACTGAGGCTGCCAGTGAAGGCAGCGGCGTCGACGTTGCGAAAGAACTGAGCCCATCTACAACTGGTGCTAATAAAACCCCCGGATACACCCCACAGAGCTCATTTGACGGTTTGGCGGGCAGTTACTCAACAATATCCCGTCCAGATCAAGACCGAAGGAACTTGTTCGGTGACTTGGGACGCAATGCTCCTCACTTTCCTCAGCCAAATCCCCTTAGTCCACGATCACCAAGCCCCGTACGTGGTGCAGTGCCGGCAAGGATGCTGGGTAGTGAACAGTCGCGGTCGTTCAGCGCTCCTAGTATGGCCTCACAGATGATCGGTGCTACTAGAAGACCCCAATCTCGGCTAGGAGCCTCAATAGTCGGTAAGGATACATCTGTTGAGGATGCTATAATCGAGCAACAGCGGAAAGCCAAGGCGAAGAAAGAGGCGGAAGAAACCCAGCTCCTTATAGATAAGGAGGATGATGCAGTGCAACAGCTTCTGAGAACCGATATCGAGCCTACTCTTGACCTTGATGAATTCATTGCTCATTCCGGTGTGGCGCCACCAGCTGGTGATAGCGTACCTGCGCAAGTCGAGGCTGTTTATCGTGATATAAATTCCATGATAGACACGCTCGGTCTAAATGCTCGGTCATTAGCGGGGTTCATCAAAGGTCATAAAGAGCTTCGCTCTGATCATCGAACAAGACACGATCTCAATTCACCCGAGGACTGGACTTTGGTCGAGATTGAGAGCCTGGCAGACATAATCGATCAAGACCTTGGGGAAGCCTTGGATGAGGCAAAGGTGACTGATGTGGAGGAGAAGTTGGCCCAGATTCAAGAATTGCAACGAGAGATGGCTCGTGATCGCAATAAGCAGAATGATCTCAAGAAGATTATTGCGGCACGGTTTGACCCGGAGCAGACGGTTGCCAACCGGACCCTACCTCTAAGTTCAGAACAAGCCGCTCAACAGAGCGACCTCCGGCGCGAACTCGCTAAATTTATGAAGCTATTGGCTGAAGCAGAAGAAAATCTTACCTTACTGAAGGCTAGGATAGTCTCGGCTAGTAACGCCAATGGCAAGGGTGGTCCTACGCCCACCATTGAGGCTGTCGTACGCACTATAACGAAGATGACTAGCATGGTTGAAAAACGCAGCGGCGACATCGACGTGCTCGAGAATCAGATGCGCAAGCTGCGCCTTGGCTCGGCAGGTCCTGGGAGTCGCGAAGGCTCACCCTTCGCGACGCCCAATGCGAAGCGCTTATCCTCTATCATGTTCTCGCCCGAGCGGTCCATGCACGAGGCTACACCACAGCGCGGAAGTATGATTCGCCATTCGTTGTCGACGTCGGTCTCTAGCATTGGCGGGTCCATGTTCCGAACGCCGCCGCGTAAGAAGCTGAGTGGGTTCGGGGAGGCTGAAAGGAAAGCCGTTAAGGAGAAGAAGGAGCGTCGGGCGGCCGTGCTCGGCAACCTTAGGAGTAGTCTTCAGAAGAAGGGCGTGAGCGTCTGGGCAGTAGATGATATCGAGTAGAAAAATAAAGAAGAAAAAAAGGAAATAAGGGGAAAGAGCAAAAGGGGGGGAGGGAGGGGAGGACAAGAAGCGAAAGGCCAAATGGGAGATGATGGAATAGGATAGGGTGATTGGTTGGACAAAATGGGAGAACTACCTCACTACCTGATTTATGAGAAGCGGCAGCGAATAGCAAACAGACCAACAAGCAATATGGGATGCGATATCGATGAGGAGAAGGACAAAGGAGAGGCGGAAGTGGTGTGCTACGAGTACGCAGATAGTAATAATGTAAGAGAGAAAAAATCGATTAGGAGTAAGTGTTTGTTATGGCATCTCTTTTATTATTCAATATTTTTTTTCCCTATGTGATTATAATCGAACTGAACACCTATTTCAAGATAAGTTAAGCGTCGGAAGTCCTTGGTTGAGTATCTCTCTTTCCTCTAACGAAATAACCCTCGTTCCACCTTCACCCCTTTTCTTCTGCTACAACGTCCGTGAGCTTCAGATGTACCACTCTAGAATCAATATGGAGTGTTCCGAGTTGAACATGGAGCGTATCAACGTAGTATTGTTATGCGCTCTGCCTATTAGCCCTTTAACCCGCTTATGCTTTTCTTACCCCCCTATCACCATCCGCTGTATCTTACTTGGCCTTCTCCATTTTCAGTCTTTACACAACGGCACCACCACGAGATTCGGAGAGAAGAAAAGCCTTTATTACGAGCACTTCCCCCCTCCTTCTAGATTCTCCCCCTTGTTGCTTCCAATTTAGATATATAAGTAAGCAAAGGAGGCTGAAGTTAGGTAGTAGCTAGTGATTGATAAATTGTAGGGTATAAAAATGTAGCAGAATAAAACCACTTTTCCCAAATCACCTCACCACCTCTATCTAGCCTTCTCTTATGATCGGCAATGTGGCTCCATGAGACCTTCTTACTTCTAGTTAACACGGATAGGGGAAATCCGATGACAGTAATGCGATAGGTGCCCCTCGCATACAACATCGCGTTCTCCTCCTGTCGCCTGGGCACACGCATCAACGCACATACATCATCACTCATTCGCACCACATAGACATACCTAGCCGCATGAAGGAAGGAAAGGGGGGGGGGGGGATAAAATAAAGTAACACGGGCTTCATGAAAACCAAACCTCAATCGAAGCAAACAATCCCCTTTCTAACATGAATCTCTCTACGCTACCTTACGTCTTAGGCCAATCCCACTACTGCGCCGGCGCCTACAGCCTCCAGCCTCGCTACCAGCTTCTTCACATTCGTCCACTCCTCACTGCGCACTGTCTCCTTACCGCCGAGATCGGGGCCCACCTCAAACACGCTGACAACAGCATCGATACCACCGACAGCGAGCCGCTTGCCCTCGCTCGGCTCCCAGGCGACTTTGTTGAGGCTCTTGCTGAGGAGCTGGCGCCCCTCCTTACGAGGAGTAGGGCTGATCTTGGCGACGGGGATCTCCGTCTCGACGGTGACATCCCAGAGTTCGAGAGAGCCGGCACCATCGACCAGAGCGAAAACACCGGGGCGGACCGGCGACCAGGCGGCGTCATAGACCACGTCCTCGCGCACAATCTCGAGCAAGGGGGACACAGCGGTGCCGGCGCTCTCGACGATGGTGCTGGTGGCAGCGGGAGCACGCACCTTCCACAGCTTGACGGACCAGTCGAGCGAGGAGGAGAGCACGAGGTCGCCCAGGTCGACGGGCCCGCGAGCGGGGTGAAAGTCGACGCTCATTACGGGGGCCGCGTGGCCCTTGTACGAGACGCGCGCGTCGACACCGGCCTTGGCGCCCGCGCGGTCATACCGGTGACATGGGTAGATGGAACCCTCCTCGGAGCCGAGCAGGAAGTAGGTGGGGTCGGCCTGGGGAAAGGCCATGGTCGTCGGTGCGAGGTCCTCGAACTTGTTGGGAGGTGGGGTGGTGAGAGTGAGGGATTCTTGAGGTTGGGAGAGCATGTCGACGCTCCAGACACAGAGGGCGCCGTCGGTGGAGACGGATATTATGTTGTTGGCATTTTGCGTGCCGACGATGTCGACCGAATAGACCGGGTGCGAGTGGCCCGAGCCGGTCAAGGGCGTCTTTTGGACGGGCGACGACTTGGCGCGGGTATCCCACAAAAGGACCTGGCCCGAGTAGGTGCCGCCGATGATGAGATTAGGATGGAAGGGGGAGAACTTTGCGGTCAGGATATCGGATTGGGCGTGGAACAAGAACTCGGGCCGATCATGCAGGTGCTGGTTCCAGACCTGCACGATGCCGTCGGGATCGTGGGGGGCTGCCGGGTTCTTGGTGTAGGAGGCAAGCAGGAGCTCTGGAAACTTGGGGGAAAAGTCGATGCTGCTAACCATGCGCTTCTTAGACCACCGATCATCGTAGAATTGCACAACCTCCTTCACACGCCGCCGACCCTTGCCCCCGGTGTTGCCCGCCTGCTCGTCGTCGTCCTCGATATCATGGGCTTGCAAGGAGTAGTCGGTAAGGATGTCGTACTCGTTGCTGACGTCGAGGGCCCGCTCAATGACCTTGGTAGACCTCTCAACAAATACCAAGAAGTCCTCAGAGGCGGTCACAGCCGCTAGCTCCTCACTGCTGAGGGCTCTGGCGGGGAAATTCGACGTATTTACCGAACCGGGCTGCAGAACGCCATCAGTAACGAGCTCGCGAGCGGCCTTGAGTTCCTCCTCGATTTCTTTCCGCAGATTCTCTCGCAGCTCCTCCTCTTTGTCGCGTTCCCGGCGGCTCATCCGTTTGCTTGGGGAGGAGGTTGCGCCAGGTAGGTCTTCATCGTCAAGCTCGGAAAAGGCACGGGCTCTCGAGGCTGGCGGAGTCCATTCCTCGGTGGTCTGGACACCCTTGCTGTAAGAGAAGATCTCCTTCACGGGCGAGGGCGGGCACTCGTAGACGGTCTGGAGCGGGACGGTGGTCAGGATTTGGGGCAGCGACGGCGGCAGGGACAGATGCGGGCCATTCGCCTGGGATGCGTATTCGGATATTTCGCTGTTTAGTTCGCCTGCGCTCAGTACGCTGTTGGGGCGGCTTCCGCGCAGGCCAGGAGAGGCTGCGCCGGTGACGGTGGAACTGGGTCTGCTATCGCCAACTAAGCTGTTGATGAGCGATTCGATTTCTTTCCTGTTGTCGGCGCGGCTGGGGGTTGGGGTTATCAGCTACAACAAACGATGGGGTCAGTTGGCCTAGCTCAAGATCAAGATGAGGGAGAGGATGGTTGTACGTCGCTGGGGCTGGCTATGCCCGATCTACCAGCATTGGCCTGGTTAGCCCTCAGTTCCCGTTGTCGCTTGAGCTCGGCGAGCTTTGCCTTCTTGGCTAGGATCTCATCTCTTCGTTGTTGCATTGTGTCTTTGACCAAACCCCATATCTCTTTTTCTTTTTTCTTTTCTTTCTTTTTTCTTTCTTTCTTTCTTTTGTATTGTTAGATTATGTTTGTGATGCGTCACTTGTCACTGTAGTTGGTGTTTATTGTTATAGGAGATGAGGTATTGTGCGTGTATGTGAGAGCGAGGGAGTGTATGGGTGATGTGAAAAGAAAAAGAAGAAACAGAATAAAATAAAATAAAAATTACGGAGGTAGAAATGAGAGAGATGAGAGAAGGTGGTAACCTAGATAGCTAAAGTTTAACCTAGTTAACCTAGAGTAGTAGTGTTCCTGCTGCTGATGATCCAATGCGCGCGTCCCTTTCTCTTGCAGGTCCATGTTCCATGTTCCATGTTCTTTGTTGTCGGCGTATCACGAGCTAAACTATGCCGATGTATCTTTGTACCTCTTACCTACATATATGTAGGTAGTACATTAAGTAGTACTAGGTAGTTGTACATAGTAGGTATGCAATGTCATGTTATGGATTTATCGGGGAGGGTGAATTTAAATACTACATAGTATGTAGGGTGTCCACCTTACTAACATCTTAAGGTAGGTACGTAGGTACATATGTGTACTTAGTACCCGACCAGACTTGGCTTTGTTCGGCCGGCTTGGAAAAAATATGTATGCGAAAATTCCCGATCATACATCGTGCAATCCTCCCATACCTCACGCACCTGTCCCTCCTCACCTTTCTATAACTCTCGAAATTCCCTGGAAACGGGCCAATTGGCAATCCCCTGCCCGTCTGCGCATCTACCCTTCTCTTCTTCCTCTTCTCCTTAACTAGTTGCGCGACAAAAACCGGCCCAATGTCTTCAGCGTCGGGAGTCAACGTGCGTACCTTTTTCCACCACACCACACTACACCATGCTACACCACACCACACCATACTATGTCCCAACTCTGAACTCGCTTGACTTGCTCAGCAGCTAATCATCCCCCCTCTTCGCAGGTGCTCCGGTACTCCGCCCTAGCTTTCGGTGTTTTCTACGGCTTCACACACCAGCGGACCATCACGGCCACTCAAAAAGCCGCTGCTGCACAGAGGGAATATGAGCACAAGCAGCAATTGATAGAGCAGGCCCGAGCTGAGTACAACAAGTCCAAGAATCCACAACCACTCTCGACAGAAAAGAGCCCTCGTACGTTCTCCCCCCTTCTTCCTCTTCCTCCCCCTTCCCCCTTCCCCCTTCTGGTGGCGCGCAAGCGGTACTGACGGATTGAGTAGTGGACCAAGACCCGATGGACCCCAAGTTTGATCTAGAAGCCTACCTGAACGCCCTAGCCGCACAAAAGCAATAAATGCAGCGGATGGATTTCGAGTATAATATGTGGGTAAAAAAAAAAAAGAAAAAGAAACAAGACAGAAGAGGACAGGACAGAAGAAACGGGTGCGGAAATAGACTTGGGGGGTGGGAAAAAAAAAGAGACAGGCTTGTGGGATAGGTTCGGAGTCGGGGTCGACGAGGATAGCTGGTGCGGCTTACTTAGTCCAACAGCGAAACTGCCTTCCTGGGAGGCTTTGGTGTATAATTGCGATGCTCCCGGAACCCAGCCTATAGATTTCCTTGAGTTCGCTGTACATCTGTACAATACTATCAGTTACCTAGACCATTGGGAGGGCCATATCTGACCACGATGCTTGTGGTGTCACTGTCTTGATTTCCGGCTTAGCTTAGGCATGGCATGGCATAGAGAAACCGTGGCGCATATCTGTTGACTTTGTACCATGACAGCTTTTCCTATTTTCTTTTCCTTCACAATTCATGTGTATAAACTAGTCGAAAATCTAGTTGAGACCGAGAACATGTTAAATATATTCATGTTCTCGTTTGACATGTAGTAGTATGGAAATATAGGCAAGTTGAATAGCAGGTATGTTACCTGCATTTAGATATTGTTTATTGAAAAAGAATAAAAAAGAATAAATAAATGGACAAATGAAGACATGTAGTTGAATATTCTACTTACCTACTACCTAAGGTAGTCATCTGTGATAAACGTAAACTCAGGTTAACTATAGTAAGAAGGCTTGGTTCTTTTTTCTTTTTCCAAGTTCCTTCTCATTATTCAAAATATTTACCTTTTAGTTAAGTAGGTACTGGTAAACAAGTAAGTGACTACTAGGTAGGATAAATTCCATCTAATAGGAGGTAGGTATGATAGTAGGTAGTAGGTTTATTAGGTAATCCATCTGATACACCCTAGGTATAGTACCTACCTAGGTAACACACTAGGTTAATAAACTTAAAGCCACTTTGAATGTGGGGTGACGAGACCCCTGCAGGATCGGAAGCTTAGGTACTGATTGCGCAGCCCGCCAAAAATGATGTACTTGTGAACTTGAAAGCTCCAGCTGTCCTCTTATCACCTTTCCCCCCCCATCTATCACCAACCTTTTCTTCTCTCCATACTATTCAACTTGCAACCAATTCACCTAACCTAACCCTACACCACTTATCCCTTAAGACAAGACTCTCTAGATGTGACACCACTGCCAATTGTCACATCTTCGAGGGAACAAATTCCGACAATGGCTGTCGCAACGACTGCCAGCTCTGGCCCCGTTGATCTTCTGATCAATGTGGGCAAGAACCAGAGCACCAAAACCCTCTTGAGAGTGATCATCCTCTGCTTCATAGCTGGTGCTGCCATTGCCAGCCGTCTGTTCTCCGTTATTCGTATGTGCCATACCCTATTATTATCCTAGATGGTGATAGAATTGCTAACCTAAACGTCCAATTTTCCTCTCCAGGTTTCGAAAGTATCATCCATGAATGTCAGTATAATAAACCTTTCTATATATAGCCTCTTCCTCTCCCTCCCCCTCTCCCTCTCCCTCTCCCCGATCTCTAACTTTCTTGGCTTTGCAGTCGATCCCTGGTTCAACTTCAGAGCGACGAAATACCTGGTTGCAAACGGATTCTACGATTTCTGGGACTGGTTCGACGACCGAACATGGCATCCTCTGGGCCGCGTCACCGGCGGGACCCTCTATCCCGGCTTGATGGTCACCAGTGGTGTCATATACCATCTCCTCCGTGCTCTGACCGTCCCTGTCGATATCCGGAATATCTGTGTGCTCCTAGCTCCTGCATGTTCCGGTCTGACTGCCTTTGCCACCTACCTCCTCACAAATGAAATGACCACCTCGTCGTCGGCTGGCCTCCTCGCCGCTGCCTTCATGGGTATAGCTCCCGGTTACATCTCGCGATCCGTTGCCGGTTCCTACGATAACGAGGCCATTGCCATCTTCCTCCTTGTATTCACCTTCTACCTCTGGATCAAGGCTCTAAAGCTGGGATCCGTGCTATGGGGCGCACTATGCGCCCTGTTCTACGGCTATATGGTGGCATCCTGGGGTGGATATGCATTCATTACCTGCTTGGTCCCTCTGCACGCCTTCGTGCTCATCTGTATGGGCCGATTTAGCATGCGCCTCTATGTATCGTATACCACATGGTATGCTCTGGGAACTCTAGCTAGCATGCAGATTCCCTTCGTCGGTTTTCTGCCCGTTCGTACAAGTGAACACATGCCAGCACTGGGTGAGTATTAAGCAACACATAACAAGTGCCATCAACATCACAGCTGACATTCTCTAGGTATATTCGGCTTCCTTCAACTAGTTGCGTTCCTCGAATATGTCCGTTCTGCTATCCCCAGCCGGCAATTCCAGACCTTCCTCTACGTAGCCCTGGGTGGCATCTTCGGTCTTTCGCTCCTCGGCCTCGTTGGCCTTACAGCCGGTGGATATATCGCCCCCTGGTCAGGCCGGTTTTATTCGCTCTGGGATACTGGCTATGCCAAGATTCATATTCCCATCATTGCCTCTGTTTCTGAACATCAGCCTACTGCTTGGCCTGCCTTCTTCTTCGACCTGAACATGTTGATATGGCTATTCCCCGCCGGTGTCTACCTGTGTTTCCAGAAGCTCGAGGACGAGCACGTCTTTATCATAGTCTACGCTCTCTTCGGAAGCTACTTTGCTGGTGTCATGGTGCGGCTGATGCTTACCCTTACGCCAGTGGTGTGTGTAGCCGCTGCTATTGCTGTTTCTCAGCTCCTCGACACCTACCTAGTCGCTAGGTCGCCGGAGGTCCCGGATACTGAGGAGGAAGCATCAGATGGCCATGCAAAGAAGGCATCGAAACAGGGCGGTCTTCGCGCATCGTCCCAGCCTGTGGTTGGCATCTATAATGTCGTTGGGAAGGGGTTTATCGCTGGTGCCATGGTTCTTTACCTACTCATTTTTGTGCAGCACTGCACCTGGGTCACCTCAAATGCATACTCTTCTCCTTCCGTCGTTCTCGCAAGCCGCATGCCCGATGGTAGCCAGCATATTATTGATGACTACCGGGAGGCTTATCAATGGCTTCGGCAAAACACTCGTGAGGATGCCAAGATCATGTCTTGGTGGGACTATGGCTATCAAATTGGCGGTATGGCCGATCGGCCAACCCTAGTGGACAACAACACCTGGAACAATACCCATATCGCCACGGTCGGTAAGGCAATGGCTTCCCGGGAAGAAGTCAGCTATCCCATTATGCGCCAGCACGAGGTCGACTATGTTCTAGTGGTCTTTGGGGGCCTTCTCGGTTACTCGGGCGATGATATCAACAAGTTCCTCTGGATGGTGAGAATCGCTGAGGGTATCTGGCCAGACGAAGTTAAGGAACGTGATTACTTCACCCCCCGTGGGGAATATAGGGTTGACTCCGAGGCTTCAGAGACTATGAAAAACAGTCTAATGTAAGATCCAATCCCCTTGCTGAAAAGATTGCTCTATGTGGCTAACTATATAAATAGGTACAAAATGTCATACTACAACTACGGGTCTCTCTTCCCCCCCGGCCAAGCTCAGGACCGTGTCAGAGGTGCTCGGCTACCAGAACAGGGTCCGGTCCTCAACACACTCGAAGAAGCCTACACCAGCGAGAACTGGATCATTAGGATTTACAAGGTCAAGGACCTCGATAACGTTGGTCGGGACCATGCCTCGGCTGCCTCGTTCGAAAAGGGACACAAGAAGAAGAAGGCTAGCAAAAAGCGGGGCCCAAGGGTATTGAGAGTAGACTAAACTTTTTTTTTGTTATGCGAGCATGAAAATCTAAGTTTAGAAAGCGACATCTGTCTAGAGATGGGGAAGAAAATAAGGTCGCTATCAATTATTGCTATAAGTCTTGTTTTATTGGCTGGGTAGGTGCCAGGATGGGAAACGTCATCATGTACGGTCGGTAAAGCAGGGTAGGCAATTGTATCATATAAATCAAAAAGAGAATAACGAGAGGATAGATGTGAAATTTTCATTTGGGGACGATAATGACCAAAACCAACTGGGTTCATTTTGTGAAGATTGATATACCAAGAAAAGTATGCAATATTCCACGTAAAAAAAATAAGTGAGTGCATATTATATATAAAGAGAAAGATGTTATATATTATATAACATTGTATAAAAGCCATCCCATATTATATAAACTTGATTTAAATTTATTATGAGAGATAAACTACCTAGTAATGCAGGTTTATTTAATATAAAAAAAAAATATAAAAAAAGGAAAAAGAAAAGTTAATCAGTGTTAATAAATATATTAAGTAAATTAAGCTGCCCACTACTGGAGTCGAACCAGTCGCCTCCTCATGACCTAGTTGGAATACTAGTGAGGCGCTCTACCGCTGAGCCAAGCGGGCCTTGTTAAATTGTCGGTGATAGATTTAGGTTTTACAAAACCCTATATTAAAATGAATAACAGGTCAATGCAGCTCTTTTTTTTTTAACCTGAAAACCTAAAAAATTGCAGATGGTAAACAACTTTATACTATAAACAAGAAGTACTTTATCTATTAAGTAATCCCAGCTCAATTGACGATTATAGATGATGGGGTGCTGCTAGTATTCATTCAGGTGCTTACGCATACATACCAAGCTAACTAACCCCCTATACCTATTATATAGTCTCTACTACTGTGGGGGATTTGTCTGGTACTCTTATTCATTTTGTGTATAAATGATGGATCAGCTTGAACGATATGGCTCTCTGGCTAAGTCATTCGATAGTCACTATCACCAAACCTCCAAATTAGTTTTTCCTAATATTTGGGTTCCTTTTTTGCTGTCCCTATCTGAAGTTACCTATGTCATGACGATGACCCTTTTTGCGTAAACAATAGCTAGCAATTGAAAACAATGGGCATCCGATGGACTTCGCGAACTAACAGTTATCTCTCTTCCCCTTTCGTCAATCATCCCTGACTACTCCATATACAAATCTCCCCTCTCCTTTTTCTTACTTCTCATTCATAGCCCGCCTCTCCTTTTTTATACTAGAAAATCACAATTGTCTCTACGCCAAGACAGCTGGCTGTAACAGACACACTCAGCTAGACCCTTTAGGTCAAGAGAGTAGGTCTCATAGACATAGTCCGAAGGGTTCAGTAGCAGGATCTGACAATCAAGCAGTGCTCCCCAACAGAAGAAGAGCAGGTTGCAACATCTGTGCGAGAGGTAATGCAACTGGAGTAAGTAGTAATACACAAAAACCAAACCAATTCAGGTGAATCTATCGTCGTACAAGGCGACGGAGGCGCTGGCGCGCTCCGCTAGCAGAGGTTCCGTCGTGGTCTCGTGGGTCAGCAGGGTTCGTTGCTAATTCCTCAAGGGAATGTCCTGTGTGTGCGATCAAAGAAGAGCCAGTGACCGGTGGTAATATATCAGACAGGGTGTCTGAATTGTTGTTGTCCTTATTGTACAGGTCTGCCGCATTGAGTTTTGCGGGCTGCGAAAGGTTCTTTCGAATCTCCCCAGACCGCTTAAGCGCTTTCCCAGCAGCTTTCCGTTCTTGGTCGTTCTCACTAGAAAATTCTACATGAATTACATGGTTAGCTTGACGAAGATGAGATACCAAATCAGAATGATGGAACATTTACCTAATTTCTTGATTGACTTATCCTCGCCTCCGACCGTCTCTTCGGCATCCGAAGCCTCGGCCATCTCATAAGCAACGTTTCTATCGTTACGGTATTCATCGGAATCGCAGGATTCTATCGAGATCATGCTTCTAGTCAGATAGCTTGAGATGGGGAAGGATGATGTGCCAGAGCCACCCCAAGAGCTTCCAAAATCGCCAAAGAGCTTACCAGCTGCAGCCAGATCTTGCTCGGCCATCTCTTCAGCCTCCCGCTCAATGTCGGATTGGGAATAGGACCAAGAGTCCCTAATGAAGCATGGGAAGGCAGCGCCACTGTGTGGTGGATCTGAAGGCGTAGATGGTTCTCCCCACCTAGCGGTATACTTAAAGTTGGGAGGGTTATCCGGCATCGGGAAATACGTGTTTTCCCAATTTCCGAAACGATTCTCAGTATTAGCATCCGGAAATGGGATAAACTCTTCCTTAGGGCTATTTTCCTTAGGTGATTGATGGCTCTCAGCAATAGATTGGCAGGTTGTGTGTCGGTTATCAACGTTATCATGGGTCTCATGATAGGCGTCGGACATGTTTACTGCCACTTCAGATGATTCGTTGCGAACACTTGGTTTCTTGTATCCAGTCGGTGAGTTTCGACGAGCATCATCAAGTTTAATACCCTTTGCAGGAAAGTCGAGCCCCCTCTTCATGCCAGTAGAAGATACCTTGGATGGTATTTGAGAAGAATCGTCGAGGGGGGCGCCAGGGGACATCTTAGGAGGTACTACTGATGATGCCTTAGAAGAGGCTTGAGACCCCAAACCCCGGGGCATTCTTGAAATATCCCGCCGATCTCCGTGCTGAGGTTGGTTTGTGACACATTCTGTATGGTATGGTCCTGAGGAAATGCTCGACGTAGCGGGCTCAGGCAACGGTCTTTTCTCAGTCCGTTTGCCGCGAGCATGACCAGATGTCGGAGTCGAAGACTTTTCGCGGAAAGAGGATTTAGATACATCTAAGGCTGCCTCATTGGTTGGCTCATGGGAAGGATGCGTGGGTGCGCTAACTTCAACTGGTAGCATGCTCTCCTTAGACCAGGTGTTACGAGAAAGAGAAGATCCTTCAGAACGCTTGACAGGGCGAAGGTTCATATCCAAGTTCAGGGCGGGCGATGAAGCCCTGGATCTCGATTCTTCAGCTGAGGGAAACGACTCTGGTGCATTCTGGCGACTTTTAGATTTCGCCGCACTAGATAGCATCCCTGATAGCAGGCTGAGACGTCTTGACCTTTTGATCCACCGTGGTCCTCGACGGGTCTTCTCAAGAGTATATTTGCCGCTTTCGACAGCCCGACTCTCATCAGTACTCTGTCTTGACACTGGATCCTCCTTTGAAAACTTTGCAAAGGGTTGGATTAGCCGCTATCTGTCAAAGTTCACTTCTCGGAAATCTTACCTGGATAAAGGAGACATCATCAGCAGTAAGGCTGCCTGATGATTCCGTATCACTTATGATAGCATCCCGTATGCATCGGTGGCAATAGTCTGGTTCAGGAATCTCGCCCCTCTTCAACGGATGTGTACGTTGGTATTCTTTAGATCTTTTTTTGCCACAGCCAGCGCAGATATGAAAGTGTCGAATGCGTCTGCTGATACGTTCTCTCTCAGATAGCTTTCTCTCTCGTAGCTCCTCGCTGCGTTTCCCCGCATGGCTTGAGCGAATATTGTCAACAATTGATCCACTATGCTTTCCGGACTTTCCAGGCCGTTCTTCAACCATATCAGCTGTATCATCATCAACGCATTTCTCCACAAAACCCTGAGGCCGATTCATAGACGGTGGAGGTGGGGGGATATGGCCAAGATTTGGGCTTGGACCATAACTAGGGTAATATGCCGGGTATTGCTGGGGAAGCAGAGGCATCGAGGCCGATTGAGGAACTGGCAAGCCGAGAGGATTGACGTATTGTTGAGCGATGGGCCAGCTAGGATAACCGCCGGCATGGGCTACCTGTGGAGGGTAACCATGGGGAGGATGAACATAATGATTTGTCAGATGGGGATATCCTGGTGCTATGGCAGGCATTCCATTCACCATGGGCTGAGTGTTCCAAATCTGAGCAGGGTGAGAAGAAGGGGGAGGAGGCGGAGGCGGTGGAGGTGGCGGTGGGTGTAAAGCTCCAGACATAGAGTAAGGATCTGCTTTTCTAGCTGCATGGTTATGAGAAGACCCGGACGCAATACTGATGCTTGGTTGATATATGGTGCTTGGAGCAGGCGTTGACAAAGAACGCGTGCTTCTGGTCTTTAGAGTAGCTCCTGGGTACTCGTGCTCGTGCTCATACTCGCGGCGGCCGTTTCTGGACTTCAAGATCGATCTGCCTGGTTGTGGTGTTTCTGGCCTGGAAAGCACCCCCGAGCTTTGGGAGCCTATGCTCATACGCTGAGACTGACGTTCGAAGTCCATGCGGGAAGGAATCCCAAAACTTTGACCGAGCATATCGAAGCCGTAGTCTTGGAGGAGCCTCTCTCCTTTCTTGCGGGCAAGGGCAGGTTTGCCATTTTTTGTTCGGGTAACATACACCGAGTTGGTGCCAGGAAGATATAAGCTGTCGTCATCTACGTAATTGCTCTCAGGAGGATGTTGCTTAGAGAGAGAGCTGGCCCTCCTATCACGAGAGGTTAGCAGTGTCAGGGTTAATTCTAACCCCATTTGAATAAATACGAGCTGGGGATTGGCTGCAATCGAGTTCAAAGGATGGAGACCGGAAAAATAGTTGGACTCCTCGGTTAATGACTTCGAGTTTTTGCAGTATTCTCAGATAATAGAAGGGGGTAGTGAATTAGAAAACAGGACTTACTCATCGGGAAGGCGGCTTTTTCTCAGGAAGGGCATCTTCCAAGCAAGCCCAGGTTGACAGATGACAGAAGCACCGGAGCGACACGACAAGAGAGAAGATAAGACGTACAAGCCGTGTAGAAGGGTCTATGGCAAATAGTGAGAGAGAAATCAAGGGTGACAAGGTACAAGTGATGAAGTGATGGGATTGTTGGAAGTCCAGATGGACAGACAAAAAAAGAAGAGAAAAGGAAAAAGAAGTAGTGCACAAGGCGTGGAAGTAGGTAAGTGGTTGTTTTATTTTTTTGGTGTTTTTTAATGGAAGAGATGGGAAAGAAGAAAAAGGTAGAGAGATGAGAAGGTATGAGAAAAGAGGCAATGTGGTAGGTGGGATGGCATTAAATAGTATTTAGGCAGGCAGGTACCGGGGTGAATACCTGAACATTGAATGAAAGGAAGTTAATGGAGGGAAACTTCACTTCACAGGAGAGAAGTCAGTGAGGGTGGTGGTCAAGGCCACTTGTAGGTGTTGGTGTAGGTACTTAGGTGAATACTAGTACCCAAGTTTGCACTTAGTAGGAAGGGAAAGTTTGTGATTAGAAAGGGGAAGGCACGGCAGGCTAGGTGTACATACCTACTATGTAACAAAATTTATCAGAGGGAAGGTACATGTATGTGTGTGTGTGTGTGTGTGTGTAGTATATAGAGAGAGTGTAGCACTTACCTCCTATTCAAGAAAAATTCACAGAGGTTAAATGGTGTCATGCATCACACGAGTCTAAGTTACCATGTACTTCTTTAAGTAGTAAATTCTTCCTCCTTTTTTTTTTGTTCATTAAAATTCCTGTACTGCTGCATCTCTTCTCATCCCCTTCCCTAGCATACCATGAAAGCCTAACAAAACATAACCGGTTATCATCACTCCAATACAAGTCTCGCAACCCGGACTTTAAAACAAGCCATCCCCTCAGGCAGCTTCATTGAAACTTGCTGAGAAAAAAAAAATTAACCTGGGTATATACACATACACAATTGATCCCTCATAGTCCATCACACGAGATATCCGAGCATTTTTACCATGCTGTAAAATCCTAGATATCCCCCTCCCCCCTGTCCATAAAAAGAAAACACGCCGCCATATCTGTCTCGTTTCCATTACAACACCAAAGAATATCGCGATTTAGACCAGCCCCTCCCTTCTATTTTAGTCCCTGAGTGTATCCGTGCACGCACGCATGCATTCAATTTGGCCTAGCTGGGGGGGAAGTGTAGATACACTATAATTCAGCTTAGACCTGTTCAAACCATCATTTTTTCTTCTTCAGGCTCTAGGGTGTACTGAGAAATGAAACCTCCAGTTTGGGTAGCCCAAATCAAGTAAGTGGTGTGGTCTGTCGAAACTGGGGAATCGGCGGTGCACTACCAGGTGAGGTCCGGGAAGCACCCATACGCAGGTTCAGGACCCTAACTGCCTCGGCGCGTCTCTCTTCAAATAGCCGGCTGCGTTCTTGTTCTCTGGCCATGTGCCGCATCCTAGTCTCTTGGTCTGTCTGTGCTTCCGCCTTGATTCTATCATGGTGAAGAGATGTCAGTGCTTTAGGCCAAAGCCGATCGAGTTTGCGGGATACTGATTCTGGTACACAAGTCGGCGGCTCATCTGCTGGTCTCGGAACTGACGATCCACCCCAGAAGCATTCGAATGTGAGTTTTGCTTGTTGGTTCACATCGTCGGTCCCCCAAAACACCACCGTATCCCCATGGTGTAGCTTCATCCAGTACTTGGATGGTGCCTTGCTATCCTTTGGCTCGTTAGGGGGGAGCGGGTTATTGTTAAGGCGGATGCCATTAGTAGCCTTAGTCGATATATAAAAGGCATACGAATCTGGCCCAGGAGAAGCTCTTATGGTGCGGTTTGCTGTTGATCTAGTAGGCTCCCAAGGGCGAAACTCGTTAAAAGAGGCATTGTAGCCATCTCTCCATAGTATCACCCTGAAAGCGTTCTTCGGTACCTTGGATTCTATAGCTGGCTGGTACAGTGCCGTATTGCTACGATCTCGGCCCCAAGACAAGACAGGGTCCTTAAGCGGGATTGAAATGCCCGCTACCAAGGATCCCTGGGCTGAGTAGAACATGCCGACAACCGTCTTCGTAGGCTGGGTTACTGACAACGTGGGTGGAAACGGACGTTCGGGCGGTAGGGTATCGGGGAGTGATTCCAACTCATCATCGGTAGGAGGTGGAAGAGCTGTGGGTAGCAGCTCCCACTCACTGCTTTCCTTAAGTGCCCGAGTGTCATGCTTGGAACCTGCGGGTCTCATCTCCAGCTGCTTTCTTCCACCCCTACACTGTTGCATTGGAGGGAAATATTTCATGGCAAGATCCCAGAGAGGCGACTTGCCTTGGCCAAATTCCTCGTGTCTTTTTTCCGCCGCAACTTCAAATGCATTGTATTGAAGGTGTGTCATCTCAGGGTAATATAGATGCCATGTATTCTTGTCTGAGCTGTCCCAGAAAGTAGTCTTAGGTAAAGGATAGTCGATTTGCCGGCCTGTCTCGTTCTTGACCAGTGGAGGTAGACAAGCAAAAAGAACAACCTCGTCATCATCATGGGGCGTGATATCGACATCGTTTTGTGACTTCAACCTTTTAATAGAAGGCTTGATATGACTGACAGCAGATTCAAATTCATCGCTCGTGTCAAAGGCCGGTTTCCGCTTGCTTGAAGTTATGTCGGTAATCCTGGACGATGAGATTGACAGGTCGCCATTGGCTAGAGACTTCATATTCAAGTTCTCAAATATTGAAGAGGCGCCACCTAGACTTTGTGAGCCAATACCCAGGAGAGCGCTACGAGAGTTATCTTGCGATAACGCCGGGCTTGTTGGCATCAAGCTACGTTTAATTGTAGCTTTCTGTCTTGGGGTCGAAAAGTTGTCCGACTCCTCAAAACTGTCCAGGATTTCAGGCTCGAGGATGTCAGTCTCACAACTGGATGCTGAGGCCTGGAGATTCAAACGATCCTCTCCAATGGCGCCAGAGCTTCCAAGGGCCGATACTTCTCCAAATAACTTGTTTTGTTGTGGCTGTCCGAAGGTATAGTTCTCTTTCTCCGACTCATACTCTATGGAAAAATCTGGCTCTGGCTCCTGCAGAGAGCTTGCGTCAAGGTCGCTGAATTCGTCTGCTTGTCTGTCATCGAGGCTCAGTTGAGATGCCCCTAGTCCCAACTCGGCATCGGAATTTTCGCTCGACGAGTCCAGAACCATGAGCCATGGATGAGCTTGAAGTTCGGAAACAGTAGCTCTCGTTTCTGGTCGTACATGGATCATGCGTGACAAGAATGCAATACCTTTCATGGAGACATTTGCCCGGGTTAGAGGTGCGGTGTTGAAAGGCGTCTTCATGATATGATCAAGCAACGCCGTGTACGTGATACCATTCTTGACAGGGAAAGGGGGGCTACCGGTTAGAGTGTAGAACAATACGCCTCCTAGAGACCATATATCTACCGCATGATCGTACCTCTCCCGGTCTACAGACCTCTGATTCTTCCTCTGGGTCCGCTGACCGGAATCGTCGTACGAAGCGTATTCATTGTATACCTCAGGTGCACAGTATAACAGTGTTCCACAGAATGTCTTTAGGAAAGTTTGCTCAGTGTCTATCATCTTCGATAGGCCAAAGTCAGTCAACTTCACGACGAGTGGGTTTGTCGATTGTATGAGGATGTTATCGGGTTTGACATCGCGATGAGTGATCTTGTTATCGTGTAGATACCCAAGTGCATCGAGAAGTTGGCTGGAAATAGTTTTCACGTGTAGCTCTGCGATAGCGCCGTTTTCACTAATGAATTTGCCTAGATCGCCTCCGGCAACGTATTCCATGATTATTATGAATTGGTGCACGTCCCAGTCAAAATGCTCGATATATTGGACGATATTGGGCTTAAGATGAGTTAGCAAGACATGCGCGCTGCGACTGAGAGTTGTGGTGGAAGGACTTACATGCTGAACCTTTTGCATGATCTTCATCTCATTTTCTACCTTCTGGTCTAAAACACCGTTCTTCATGAATTTCCGCTTATCGAGCTCCTTTGCGGCATATGGCGAGCCGTCATATTTGGATGTGACTTTGTGGACCATGGCAAATGCACCCTGCCCAATTACCCCTACACGGGCGTATTTGTCTCCCCCGCGCCATTCACGAGGTATGCGCTGGGCGGACACTGCTTGCGTAGTGTTCAACCGTTCCTGAGGGAGACCCTTTCTCTCGGGAGCAAAGAGGGCCACCTTTTGTGCATATTAGTATCAGAACAAGAGCTGGCCGGGTAGTGGCTTACATGGCCGCCCGGTCCGGGGCCGATAGTCTTATTAGGGTCATAACCAAGCATCCTCTGCAAGTACGCCTCTAGGTTCCTTAGGTATGCGACTTCGTGGTCTCCATCGCGGCGCGGGATGCGAACTATAAACAACAAGTCGCAGGCAGTTTCGTGCATCATGATTTTGATCGTGGATCCGCTCTCCAGCGTTCGTTTATACGGAAACTCTTTCTTCTCGTTTTTCTTCCGTAGTAGCCTGCCATCGACGACCGTACCGTTGGTTGACTCGTCCTCGAGTAAAACAACACCGAATTCATTTATGTAAATGCGGAAATGGATGTTACTAAGCCTCTTGCCCGGGTCATATGCAAAGCATATGTCGCATCGACTGCTATTGCGACCAAAAGTAAACCCATTTTTAGGGTCCTTGATGGCAGTCGACATTCTTAGCACGATAGCATGGTCCCCGATCCCCCGCGTTCGACCAAACTCACGCGCGTCGTCCTCGCGGTATAGGTCGGAGTCTATGGCATCAGCTGTATATCTTCCGGCCGTGTGACGGCTGTATTCGGGGGAGTGGGCGAGTCTCTGGACCTCGCGACTGGCAGCGTCGGTGTTGGGATACAACAGGCAGATTATATCGGAGATATCCTCGTCGGAGAATCCAGAGTTCTGCTGCCCAAGTCTTCTAGGATCCAGTGCATTTTGCGTGGCTACAGGATGAATTGTCAGAAGAGACATGTTCTACACGACCAGAGTTACTTTGTAATCTATATCATGAACCCTTACCTTGCTGGGTGGCTTGTGAATCGTCAGCGGCGTCCATTGGCGATGAGAATGGAGCGACGACGCAAAGCTCCTACGCGACAGAAATATGATCACCACTAGCAACGTCCAGAGAAACGATCGATTGCGAAATACTGTCCAGGCAGCCGGCAAGCTTGGCTCTTCGAGTGCTCGAGCACAGCTAGCTACAAGGGATTGTGCTCATTCAAGAAAAGAAAAAGGAAAAAAAAAAAAGAGAGAGCCTGGTCGCGGTTGTTCTTGGATCGCAAGACACTTGAATTGGGTGGGGTGTTTGCTGCGGTGGCACAGGAAGCCGTTAACTATCTCGAGTTCGATTCACGCGGGTCGGTACTTAGACGAGATGTCTGGTGTTTAAGATGCTAAGCGACGGGACGAATTTTGCTCCGGTGGTTGTATAAAAAAAGATCGTAGGCAACAGAGGTTGAAATTAATTCGGGATTGCTCGGAGTTCAGATGTTCGCGGAAAAACAACAAAAGATTTTGGGGAGGCTGCTTGCTCATCACAGGACTCGACGATGATTTATTGTGGTGAAGGTCTCGGGCGGGATGCACGCTGCTGCAAGGTGCACGAGTTGCCGCTACCACCTTGATGGGTGGGTCCAGTCTAGTGTGGGTCTAGTGTGCGGCGGTCGGTCGTTCAATTGATCCCCCCACCCTGTATCGCTGCAGCGACCTGGCTGCATACATAGTACATAGTACATAGTACTAGTGGTACCCAGGTAGTACCTACTACTAGCTAAGTAGTACTACTACCGCACCATATGAAGTATTTGGAGGCTTAGCAGTGGAGTAAATCTCTCTTTGTAATTAGTTTTTTTATGTAGATTAATTAAAGTATTTATAAGCACGTATTAAAAAAGAGTTTATATAGAGATTTACTTAAAAAGTACCTTTTTTACTTTATATACTTAAATGCTTAATTAATTAAATTAATAATTTTTTTTTTTTTTAAGTAAACTTTTTTAACTTTATAATTAACTTAACTTTAATGCTTAAATAAGTTAAATATTATACTTTATATATTTTTAAAAGCTTTTTATTAGTTTTTAAATATAATTAGCTTTTTAATAAAAAAGACTTTTTAATTAGTTTATTTAAATTTAAAGCTTTATTATTAACTTTTATATGTAATGTTATAATAATATAATTAACTTTTTTAACATATTTTATTAATATTAAATTTTATAAATATTTTTATAATTTATTATAACGCTTTATATTAAGTTTTTTTATATGTATAAAATGGTTTTAAAAGCTATTTAAACAAATAAAAACTTTTATTTATAAAAAACTTTTATATATTAACTTTTTATAATAAAGTTTTTTTAATAATTTTATAGCTTTAAAAACTATTTAAATAATTTTAATTTTTTAATTAAAAGCTATTATTAATAAAATATTTTTATAATTATTTAATAAATACTTTTAATTTTTTTTTTAACTTAAATATTATGTTATTTTTATAATATATACTTTATAACTTTATTAATATGTGTATTTAATATTTAAAAATAGCTTATAAAACTTTTTAAAATAAAAATTAACAAGATTTTTACAATTTTCATAAATTTTTTTACTTTTTTAATATAGTAAAAAGTAATAGCATTAAAAATAAAAAGTGTTTGTTTTTTTTAAGTATATTTTACTAGTTTTTTATTAACTTATTATATTATAAGTTTTTTATTATTATACCTAGTTTTATTAAACTTAATAAAAACATTTAAAGCGTATAATAAAAACTTACTTTTATATTTATTATTATTAGCTTTTTTAAAAATAATTTTAAGCGTAAAAAACGTTTTATTAATAATAATATATAATATTAAAATAGCTTATTTTTTATTTTAATTACTTTAATTTAATTTTTTTAAAATGCTTTTTACGCTTATAATTTTATATATATAATTATTTAAAAACTTAAATAATATAAAAGTTTTATTTATATTAAATATATTAATTAATAAAAACTTTTAAAATAACATTATAAACTTAGCTAAAAAACTTTATAAAAGTTTAGCAAAGTGTAAATTTTACTTTTTAATTAGTTTAAAGTTTTTTTATATAAAAAAAAAAAACTTTAAATAAGTATTATATATATTATTTAAAGTTTTTAAAGCGGTTTTTATAATTTATTAACGATTTAAATAATATTTATTTAAAAAGCTTTAAAATTAATTATAGTTAAATTAAAATAATAAATGCATTTTAATTAAGTATATTTTTTAAAAAAACTTAAAAAATAACTTTAAAATTAAGCTTTAATTATATAAATTAACTTTTTTTACGCTTTATAAAAAGTTATATATAGTTATTTTTTTAAGTTAAATTACTTTAATATTATAATAATTTATTTTTTATAGTTATTATTAATAATTTTATTTTTTATATGCTATTATTTTATTATAATTGTAATAAAAATATAAAAAAACGTAAATGCTTTAAAAAAGTTTAATTTTTAAAACTTTACTTTAAAACTAAGCAACTTAATTATAAAGAAATAATAAATTAATTATAATTATTAATTATTTATAATTAAACTTAAAGTAACTTTATAGTTAATTAATTAAGTTAAAACTTTTAATTTTTTAATTATTAAATGTTATAAGTTTATTTTTTTATAAAAATAAAATCGATAAATTATACGTTAAAAAAAAGTTTAATTAATTAACTGCGCTTTTTAAAAAGTTGTAAAAAGTATTTAAGTTTTTATAAAAACTTAAAAATTAATTGTAAATTAAGTTAAAATAGCTTTAAAATCGTTATTTTTAATGAAAAAATTAAATTAAAATAAATTAAAAAATGCAATAAAATATAAAGAAAAAAAAAACTTAAGTTAAAAATAATAAGTATTTAAAATATAAAAAGAAAAATAAGTACCTTTTAAGCAAATTTTTATATAAACTTCTTTTTAATACATACTTATAGGTACTTTAGTTAATTTATATAAAAAAACTTTACTGCTAAGCCTCTAGATACTTTATATGGTGCGGTACTACCTATTATTATGTACAGGCTACTAGGTTAGTGGTGTACCAGCCCAGGTTGGGTTGCTTGGTTTAAGTTCTTATCTCCTTCCCGTGCTGCTTATCAACCTCCATATGCTGACAGGAACCTTTTCACACCACATGTACCAGTCACCTGGTCCCCTCTAACTTTCTAAATGATGTCAGTCGTGCTTAATATATTAAGCTATATAGTAATAAGCTAGTAAACCAGGTACTGGGTTGGCATGTGTCACCCTAACTTATTCTTCTTTTCCTTCTAGAAGGAATCTTAAGTGGTACTACATATGTCCATATGTGTTTCATAGTAACGTGAAAGAAAGGTACTCTACCTAAATCTAGATGTGGCACGTTCCATGGCAGACAAGAGAATCGCGACATATCATAGATGTGGGCCAGTGCTCATGAATAGATTGTCCATACTAACGATATTGATCATAGTGAAAATACCTGCATATATGGGTGTATGTTTATGTACATGTAAGTACGCATGCACGTATGTATATCATACTTATCCATTAGAACTGAATCGGTACCTGATTTTTTGCCAAGCATGGTTTCGAATCCCGCTAACCTATGAAATAAATATCTTTGCGTCAAAGCAGCAAATGTCATCTCTGTAAATGCTAAATGCTTAGGGGCAACAAAGTGAAGATATTCATCTTTCTAAATCCGGCCTCAAACCAAATTACGGTGGGCTAATAAATTAAGGCAATGGCCATTGAAGAAGAAAAAAAAAAAAAAAGCAGGCACAAAATGTTGTAAATAGGTTTTTTTTGTCTATTTCTGATATAATTTCGCACTACCTAGACTTTTGTTGGATGATGGAATTGATGGTGGTTATAGTTATGGTTATGGCAATATGCCGCTGATTTTCTCTTTCCAAAGACGCAAGAAAACTAAAAAGAGAATAATGAATAAGGAAAAGAAACCTAACACAAAGTAAACAAAACAACCCTATTACCTGCCCAAGAATTTGCCAAAAAAGAAAGCCGCAAGATGCCCTTAGCAACCACAAGTGCCATATATATATGTCTGATGAATAATAGTACTTTCTCTCTCTCTCTTTTTTTTTAACTTCTCCAATGCCCGTACATAAATTTTGCTAGTGACCTGATCATGCAAATACCTGCCTGCCTACCCAATTACCACCTAATTTAACAAATAAAACCACTGGGGAAAAAAGGCAAAAATCAAAATAAAAACTAGGCTCAGGATGGAAGTACCGGAGGAGAGAGACAAGATAGATTGTCGTAAAATCGTACGTAGTTGTTCTTCCTTTTTCTTTTTTTTTTTCTTTTGGAACGCCCCCTTTTTCTCCCTTTCCCTTCTCTACCCTTAGAAGAATCCCTTTTTCTTCTTTGGCTTCGCCTCCATATCTTTCAGGATATCATCGAAGGTGCTTCCACCTAGCGAGTCTTGTCGCGAGCTCGTCCGCGAGTCTGTATGCGCATGTCCATACACTGGAGATGCTGGAAGGCCAGTTAGGTTACCCGATGATCGACTGCGGCTCATCAAAACACTGGCTGGGCGCTGGCCAGGAGAGATACCCCTAGCGCTAAGTACCCGAGAGCCTGGCATTGAACTAGGGTCCGGGATCATGGGCACCGGTTCAAGACCAAAAGCAATACTGCGGCGGTTTGCTGAGTGTCTTCTTCCTCCCGGTGAAGCCGTTCTCATCCGAAGCGCGGCTCCAGGAGGGTTCGTTGTCGGAGATTCGCTTCGGCTCATCATTGATGGGCTAGCTGTAGCCGACCTCGTAGTTGCAGGGTCCATGTCCGTGAAAACTGATTGTGGTGCTTCTAACGGCTCCATGCTCTCATGGGGAGCGGGCACGCCGGCATCCTCTCCAAGTTCCCATCGTTTTGCAGCTAACCAGCAGTGACTTCTATGATAGATGCCTTCGACGCTAAATTCCACCGCATCTGTCGAAAGCTCAACAAGTCCACCGCCACCAGCGACTTCGTACCACCTCTTACGTACAGATGGCGCATCTTCCATCCAAGGAGGCGAGCCCTTCGGGGGCTGGCACAGGAAGTACTCGACGCCCTCTGTGAACTTCAGGCCAGGAGCATCAACGACGAGCATGGGGAGCGACTGGATGACCACATACAGGAACAACCAATAACCAAGGCGTTGGTCAGCCATCTCGCTTGCAGTCTTACCTTTAGCTTCTTTCAGTTCGAACTGCTTGAACTCCTCGAGGAATGGTATGCCCAGCTTGTACGTTTCATAATCATATGCTTTGTTCAAGATAAGAATCATCTGGTATTCTTGCAGGTTCCTTTCCAGGCGGGTCCGTTCCTTTTGAGATAACTCGTTGAAGTTCTCCTTGATACTAGTCATGGTTGGCAACTTCGGGAGGTCAAAAGGAATGGGAGGTAGGACGGGTGGAGACGACTGATCAAATTCGCCAAGCATCTTGCGCATGGCTGACATGTGAGGATTTTCGTAGTCGCTGGCAATGTCCTCGGCATTTTGATCAATCACTCGTGTCGTGATCGATTCGCGGTCGACAATGAGATCGTACAGTGCGCAAAGATCGGAGTAAAGAATCTTCAGGACCTGTCGGTTCAAACCGCTCTCCGTGAAGGGATTCTTCTTGCTTCGGGCCTTGGGCGGCCAGCTTCCAAATGCCGATTTATAGTAGTTGAGGGTGAAATGCCGCATACGACCGTAGGACTTCCTCCACGTGTTAAACTTCACGTCCTTGTACTCCGAGAGCGAGGTTGAATTTGCGACACCAGAGAACAAGGCAGGGAATTCAAATGACTCGAGCCGGTTATTCACACTGGCCTGGCGGCCAACAAGTTCGAAATGAGCACGCTCGAGCCGTTGCCGGGTGCTGGGGGAAACCTGGTCCCATAGGGGGGAGTTGAGCTCCCGCATAGCCGCGTACTTGCCCGCTGCGTGAGCGAAAGCCTCATTGTAAAGCTCCATTGACCGCATTCGCTCTCCCAAGATGAGGGATTCAAGTGTTTTTTCCCTGCTATGCCGCACATCGGCAAGAGATGTCTGTTCCATAAAGAAACTGAAACTCATCTCAACAGCATCTCCAAATGTTGAGCCATCCATATTAGTGAACTCAAACTCTTTGAGTAGACCTGATATATTCAGGAACACATTGAAAAGAGTGGGCTGCGCGGGTGTTGCTACCAAGGGCTGGCCAGTCAGAAACGCAAACATGTTCCGAATCGATATCAGCCGTTCCAAATCTTGTTTTGATTTAGTTCCAGGAGAAGACATGGAAACAGGCAAGTACAACCGTGATTCCCCGGAGTCTGGAGGGGGCGGAGAGGGAGGAGATTGGAGGGCTCGCTCAGCGTCAGTTGCGCACAGGTTATCACGACCGCTAAAGCTGATGGCGCGATTCCTACCCGAGTCCGCAGGCGATTCCATTTCGGCCTCGATCAAGTCAGCAAAGACTAGGGAGTAGCTGATAACAAAGGAAGGGACTTTGAAGGAAGGCAGGACGCCCCTTGCTTTCGAATCAAGGTAGACCAGCACATCTCCATTTTCGTTCCACAACTCCGGGACCTTCTCCGAGTTAACCAGGAACGACGTATTGTAGTCGGCATCCTGTCCCAGAATCCACGCCGCTGCCGTGTTCTTCGATTTTGTAGGCTCGCGAGAGTGCGACCGGGAGCGTCCTGGAAGCCAGCTTCTTCTCAACCTTCCACGCCGCTCCGTATCCCTAGTCGGGCTCTGGCTTCCATTGCTCGACCCGGGACGGGGAATAGCCGCAGGTGCCGGCAAAATGGGATTCCCAGAAGCAGGAGCAGGAGTAGCGCCCGTTCGCTCCATAGGCGGCTGGGCAGAGACGCTCCGACCCCTAACATCAGATGGCGATGACCCCTGTGGGGACATTAACGAAGGCTGGGACGAAGAAGGTGCATGAAGACCGCCATTGACAGAGCCACTCCTCCGTTTCTGGAGCCGCCCGGTGGACTTGGCCTCTTTCGCCTCTTTAGCGCTGAAGGCTTCAGTCTCCGGGGGAGGTGTCATCAGGGGCTCTTTCGGAGGTATCGGAGGAGGCGGTCTCACGGGAGCGGTTTGCTGCAACCGCGCTATAGCATCGCTCGAGTCATTGTCGTCAGATAGTGTCCCGCCGTGGACCTGCGACACATCTAGATGGGAGGAATTAGTGGTGAGACTGCCAGTGGAGGATGAGGCGACTCCAGCAGACAGCTCGGAGAATGTAGATGCTGGGAGACTTGGGGGTCTGTCCTGGACAAGGGACTGTTTGGAGTGATCAGGTAGCGGTTTCCGATGGAGGTGCTGTCCAGCGGGAAAGTCTGTAGGGGAAGAGCTAATCAGCGAGGGGAAGAAAGCAGAGAAGCGATCAAATCTGGACTTGGATTTGGCCATGAGCATGGCGTCGACGTCGACTGGTGAGCGCTAGCAACTAAGCCGGCGCTCTCGGGTGGGAGAGAGAGAGAAGTCTTCTATGGTGAAATCCCAGCTCTGGGCTAGAAAGCTTGATACGAGCTGGAGGGGTGAGAGAAGGAGATAGACAGCATCACCTTGCCTACCAGTCCAGTTGGCAGTACCGTTGCTGGTGCTGGTGCTGGTGCTGGTGCTTGGTGGTGTTGGTGTTGGTGTTGGTGTTGATGTTGGTAGTAATGGTGGGAAGAAGTGGCAGTAGTAGTAATAATAGCAGGTTGGGAAGGGAAATCTCTTGGGTGGTGGTATTATGGAATAATGGAAAAGATGGACAAGCTTGGACCCAACTTACTCAACGAAGCCATGTTTGTAAAGCACGGGGCACAACCCTTTGCCCTTTGGACCAGGTTCTCAGTCTCAGAGATGGGGATTCTCAGGAGGGCTTGAACAGGGCGCCCACTAGCTCCGAAATAGGCGAAACGGTGTCTTGCAATGGGATCGAGTCGGTAGCGCAATACACTTTGTGGGTAACAGGTAGGAAGCTAATTATTCTCATTCGCATACCAAAATTATTAATACCGTATGGCTTACCAAGGAACGGTGATGAATGGGGGTGGAGGAGAAGGAAGAGGAGGAGAATGTAGGTTGTTGGTTTTGGATCAACACGTGGATTATACGTAGATGGGATAAGATAGAGAGAGAGGAGAGAGGGGGGGGGAGGTAACGAAGAGGGGTGACGTCGACCCTGATGAATAAAACCACTCTATAGGTACCTTCCCTAGGAAGGTATACTACATACCAAAAAAAAAAAAATTTAACTTTCCCTCTTTTTTTTCTTTCTCTCTTCCAGATTGCTGCTGCCTTTTGTGCCTCTTTACACTAAGGATGATCATCTGACACCCCCAATTCTGTATGTTGTAAATGCTGCGGTGCTTGTTTGTACCTAGGTATGTATCTACACTATTTACCTAGCTAGGTACTTACATAAAAGGAGGAGGCAAATGGAAGAAAGGAAGAAAAAAAAAAGAATGAGGCTCAGCGTTTCGCAAACCCCTGGGCTTAATTAATTCCCGTCGAACCCTTCGATCTCGTGGTCGAAACATAGGTAGAGAAGCAAAGGTTTGATCAACCCTATCTTGGGCTGATAGTGTTAGTTTCTTTTCTTCTTTTTCTTCTTTTCTTTTCCTTTTTTATTCCTTTTCTCTTCCTTTTCTTGTAGCGTACATAATTTTCGGCAGTGGACATCTACACTATACCGTAGGTGTAAGCGATACATAGGTACATAGTGTAAGACCCTCAGCTCGCGCTCAGCTCATACGAGGGAGGATACGACTTGAACGCCCAAGCAGTGACGCATGCTTCCTGACAGGGATCCCTAGTGCCTTGGCAGACAAAAAGCCTCAGAGCTACGCTAACTTAGATCGATGCGGACGAGCGGGAGAAATCAGTATGATTGGTCTCGGTACCTAGCGACCCAGGACATTTTCATGGTAGGTACTCGACCATCCCTAGGGTAGGTGGCGTAATTATAGCAGGTGTCCTTGGTGTCCTAGACTTCACGTATGTATGGTATGTAGGGCACCTAGTGTAGTGTACACTTCACTAACCTTATACTAGGTATGTACTACACTACTAGGAGGTTAGGTACATGCAGTGTATCGGTAGACGCTTACACACATCAGTACTTAGTACACACTTTACTTACATGTATGTACCGTACATACAAAGTACTTTGAGTATAGAGGTATTACTTATTGTCGAGTCTGACCGCATCTCATCCTCAGGTCTTCCGATAGGGTAAAGTCTCCGACTCGATCATCCATCATCCGCAAATCCCACTACGTAAGCTACTCACAATACACACACCTACCTACATGTAAGCCCATTTTTTTTTTGTTCAGGACACTATTATTAACTTACTGCGTACAGCCAAGCTACATTGCACATACATACTGTGAGTGGTACGACAAAGCATGAATAATAGTAGGTAGTTGTATCTACTCATGAAGGTAAATGCACTGTCTTCGGTAGCTTCGTTTATACCGAACGGATGTAGACTCTCGCCCCGAACCAAAACTTTGTTCCTAACAGTCGCTAAGTCGTAAAAGCCCTCCAGAAGTACTAGGTATTAAAAGGGGTCCAGGTCATCCAAGGCCATCCATGCCATGAGTTACCTCTATTCTTAGTACAAAGCACCGGAGAATGGGCTGTGGCTGGATCTAGACAACGTGTTATATACCGCGTAAAATCTTGCGCGTCCGTTTAAGAGGAGGGAGAGGAATAGAATGTTGTTACGTAGCAAAGATCGCTTTTACGAGTTTCTTTTTTTCTTTTTTTCTTTTCTTCCCGTGTTCTCTTTTTTTTTGTGTCCCCTTCAGTTTCTCGCTCCCGGGATGTGGCTCTGCCGGCTCGCAGCTCGTATATTGTAAGTGCGAAAAGGTCGCTTATATCCGAGTTACATGGTCCACCGCAATATTTCTACCTAGCGCCAGGTACCTCCCCATATTAATATAAATTAGGCATTTAAGCATGGTAAAATCTCAATAAGAAGGGGAGCAAGGTTAGAATTAGACCAAGCATAGATAATAAGTAAGGAGATCTAAGGGGGGGAAAGATCATTAGTCTGTCGCGTTCGACACAATCCTCTCAGATTCGGAATTATGGTGTGTGTAGGCGGTGACTAGCTGACATGACGACAAAGGCCTACTCTATTGCGCCGTACTTAGGTACATAGTAGTACTACTAATATTGACATTAACTTACTGACTCGGGAACCGCGGCAGTTTTAACCTTAGCCCGAGCTGAGTAGGTATGTACTACTAGCTTTTTTTTTTCTCTTTTTCTTTTTCTTTCCCGCCTTTCTATCTTATTTATTTCTTATTTATTATTCCTTGGTGACTTAGCGCTGACCAATATGCACGGCCTATACAGTCGGCCGACTTACCGACAGTCCAAATAGTTTGTAATACCTACTAAGTCTCTAGTAGTACATACCAACCGTACTGATTAAAAGTCTGGGCATACTACCGTGAGACTGCAGGTCATCGAATGCAAAAACGGTTCTTGCTCACCTCCCACCTTGGTTGCTATGACGCCCAAGACGCCCAAGGGCTGAAGGATCATCTCAACATTTATTTCTAACGCATTGCCATCCAATAATTAGGCTGCCCTTTGAAATGATCGAGATTTTCATTGTCTATTAACATTCATTCCTAGCTGGGGCCAGCGAAAACAGCCAAGGGGGGAAAAGAAGGTAAGGGTGGGAAATCGGAAATAACACAGGGACATGAGGTACTAGACTAAAATCTATCTATGGATCTGGACATAAGGCCTTGCAGCGGGACGATTATAATAAATCCAGGTGTTGTTTTAATAAGCTTGTGTTCGCAATACATGTTTCGAGCGGTACATAAAACGCAAGTGGGGATTGAAGATTGGACACTGAACTTGAAATAAAATAAAGTAAAAAGGTTAGACCAAAAAGAAGAGGAAACAAGAAACAAGAAACAATTCAACGAGCTGGGCAGGGAAGGAAAAGAAGAAAAGGAAAGGAAAGGAAAGGAAAAAAAAGCTTAAATCATGCAGGGTAACCAGACCATTACAGCTGTAGTACATACATAAGCGTAGTACTACAGACCTAACCTATGTAGGTAGGTAGGATGGTAATGTAGTTGATGGTAAGTGATGTAAGTATGTAGGTTATGTACCTGCGTACCTAAACTCTACCCACTATCTTGATAAGATTAGATTAACAATTTTTTTCTTTTTTTTTATCTCGCCGCTTGACTCTTCCACTTGCTCCTTTTTTTTTCCTTTCCTAAATCTGTGGAGGGGCTAAACCGCCCAACTCAGCCTATCCTTCCTTACCACTTCCATCACAATGTAAATATCATGATTGACAAGTCACGCACAAAACCGTCCGACTTGACTTGACACTGTCGCTATTATTGATGATATGTCATGGTTCGCGCGAGCTCTCCGAAGCATCATGATGAAGTCGGAAATCAAGAAAGTACCCATCCCCCGCAATGGTGTTGACTATCGCGGGAAAGTCGTCCTTGCTCCCATGGTGCGCTCCGGCGAGTTGCCGTCACGGCTTTTAGCTCTGCATTATGGTGCCGATCTGGTATGGGGTATGTCTTTTTTCCCTTTCTGCCAAACAATGTTTTTTATATCATTGCCATGTCTAGTTCTATTTCCGCCTTTGTTCCTTTGTCAAGACGCCATGGCCTAATCACTCTCCCTCATCACCATCTAGTTCAGGCCCCGAAACGGTCGACAAGTCCATGATTGGAACGACGAGACGATATAATCCTGATACTAAGATCATCGAATGGACACGGAAACCTTCGCATGGAGCCAAAGAGCCACCTGCTGGCGTCAAAGACAGCATCATCTACCGGATCCACGCGGAGAAGGAGGCAGGGAAGCTCATCTTCCAGATCGGCACCTCCAACCCGGATCTAGCTGTCGAGGCCGCGCGTCTAGTGGCCGCAGACGTGTCTGGGATCGACGTGAATGCCGGATGTCCCAAGTCTTTTAGCACTCACGACGGCATGGGCGCCGCCCTGCTCAAAACCCCGGACAAACTCTGCGCCATTCTGGAGGCGCTAGTAAAGAATATAGCGCCTGAGTTCGAAATTGGGATCAGCGTCAAGATCAGAATCCTCTCAACGCCAACTGAGACCGAGGCCCTCGTTAGGCGACTGGTCGCGACGGGCATCACGGGACTCACGGTCCACTGTCGGACGACGCCCATGCGGCCACGCGAGCGCGCCATCCGCGGCCAACTGCGCATGATCGCTGACATATGCCGCGAGGCGGGCGTCGCGTGCGTGATGAATGGTGATGTAGAGGACCGCGACCAGGCACTCGCACTCATGCGCGAGTATGACGTGGACGGGGCAATGATTGCGACGCAAGCTGAGAAGAACTCGAGTTGCTTTCGTGCGCGAGCCGATGGCGGGCTTGCGCCCTGGGAGGAAGTTGTCGAGCAGTACCTGCGCTGCGCCATGGAAGTCGGTAACAAGTTCGGCAACACTAAGTTCTTACTCTGCCAGCTGATCCCCGGTAAATCGGCCTCCTACCGCGGCATCAGTGCCTGTAAGAGCTACTCCAAGGTCTGTGAGCTGCTCGCTTTCCATCATCTCGCTAGCCGCGCCCGCGAGGTCGATCTGTCCCTCAATATCGATCCAGACAACTCAGGCAAGAAGATAGCAGCTAAGCCCGCCCCAAATGGGAGCGCGCTCGCTGCTGAGGGTCTCATGGCCGAGTTCCGGTCTTCTGCCGCGCAACACAAGAAGAGCCTTTCGGAACGTGGCGTTAAGGCGCAAACGCAAACACAGTCACAGTCAGAATCACAGCAGGAGATGCCGACGGCTGAGGCTGTAACGGCGGTATCTGCATAAACCATCGACCAGAGCCAGAGCTTTCCGTTGAATGGAAAATAGTTTTTGAAGAAGGAAAAAAAGTAAAGGGAGTGGGGGCCGGGGGGGGGGGGGTATCTAAATAAGCATTTGATGGCGTTCAAGGAATACAAACACGTAGATACGTATTTCTTTTTATGGTCACATTGTGTACCATGAGAAATGAAGGAGTGATAAATTAGGGGTCCCGTTACTCGCATCCCTTGTGGAAAATATATAGTCCCACTAGGTACTCAAAACACAAAAGCATTCATTATAACCAGCGTGATCTAGGCGGGGGATTAAGTGTCTATTGAGTAGGTATACGCAAAACCTTACATACCACCAGTGTTTACTATGGAGAAGAAGGTGTTTCGTTTAGGTCGGAATTTTTGAGTTTGCGTTATGGTGGCGATCTCTTCGCAAAGAAAATTACAACAACGCTTCATTCGGCTTCCGAGGGCTAAGTTCAAAGTTCATCACCTCACCCGCTCCCCTATCTTTGTCCTGAGTTATTTCACCTCTCCTAAGCTGATGGCTCCCTTTCTCTTATCGTTCATTTACTAAACAACCCCTTGAACCTGTCACTTAACCTTCCTCCTCCCTCGGATTCAGCCCAGCCCGACCCTAACTAATGCTTAAACCTTCTTTCCCTGCTTTAGTAGATCGGAAACCTTGGGTGGGAGAACGAGTGCAGTCCTGTCGTTGCGGCGGTGGAAGTCGACGAGCGAGATGGCCGTCTTCTCGGGTAGGTCCTCGTGTATGAAGTGGCCGGCCTCGGGGAACACCTGCAGCGCGTATTTTCCTATCCGTGTCGTGGAGCAAAAGGGTTTAATAGGTCAGTAACGCGATTACACGTATAACATGGTAGAATAAAGGAAAGCAGGATAGTATTCATGGAAAAGGGTTAGTTAATAAGGAGAGAGAAGGGGGGGGGGGGGGGTCTAGGGAGGTAGTAGGAAGAGGGGAAGAGGAGAAGAGTAGAAGAGATAAACCGTAAATACCTTGCATTTGCCCAATCGTGAGCTCCGTATCGAGCCTATCCGTGCCTGCCAGCAGCAAGAGTTTACCCCCCCTCGCCTCAAGAAACTTCTTGCTAAGACCGACGAACCAGTTCTCCCAGAAGGGTTGGGTGGCATCTAGATCGGTGCGCCACTTCCAGGGGCGGGGGTCATCACCGTTAGCCATCTGTTCTTTACTCCCAACCCCACTCCCGCTTCCGTTCCCGCTTCCGTTCCCGCTTCCGTTCCCGCTCCCGTTCTTCTGGCCTTCCTGCGGTTGCAACCTCAACAGAGCCGGCACGCTCGTGCGAGCCGAAACTGAGTTACGTATGGTGCGGGAGCGCACGTGCCAGTCGATGCCGGCCTCGAGGGAGGTGAAACCCGTGGGGCGGGTGGAGAGGTAGGTGTGCATGCTCTGGAGAGCGTCGATGGCGGAGCCCTCGACGACGTCGAGGACGGCGTAGCCGAGCAGGGGGCTTCCCAGGCGGCCGGAGCGCGCGAGCTCGGTGACGACGGCGCCGCCGAGGGAGTGCCCCACGAGAATGACAGGCGGCAGCTGCGCCCAACGCATCTCCACCCGAGTCAGTTGAATGGCAGAAAGCAAGTCAGCTGCTAGGGTCTCCAGACGCAGGTCCAGGGCGCCACCCCCCGGCACGGTGGTCGAACCGTGGCCCCGAGCATCGACCGAGAGAATGCCCGCGGTCGGCAGGCGTTTGCGGATCTCGTCACCGACAACGGCAAAGGAGAGACCCGAGGAGCCGGCGCCGTGATGCATGACGAAAAGGGCACCCTTACCGACCGGCGAGGTGAGGTAGGCGTGGATGGAAGGGCTGTTGGGGCTGTTTGCGTCATGCAAGAACAGCTCCCTCTCGAAGTAGGTTGTCCATGGTATCTGCTGGAGGGTACGCCCACGGGGATAGCTGCCGGATGTGCAAAAGGGGGAGTAGGACAGTGTGTGTTAGTTCTCTTCTACACTACGATAGATAAGGAATATACATGCGTGTACAGTATATAGACTAGGCGTTATGTACCCAAGCAATTTATAACAAGGGGAGAAAGAAGGGAGTAAGTGGATTTTTTTTTCCATGCATAAGAATATGAAATGGTGGTATATTACCCCTGTGGCCTAGCAAAAAGATTCTGGCTCGGTGATGGGATGACGGTGCCGGTGGAAGAAGCGGAGGAGGCGGAGGATGAATCGTCGTCAAAATGCTCGGGCAGGTCCGGGACAGTGCCCGTCTCTTCCTCCTCGCGCTCGTCGAAGCTCTCTATGGGCAAGGTGCTCAGGCGGTTCTTAGCCCAGGCTTTCTGAAGGTCGCTCATGATTAAATAAGGGGAACCGCCGGTAAACGGAGCCGGGGCACAGCGGTGACGGCAGCGGATAATAAGTAGTAGTAACAAGAGTAGTGGTAACAGGAATGGTATTAGTAGTAGTAGTAGTAGTAGCAATGGCGATAGTGATAGTGTGAAGCGGTTGATTCTCTCCAGATCAGGTGGATACAGGTTCTCTAAGGGAATTGACGAAGCTCTAGAGAAAACCACCAAAAGTTAGGTTACTTACGTCCCTTTTTCTCTCTCTAATATTCTATTTTCTTTTAATTCAATTTCATCCTTCTTAACCTAGTATAAGTAAAATTCTGCAAAGAATGCTCCTTGGGGCTTCTCATTCGTAATAACGGATAGGTTGTTGTCTTTCTTCTACAGGTAGTTGTTGCTAGGTAAGGTATAGGTTGGTAGGTAGATAAAAGTGCATCCTTGTGTCTGCTACCTAACCTACCTACCTAGGTACATACCTACCAAGGAACCTAGTTAGTAGGTTAGGGGGAGGGGGAGGGGAGAGGGGGCATAGAAGGTAAATTACGTAGATGGATTAGGGCATAGGGATTGAAATACGTACTTTGTATTTCCTTTCTTTCTTCGGTTGGGTTTTTTTTTTTGGTTCTCTTCTTCTTCTTTTCTTCTTCTTCTTTTTCATATGTAATATACATTAAATCATAGATAAGTGAGGCCGGGAGGTAATTTAGCTTTCTGGATGATAACTATTGTTCGGATCTTTTGAATTAACGTCGCTTGGCTACGCATCAAACCATCGGCTTTTTGGGGGAAGTGGGGGGTGGGGTGATGATGACGGAAATGTTGGTTTTATGTAGGTTGGTAATGTACCTTAAGTATGTAACCTACGTACATTCGCATACTAGCCTACCTGTCTACCTACCTAGGTATATACATAGTACATATTGATAGGATATTGCTGGAAGCAGATAATAACCCCTCCCCCCAATTGTTCAATCCAGCTAATATATCTACATAATAGTTAACTATGTTTTGTTTAGAAATGTGTTAATTTGATATACATTTATCATCTTTCCTCACCCCCCGAGAAAGAAATATAGAAGGTGATGAAAAAAAAGAAAAAGAAAAGAAAACACTAGCTTATCTCTTGTGGTATGACTTCTCAATCATCGACTGTTACATCGTGGGTTTTCATGTTATTTCGAAAAATTGAGTTATGACTGCATGAATTGCATCTTACCTATCTATCACCACCACCATCATCTTACTAACTTTCAATATCCAATATTCTGAGGAAAATCAACGATCGTATATAAACTAACCACATACCTATATTCCTACTATGTAGGTATACATAACTTAGGAATTTAATCCCGCCCTGCAAGTGAAAACTGGGTACAGTATGACCTGAGGGGGGAGGGGTTGATGATGGGCGCGTGATAGTTGTGAATGAAAACGCCTATATCTTGACAGAGGAGACGATGATAACTAATTGAACAATGGTTTCGTCATACCTATATGCTACCTAACTTGGGCGCTTCTAAAAATTTACCTCTCCTCATATTCTCGATTCGAAATCGCACCACGAGAAGTGAATGATAATAGGCCAAAAGCTCGTCACTATACAGCTCTTTCTGGGCCACTCCACAAATATAAATGTTATCATCCTATACTTACGGATGCATCATTACGGCCACTCATCCTGCTTGGCGCGCCGGCTGTGCCGAGAAACATCGAGCTGCTAAGAGGATAAGAGAAGTCACTTCTGGGATGCTGCTAAGTAGAACGAACTACCGCAGAAGTTATCAAGGTCGAATTAGAACATAGCACGGCAAGAAGGACTTTGTGGATATATGATATAGAGCAACTTTAAAAACTTATATCATAGAACATTCCTATATTATTCAAATGAGAATGGCCCTCCCCTCTTAGAGTTCTTAGGAGACTATCAATAAATATAATGTATCGTCAATGTATTTAGGACTCTTATATCTGAACCCTTTCAATGAGGACTGCTTGAGGTTCAAGCCCTCAGATACGTAGCCCTCCTATGGGTAGTTATTCGATTTAAGTTCGTCTAAAATACACATCGCCTTTTGAGAATTCACTAGTTATTCTCGGTGCCCGCTTGTGAGTTGCCATCGTAGTTTGATTAAATCCCGACTGTAACACCCGATTTGGCGTGATTCAACTGCTGCTCACGATTAGCTACAATGCTACTCATTCTTAACATTTCATTGTGGTTTATAAAAAGGAGGCACGGAAGAGGGTGGGGGCAGGATATAAACGCCCCCCTCCCTCCGTCCCTAAAAAAAAAAACATTTCCTAGCGTAGCTTTTTAGTACAAGCCAGTGGCAATGGCAAGTTACTTTGCTAGTCGTATTGACAACATGTTTGTTTACTTCTAGTAAAAAAAGGGGGGGAGATATAACTGCATGGGCTCGAGATAGGAGTTTGCAGCCACGAAGTCATACGGATATATCAACATCTTATTTGTCTGGCTTGAATGCGGTGTAAAAACACGATGCCCATAGAAGATCAAACGGAACAGCAAGGCAAGGACGAACGTCCACGAGGCCTCGTATTTACTCGGTTTCATATGACTTCAGCACGGGCAGAATCAACCAGGGGCTTAGCGTCAGACCATCGAAGAATGACGATATCACCGTAACGGCCGTTCATACCGCCATCAGTGTCGGTCCCACGGCCCTCGACGAGGGTGTCTTTAAGTAGGCGTAGGAAGACGGCAGTGTCGAGGTCTGGGGTGTCGATCATGCTGATATTGCCGGCCGTATCGTTCAGGTTCTGGAGGGTCTGGGGAAAGGAGGATAGGAAAGACGACAGGTAGTGATTATGCAGTAAGGCCTGGTGCCGGGTTGCATATGCAAGTTCGGTCTCGGAAAGCCGTGCTCGAAGGGTGGGAGTGGACAAGTAGTGCAGTGTGTGCTTATCGATCTGACCAACATGATTTATTAGCTTTGGCCGGTCCCCCCCCCCCCTTTCCCGCCAGCATCGATTCCCTGGTTCTTACCTTGGCTATCCTAGCCCTCAAGTAGCTCCTCACGATGAATTTGTATCTCTCGAGCTCGGTCTGTATGACTATCAGGGCGAAGTTGGTCTTTGGGTCCATGTCGCCGGTCATGTCTTCGATCTTCTCGATCTGCTGCTTAATGCGCTCGTTGATGCGTTCAAACAGGCCATCAACCGGCCAACTATGTAAAGCTCGGTGCCTCGTCAGCATATGATGTAAAATAGTTGGCCCCCCTTCCCCTCCCTTTCCCTTTCTTTCCTTTCTTTCCTTAATTCTAGTACGTACTTGAGTAACTCGGGTGATGATCTTTCTGCTACCCAAGCACGTGTCAAGGCTTGGAGGTCGCGCGTCCCTTCGGGGATGGCATAACTTGCCGGATCGACCTCGCGCAAGATATCGTCGATATCCATTGTGTTGTCATCCGCATTAGCCCTATATTCGCTCCCATGGATGAATAGATAAATTTAAATAGTTAAACGGTTTAAAGCAAACGGCAGCATAGAGAAGAGAAGAGGATGACAAAAAGAAGAGAGGGAAAAAAACGACCGAGAATCACTAGTAGTCTGTAAGTTTCTATGCCGATGTAGGTAAAGTTGCGTAGTACAAGGAATACTATCTACCTACCTACTAGTAGTAGTGACGAGCTGCAAGTGTAACCCGTGTCTGCCCGTGGACCTGTTGGAAATGGGATTGCAGATTGGGGAAGCATTAGAAGTGGTAGGTGGGGTCAAAAAATACCGACCGGTCCCCGATAGCCTTAATAACCCTCGATGACCCCTGCCAAGAAAAAGCGGGAACAGACAGCTCAATAAAGTGGGGACTTCGAGGTACATATGTACTCCGGACACTACCTACATACATAGTAGTACTTCGTACTCGGTACAGCTTCATATCTTCAAACTACTAACATAACCTAGTAACCTAGTAACCTACCTACCTAGGTACTTAGAATTCTATATGTCCGTATCTTACAAAGATTATTTTGTTCGTATTGACGACTTAATTAAATAAAGGTCTGTATGTATGTATATCATCAGGAATATAGCAGCCATGTCGGGTTGCAATTGGTTCTTGCTGCACCAACCGAGCCCTGGCTCGAGACCGGCCTACCTAGTGCCCATCCATCATCACCAACCACTTATTTCTTCGCAATCCGGCAATTGGAAAGAAAGGGATAGAGAGAGAGAGAGAGAAAGAGAAAGAGAGAAAGGGAAGGGAAGCCGATGTCATCCACCAAACATGACTGGCTAGAGAAAATGAGAGACAAATGAAGCCTCGGATGTACACACTAGGGAGGAAAAAGCAAAGACCTCACCAGGAAAGTATATTTATCGTCTTTGTCTCTCTTTCCAGGAGCATCTGCACCGATACGGTATCTTAGATCTATATCACTCACATTTGTCATCACAACTCATATACCAACCAACTGGTTCTTGGTTGGACACGGCGTACGGACGGGGATATCATCCCCGCAGAACAAGCAACGACTAGACAGGGGATAACCACACGCGCGGTGGGTAGCATCTCACACACCACCCGCCGACGAGGGAACCGAGAACTAGAACCAGAATAACAAGCTTTCCCAGCAAGATCGTCAGCATCATCATCATCTTCATCGTCATCACCCTCATCGTCATCCCACGCTCTACTGAACTGAGTATACCGCACCTGTTTTTCTCCCCTCCCTGCCGTATAATCTACACAGCCGGCATCTTACAGCCGAGGAGAAATCTAGCCTAGCCCTGTTCTGTGCTCTTATCCCGACCCCGTTCTAGGAAGCTCTACGCGACTTGTCTTTCTTCTCTCTCGTCTATCCCACTATCCTCTTTTTGTCTCTTACTCACTTACTCACCAACTCGCTCCTTTCGTTCACACAATTCATCCCCCTTGCCACATACCCCTCCAATCCCCGTGGGAAACAATGGGTAAAGATAATGATGGCGGCGACGCGCCTCCCCCCTTGTATACTACTTATCAAGCCGACTTGTATAATCGGGGTATCTTAGAGCGGATCCCTCCCCCGATGACCACAGATCCAAATAGGCTGAGAGCTCAGGCGAAGCGAGTGATGCGCCCCGAGGCCTTTGACTATGTTGCCGGGGGAGCCGGCGAGGGAGCTACCATGGATGCCAATCGCCTAGCCTTTCGCCAGTGGAAGATCGTCCCGCGGGTGATGAAGCCAGCTTCCCCTAGGAATCTTAAGGTGGAGCTTTTTGGCGAACAGTATGGTACGTATTGAAAAAATGAAAAGTCTCGTTAATGTTTTATTTTTCAGTCTTTGCAGTGGTGTTGTTGGATTTTCATTTTTGTTTTTTTGGGGGTGTTGTTGTTGTTGATATACGAATGATGAACGATGATAACAATGCCGGCTCACACCTTGAACCCACATATAAAAGATACCCCCATCCTATGTGCGCCTGCAGGAGCCCAGGAAGTTTACCACGCCGATAAAGAGGTTGGCACGGCGCGTGCGTGTGCCGAGCTTAACGTTCCTTTCATCATGAGCACGGCCTCAACAAGCACGATCCAAGAGGTGGCAGATGCTAGTGGGAGTGGTGGACCTCGGTGGTTCCAGCTGTACTGGCCCGCGGACGACGAGATCACCGCATCCCTCCTACAAACCGCTTGGGACGCTGGCTTTCGCGTCCTCGTCGTAACCCTAGATACCGCCCGTATGGCCTGGAGGCCCCACGACCTCGACCGTACCTTTCTTCCCTTCGCACTTGGCCAGGGGAACATTGTTGGTTACCGCGACCCCGTCTTCCGGCGCAAGTTCGCTGCCTGGAGCGATGGCGACACCCCCGAGGAGAGTCCTATGCTCGCGGCCCGTTACTGGCTTAGCGAGATCTTCTCGGGCAACAACCGTTCGTGGGAAGAGCTCTCCTTGCTTAAGCGTCTCTGGCCCGGTCCTGTAGTTGTGAAAGGAATCCAGCATCCTGAAGACGCGCGCCTGGCGGCACGCCACGGCGCCGATGGGATCATTGTTAGCAACCACGGTGGTCGTCAGGTCGACGGCGCCATCGGCTCCCTCGAGATGCTGCCGGATGTAGTTGCCGCTGTAGAAGGGCAGAACATCCCAGTTCTCTTCGATTCGGGTGTTCGCACCGGCGCCGACATCTTCAAAGCCCTGAGCCTTGGTGCCCGCGCCGTGCTCGTCAGTCGCCCAATCCTCTACGGCCTCGGTATTGCCGGCCGTGATGGCGTTAAGCACATCCTCGCCTCTCTGCTCGCTGACCTTGACGGCACTATGCTGCTTGCTGGTGTGCAAAACGTGAAGGATCTAGGCACCGGGAACCTGAAGAAGGTAGCGTATGGGGGAGATATCAAAGCTAATCTGTGATATTGATTTAATCATATAACTTAGAAAATAGCGGGATGGTCTGTTTATTGCATATATATATTGGTAAATGGAGTCTGCTACTGTTATCGGGAACCGGAAAACACGTACGTTACATAGATAGAGCTCACGCAGACACGGGCAAGACAGGGTATATATCTATATGTGTACACGTATAAGGATCCTCGCCCTCTGTACGTTTCGAATTAAAAAAGCTTAGAGTCTTATATATATTTAAACAACGTTGAAAAGCTACTACAATTACAATTAACTTATCAGATGCTTAAAAAAGGCAACATCATGAGTAGGTAAGTACTTATTAAGGATGCCCTGATTAGGTTTGAGTGATATCTGAGATGATCGGAATAATCTATAAAAGAAGGGCCGTAGCTTGCCGTGTAACGAGATTATAAAAAGACGGGACAAAACCTCCTTAGTCACAAAGTCCTTCAATGTCTAGGTTTATAATACTGATATAATAGTATAAAGGAAAGCGGAGGGCATATATAGTTGTTCAATACCTTTTGAACACAGTAAATATCTTTTATATTAAACGTCGCTCCCTTAATGCAACTTTCATCATGGTAATAAGCACCTGCTCTTTTTTTTTAGAAAAAAAGAAAAAGGAAAAGCAGAAAGATCATTTATAAGAAACTTATAAAAAGCTATTATGTCTTAATATTATTGAAACCCCCTAGTTATATATAGCGATTATATACATGTTTATACTTCTTCTTATACTCCATAGGCAAGGATGTAAGTAGATGGTGGATGTGTGACGGCCTTGGCCTGATCACCCAATCACCACCACCACATTCATCTCCCAGCATATAGCCCAACCAAGGATGTTAAGTCGACAGACTTATTATATCCTGCTACCCTTTTGGTAGGGGGGAGGGGAGTAGTGTGGTTGACTTGGCACAGCTACGACAGGAAAGACTTTCTTTTATTAACAAAAAATGGTAAGGCCGTAAAATAAGAAAAAAAAAGACAAGTTATAGAGAAAAAAAAGAGACACTGGTTATCCCTTTAACTCTCTTTCTCGTTGCCTTTCCCAAGTCAAAGTTACTCCTAAAGAGATATATGAAGAAAAAAAATGAAGCCAGTTCCAGCTCTCCTTTATTGTTTGTCTGTTCCTAGCACCCTTCAAAAATTTCTAACTTACAAACAATAGATAGCTTTAGATGAGAAAAAAAAAGCTATCTTCACCCAATAAACTCCGTGCTTACCAAAGCTTCCCAAGGTTTTCCCGTCTCCCAAGACCGTTGCATTAGCCGACGCGCATTATGTACCTGGAAATGAGTGAATATGTTAGGAAATATAATTATCTATCATGTTTTATGCTCGAATGGTTCTTGCCTTGAGGGGAAGCATCGCGGGCGAAAAGAAACTTGCCTGAGTCATGCCATGATTCTCTGCCACTATGAATCTTCTCAATATGAGCTCCCTGTGACCCTTGTCTTGAGCGTCGCACCCCGCGGTGAACATAGGGAAAAGTAGGCATGATTCCGCCGTGCCGCCAGGGTGTATGCGCCCAATGCACGAAATGATTCTTTCCACAGCTGTCTGAACAGCCTTGTCTTCGGACGGCCGCCCCATTATCCTGCGATATAGGTGAACCAGCCCGGCCCAGTGAAACGCCGCGTTTGTTGCTTCCATCTCCTTCCTGTCCCATTTTTCAACATCTCCTTTCTTGTGTATGTGCTTGCAGGGCACGGGAGGCTGGAGCATGCTGTCCGTAACCGCATTCTCAAGCTTCAAAGCCTGCTCGACAACTTCCTCGCTCGGTTCCCAGTCGGTGTTGACGTGAAGGCCATCTCCGATACGCTCGGCGTCGCACTTTCTAGCTAAGTCGGCAATTTTAGCTAGAAGGTAAATATACCGTGTGGTAAACCCCATGATGCAGTCTATCTCGTCATATCCATCCATAATATCGTCGACCTCGTAATCGAATATCCAGGCCGACGAGGAACCTTTCGGTCCTCCGCAAAGACTGCCTATCACGTCAAGGTACGCAGCCCAGCTCCAGAGGAAAGAGCAAACCTGGTCCTCTCGGAAATTCGTCTGCATTCCGTGAAGACCTCCAGGTCGGACAGTTATGAGCTCTCTCGCAAGGCTTAGATGCTTTTGCCACGGTATGTCATATCCGAAGATCTTAGGAGATACTATCTCAAGCGAGGCAAGCATAATAGCTGTAGCGAGGTTGGCATTCGAGAAATTCCTATCTGGATCATCTAGAGCTTGACGAAGACCAGGAAATATGTCATCTACCCAAAAAGCAATTCTCAATGTTGGCTCTGGGTGGTTTAGAACACGTGCTCTATGGGAAGCTATTCAAGGCATGTAAGTGAAAAAAAGTTAAAAAAAAAAAGTATGTGTGTATGTTGGTATGCCATACCTGAATACGCCAACAATAAAGCAAGGAGATTATCATTGTTTACCGCCATCTCAGGGAGAATCGTACGAAATGGATTGGCATGAGGGTCATCGTAAGGAACGAGAACTTCCTGCTCGTTAGCATGTTGACTGACTTTAGAACCTTTCAAGTGATTTAGATTACCTCGAGCTGTATGGTTCAGAAAGTGATGCTATAGATACCTAGGTAAGAGTCCAAGCTTGGTATGGTTATGTAATAGTACTACTTACGAAATACTAGATATTTCATTAGCATGGACGAGCGCATCTAGGGTACCGAAACACTTACTAGAAGATTCATAGGATTTTCGGTCAACCTAGCTGGATGTCAGTATACATACATAAACACACTCTCATCTCATGACTCGGGAATTGGCCATACTTTGACGGAAGCGGCTCCAAATTCCGAGGGATGTAGATCGATACTGGTCTAGAGTAGTAACCACCATCCTCATCATTTGAGTCGTTGGTTTCGACCCCAAACCCAAACTCATTCCAGAAGAAATCCTCCGGTGGCTGGCCGCACGGGGTGTCAAGAAATTCACGTTGAAGAAGAGGTGACGACCCTGTTATGGCGTTCATATCGTCATTTTTCCCTAGATCACGATCGGGAATTCCTCTATCAACGCCGTAGTAGGTCGGCTCTGCCGATTGTCGTACCCGCGTGTCCAGCGGCGGAAGCATGGTTCTTGAATGGCCAGTAGACTCATCTGACAACCCTCGGAGACTCGGAGGGCCAGCTAGGAGTGAATTCACCGAAAGACGTCTGATATCTGGCGATGCGGCTACCTGCTGGTCAACCCGAGCGCTCTGTCGCTGGTCTTCATCGCTGTACGTTGAAGGAGTCGTAGGAGTGAGGGGAGATGCAACGGACACACCGGAGCTTACGGAAAATCGAAATGTAGCCGATGTCGAATCTACCGTTGAGCTGTGCGAAGAGTAGGGCCTTTTCTCCGCAGGATCAGCCAGCTGAGCTTCGGGCTTTAGTTTTGCTCGTTTGCTAGGCGGCTGCGATATCTCCGACTCCTCGGCCGGCCTCGATGCTGTGCCGGCGAAGGACGTCGGCGTCTGTAGAACATCCTTCTGGCTTTCAAACGTTGGTTGACTTGTCGGGTTATTCAGGGGCTCAAGCCGCCGAGTTCCCGGGGCATCCCCAAGCGGATACTGGTGAACCAGTTTGAATCCCTTGGCTGGCACTGAGGGAGACGGAACCTCCGGACCAAAATCAATAAGGCCGGCCTCGGGTCTCCTCCCTCTTCGGCCCTCCCAATTTAAACGTATGCTGTAGTCGCATGTTTCGCCAGTTCTCTGGCAGCTTTTTCGATGAATAGCATTAGTAAGTGTAAAGCACCAAGGGGGGGATTTCAGCTAAAGTCACGGGGGGCGAGGGAAGGGGAGGGGAGGGGTGGTATGGATATCATAACTCTAAGCAAGGTATATATTTACTTTAAGCAACTCGGGTGTTCCTCTCCACATTTAATCTTGCGGCTCTTGCAAGGCCTTGGTAAGTTGAAGTGTCAGCCTAGCGATCATGATGAGGGGAGAAGAAAAAAAAGAAAGGTGTGAGATTCTTATGACGAACCAACATCCATTTCGACTTCGCCTTTTAGGTTCTGGTGCGCCGGGCTTTTTTGGCCGTGGCATTATATACCTTTTTGACGTTCTTTTTGTGATGGCTTTTATTTGACTTTTTTTTTGTTTTGTTTTTTTTTTTTTTTAGAAAAGGGGGTTTTTCTTTTCTTCTTCTTCGGAAAGTCGTTAAAACTAAGGGTAGGAAATTGCTTGAGCACAATATCCCTTTGGATGCCGTCGACCGTCGATCATGATCGATAAGCCAATCCTCTCAATGCCAAGCTATGTGTGTGTGTATGTACTTATATAGTGGTTCAGGTATGTGTGTATGTATAATATAATATATTGTGTTCTGTTTTGTTCTGTTCAGTTGGTGGTTTGCCGGGGAACGGAACGGGTGTTGACGGGAATGGCGCGAATGGCTTCTTGGTGTGGGATAGATTCCAGCGATGCAGATAGATAAATGGTGGATGGTGGGTTGAAGTGGCGACTCGCACAAGTTTATTCCAAGTTATTCAGCACCAAACTGGGGGGACTGGGGGGGACTGGGGGGAAGGGGGGAGGGCTGTTGAGGTGAGAGGTGAAAGTCGAAAAGAGTGAGGAGTTGCTTTGAAAGTACCTATAATTGCCTGGGTACTAGACACTAGGCACTAGGCACTAGGTACTACATAGTAGGTTAAGTACTCCGTACATACCATACTAAGTACCCGCAAACCACCTGCACCTACATAAGTCATGTAAGTTCGACTACTGTGGTAGTAGATCCGAGATAAGACCCAGACCAAGATGCTAGTCCCATTTGATTGACCGGGCCTATGAAGTGCGGAGAACCGGTCTTTCTGGTATAGCGCCAAATGGGTCCTAATGCATCCCACGTGCAATGTCCACTATCTATTCTTCTGCATCACTCTGCACCACCGTAGTGGGTGAGCTAGGTAGTAGGCTTGTTTATTGGCCTGCCGACTCCGGATCCCATCCTATCCCATCCTATCCCATCTCATCCCATACCTTAGGTCTAGTATGTACTTAGTTACTATCTTTGCTTTTTTCTTTTTCCCTCCTTAATGGGGTCTTTGAACCAATATGAAGACTTCTTAATTACCTCTCCCGTCAAGGCCAGAACCCCTACCTAACCCTGCCAACCGCCCTGCTCCTCCTCCGTCAAGTCCTCTTCAACTGCAGAATCACTGGCACTTTCTCACCCCCTCCCCCTCCTCCCTCCCCCTTCTCCTCCCCCAGAATAACCCTTCCCTACCCTTCCCTCCTTGTCACACTCGGACACCCAACGACTCGTGACTCCAAGTGATCGACAGTACGAAGCTAATTAATCGAATTCTCTGCGTAACTGTGCCGTGAACTTACACCTCCTGCCTATAGGCTATCTATGAAATATCGATATTCAATATTTTTATGTCCTCCTCCGGCTTCTCCTTGTACGTGCGGGCGTTTTCTATCTTGTGCACCACGTCCAACCCCTGCACTGCACGTCCAAATATAGTGTGCTTGTTATCAAGCCATGGCGTCTTCTCCGTCGTGATGAAGAACTGGCTGCCGTTGGTGTTGGGCCCCGCGTTGGCCATGCTGACCGTGTAGGGTTTGTCGTGTTTCAACGTGCTGAATTCGTCCTCGAACTCCTTGCCCCATATGCTCTCTCCCCCTGTGCCATCGCCCAGGGGGTCGCCACCCTGTATCATGAACTTACGGATCACCCGGTGGAAGATAGTACCGTTATAATAGCCCCTCTTTGAATGGGTGACAAAGTTCTCCACGGCTTTTGGTGCAGCATCCGGGAATAATCGGATGTGGATATCACCATACGTCGTATGGAGGATAGCCGCTGTCCCTGTCTCTGTTGTCTTCTTCTGAGCCGCCCTTTTCGGATTGAGCATTGTTGGCTTTTCATTCTGCACGTCTCTCTCCGACCGCGATATCTCTTCCTCGTTTGTAAACATATAGAACCGCGCCTTGCCTACAGCTGTCGCAAAGAGGATGGGGTCTCTGACTTCGGATTCCTGAAGGAGTGGATTGCTCGATGCCGCCATCTCCACCGTGGTCACACCCTTTTTCTGCGGCTGACCTTGGTATAAAGCCAGATGAACCAGACGTATGTGCTCATCCTTCCCATAGACCTTAACCACCCGATTCGTGAGTGTGTTCAGTACCTTTACGCCGAAAATGGACCCGTATAGGATAAAGTGGCCGCTCTCGTCAAAGATTACGTTGACCTTGTTCTGGAGAGGTGCAGACTCGATTTCGCGCTCAGCGGCAAGTCGCCGACCGAAGTCAACATCGTCTAGTTTTTGCATAGCGGTACCGGCGCGCTGCATCTCCGTGATGACCTGCAAAGACTCATCGTAGGTCCGGTATAGTTTCGCTGATGCAAACTCGAAAACCCTGATTTTGCGATCGGGTATGGAAAAGGCCACAAACTGGTGGCCCGATGGGGACATAGACAGCGTCACCGGTACCGACTTTGCTTTTTTGAAGTCGAAAAGATTGGTAGCGCTCTTGTATTGGAAGACGTTATCGGGTTTCTCGTAATTGGCATTCGGCGACCAATACTCAAGCATGCCACCCTCGTCAGCCGATACCACACAGTCGAACGCGTCATTAAAAGCCATGACAGATACAACGCTTCGATGCAGGCCCTTTATGGTATGTATCGGTGTCTGGTTCTCTCCCCGGCCGTCGTAGATGTAGACCTGGGGGCTTGAATCGTCCGAGACGGCTAAAAGAGGCAGAGAAGCCCCGCGTTTATGCGCCCAGCAGATGCACTTAGGGGTGTAGTCCAAGTTGAGCGTAGACAGGAGGTCGAAGGTAATTACGTCGAATATTTTGATGGTCTTGTCGGCGCCAGCTGTGGCAAAACTTCGGCCGTCGTAGCTCGCAGAGACGGACCGTACCTCGCCCTGGTGTGCCTTGAACTCCTTGACGAACTCTATGCCTTGAGCTACCTTCTTCCAGAACTTGACAACACCATCGGCCGAGCTGGTTATGAGGAAGTCGGTTCGCGTCATGTTGACAAAAGAGAGCTGTTCCTTGTGCATCAATGACTTGGAATACCGCGCGGACTTGGGCAAGGCTTCGATATATAGTTTCTCGTAGGGCAGAACACGACGCTTCTTTTTGGGGGCACCGGCCGCCGAGGGAAGTTGAGGCCCCATATCATCGTCTGAAGAGCTGTCTGTGAAAATGGTTAATTAGTCTAACCAAGTTGTTACTGCTGTTGTCGCAGTTGTTGCCGACGGGATATATATAGTTGTCAGAGGCTATACACACCGTCATCATTTTGTTCAACGAAGTCCGCATGGCTTCTTTTAGTACTTTCCTCTCCCATCTTGACCTGTCTGTAGGGAAACTTGTTGCTTATTTTTGTATGGAGAGCTATGGATGTGGGCAGGTTTCTCTCTGTTGTAATACTTGGTATACTGTAGGTGCTTAGTTATTTGGTTTGATGTATGTTCAATTGATAGATGGCAAATAGGTAAGGGACTGGGTTAAGGCTTCTAAGGATATAGTAAATAGTTGTAGTAGTACTAAAACGTCTGTCTTAGCTTAAGCTAGCAGTTTTAGCTCGTAATTTAGAACGCTAATACTTTTTTTTTCTTTTTTATTTCTTTCTTTTTGGAATGGCTGATGGACATCATGTTCCATAGTCACACAAGTAAAATGCACGGAGCTAACAGATGCCGATGCCCCCACCACTAGGTTAGGTGGTACTTCAAGTTAAGTATGTACTCTAGCAGTTCCAGTTGTCCATATATATATATACATACCCTATGCAGGAGTGCCATCAAATCATGAGCTCCAAACTTCAAATATCCATGTTGCTGGGTCTAATTAGGTACTATAACCTATACTAGAATCAACCAACGAAGATAGGCAAGATGGAGACTTTAGATTGGCTGAAACCCATCAGTTCAGTAAATGTAATTCGACATATGCATCATTGACTGCTTGTATAACTTAGGATACCTACCTCGGCAAGGCTGGTTAAGGCTTTGCATACGTGGAACTGCATAGCGTCATTAGATGTTGTAGCCGGGTTTTACGATCTGTCCGAGAAGCTCACAACCTCCCCTTGTTTGAATCTAATCGATTTTCCAGCAGACTCATTGTTCTTTCCTTTCCCTTTCCCTCTTGTTTTTCTACCCCCTTTCTTTAGTCTGGTATAGACCGGTAGACAGACATCTACAACCACCTAATATAAACTACTTACAGCGGCCCTCTTTCCCGTTCTGGTACTTGAGATCGGAAGCCCCTTGCATGCCTTATCAGGTAACTGGGTCAACCTGCCACACCATCATTCATCATGGCCAAGCATCCTTTGCAGAGATTCGCCTCGCCGTCAAGGCAACTTTCCTTGCTACTGCATATGGCTGGTGTAGCCTCGTTCGCTGCTTCGTTCAGGTTTCTGAGCGGATGGGATACCCCGATGGCAGCCTCATTCGGCGGAAACTACCAGTTCCTTACAATAATTGGTCTTTCTTTAGCATCCGTTACTTTCGTCGTCGGACTGCTAGCTGATATTACTCTGTCTCCCCAGCTGTTCCAACTCAAGAACATCCTGTCCGTCTGTTCTACTCCTTTAGAGGTGCTGATCAGCATATTATATTGGGGGCTCTGCGCCATCGACAAGAATCTAGTGATCCCTCCTGAATTCAAGCTCGACTTCCTGCCCGACTTTGGTTTCCACGCAGCCCCCGCCGTGTTCTTGTCTATGGACCTTCTCTTAATCAGTCCGCCGTGGACCATCCATGGCTATTCTATCATGGCGCTAAGCCAAGTTTTGGCTCTCTTGTATTGGTCTTGGGTTGAATATTGCTTCTCCCACAACGGCTGGTGAGTTGCTAACCTGCCATTTACACGGTAGATGGCCCCCTTTAGCTGATCGTGCTTAGGTATCCTTACCCCATCTTCGACATCCTCAATGTTTGGCAGCGTGCGCTTCTATTCACGGTTTCTGCAGTGTTGATGACGGGAAGCTCTATGGCTTTAAAGTGGGTTTATGGGAAGGTTAACGGTATAGAGAAGTTCAAGGACGAGGCTGTGACCGACCCTGCGGGTCTGAGGGCCAAGAACCAATGAGTGCGCCACGGGGGTTCGTACAGAGAATATAGACGGCGCTCAGGGTACCTGCAGTTCGTGACTGGTAAGAAAATACCTCATTGCATATTTACATTGCATATTTACATTGCATATTTACATTGCCTATTACATATCATCTGCTCTCCCAATTAGGTGTATATACACTATAAGGGTCAGCCAACATCAATAGTGCTGGCTTCTACGTAGCTGATATGGATGGCTAATCTAATACGGAGCTGCTGATTGGGCAGATATTTTCTCTATGCATACAACGATAACCGACCCGGTTAATACATGTCAACAATTACCTAACCTAGTATGTATAGTATCGGTAGTATCGGTGATTTTACTTGTAACTACTAACCTGCACATAAACCCCGTTATCAGGATAAGCCCCGCCATGTACGTTGATGTCTGCACGATCGTACGTCAGTCAATACGCACATGCATATCTGCGTATGGACATACCTACCGAGTCCCCTGCACTAGACTTCGGATAGTATCTGTGCCCCGATTCTTCTCTTCGGCCCCACTATGACACATTTTCTAAATACGACTTGACTGACACACTCTTCACTCTTCACTTCGAGGGAAACACAGGACATTTCTTGTTTTCTGCTTCTACCGGTAGCTAGCTCCTGGATTGGCATTGTAATCGTCGTTATTGCTTCTTGCTTCTCTATCGTTGATTGACTGAAAACCGCCTGTGTAGGCGTGACGAGATCCATCATGTCTGTAAGTGCTTAATTCTGCCAAGTTGAGTTAGTTGTATGTAGGTTGGATGTGTCGCAAAAGCTCTAGCTGACAATTGGATCAGAGCTCCTTCTTCATTGAAAACCAGGACGTTGGCAACAAAGATAAGATCCAAGATTGGAGAAGTGAGCACACATAATCGATCAGCGGCTCAACAGAATGCTAATTCAATTACTCCAGTCCGCGGTTACAATCCTCTAACTGCCCCAGATCTTCTCCAACATGAGGTCCCTCTAACACCCAACTCACGTAAGACGGTAATCGAAAGTCGTGCAGAGGTCGAGGCAGTGGTCAATGGAGTAGACGAGAAGCAGAGACTGCTTGTCATCATTGGCCCTTGCTCGATCCACGACCCGGAAGCCGCACTCAAGTACTGCGACATGCTGCTAGAAGAAAAGGAGAAGCACAAGGATGAGTTACTAATCGTCATGAGATCTTACCTTGAGAAGCCTAGAACAACGGTGGGCTGGAAAGGTCTTATTAATGATCCGGATATCGACAATAGCTTCCAGATGAACAAGGGTCTGCGTTTATCAAGACAGCTCTTCGTCGATTTAACCGACAAGGGAATGCCCATTGCTAGCGAGATGCTGGATACTATCTCGCCCCAGTTCTTGGCAGATTGTTTATCGGCAGGTGCAGTTGGTGCAAGAACCACCGAGAGTCAGTTGCACCGTGAGCTTGCAAGTGGCCTCTCGTTCCCTGTCGGGTTCAAGAATGGAACCGATGGAACACTAGGTGTTGCTATCGATGCGATTGGCGCAGTCAAGCACCCCCATCACTTCCTCTCCGTCACCAAGCCCGGTGTTGTGGCCATCGTCGGTACTGTCGGTAACGAGGATTGCTTCGTCATCCTGCGAGGAGGAAAACGTGGCACGAACTACGACGCGAAGAGCATCGCAGAGGCTAAAGCGGCTCTCGAAAAGGCCGGCCTACGGCAGCGACTCATGGTCGACTGCAGTCATGGTAACTCGGAGAAGAACCATAAGAATCAACCTAAGGTCGCTGCCAGTATCGCAGAGCAGATGGCAAATGGCGAGACAGGGATTATGGGTGTCATGATTGAGAGCAATATCAATGAAGGTATATACACTTCTTGCTCTCTCTAACTGGTTATTAGGCGTCTAGCTAACCACCCTCTCAGGGAACCAAAAGGTACCAAAGGAAGGCAAGGCTGGGCTACAGTACGGCGTTAGCATCACGGATGCTTGCATTGGCTGGGAAGATACTGTGTCCGTCCTCGATACACTCGCCGATGCTGTCAAGAAGCGAAGAAAGGTGGCGAGCGCCAACGGTCACTCGTGAGCGAGAATCTATTTTTTTATTAATTTTTTTTTTTTTGGGTTTGCTAGCTTCAAGGTGATAATTCAACATTATTGAACGGTTTCTTAAAATAAGGGGTTAATAAAATGGGAAGAGATATCCAAAAGTTCATCATATATATAAGATATTTAAGACAAGAAAAAAAGGGGGGAGAGGGAGAAGATAGAAAATTAGTACCTATGATGTCTTTTCTCCCTTTGTTTCTCCTAATTATATGCCGTAAAATTATGGGAAGCAGTAATTGATAGGTACTACTTGATTGCTTCATCATCCTTATATTAGTTCGTGACTTGACTTCATATATGGAAGCAAGCCAGGGGGTTCCTTGGTGTAGGTTTATGTTAATACTAGGTAGTACCTAGGTACATACACGGAAGGGTTAAGTTAACTCACTAGCCACATTTGAAATGATCAATCCGGGCAACTGGATATGTACGACATCGTGGCTGGGTTCTTGGCAAGATAGGCGGATCACGTGGTGGAATGATGGGGTTCCGCTGAGGTCAGCTCAGCCAATAGGATGCACCTATTTCCAATTGCTTCAAGCATTGAGCATTGAGCACTTTTTCATTCCACCCCAAATGTTCGGCTCAGCTTGAATCCTCACCCAACGACGAAACCCTCCCCCGAGCACCCAATTGACTTGTCAACCTGCTTGCGGCACTTCCTACACAAGAGTAGAAGCCTGCCCAACATGTTGGCAAGATCGTGCCTGCGCTCAACGCGCCTTTTCAACGGAGCCCGAAATGGTGCCAATACTTTCACCAAGGTACGAAATTGGCCTGGAATCCGGCTCTAGTGTGTTCAACCGGTATTTTTTGTCGAGCACTCGATGTCTCTGTCCGACTCGAACCACCTGAGCCTGGACTGCCACACCATTTTTTCTCTCGCTGCGGAACAAGCTGATCAGAATAACCCTTAGCGATCATTTTCCACCTCCGGCTCCGGCGCCTCTACCGAATCCCCCACCAAGCTTAACATCGCCGCCGTTGCTTCGACAGCCCTAGCAGTGGGCTCGGTGGCCTGGTACTATCATCTCTATGGACCTACTGCACACGCCATGACTCCGGCCGAGGAAGGGTGAGTTTCGAGTATTGCGTATTGAGTATTGAGGTTTCGTGTTATGGTAGAGGTTGGTTAGCTGACCAGCTGCATCGCCAATTAGTCTACACCCTGCCAAGTATCCGTGGGTTCACGAACAATGGTTCAAGACATTCGACCACCAAGCGTAAGTCTACATCGCCCTTCTGCCACCCCGCCATGTTAGTCTATCAAGACAGAACTCACAGGTATATTCGGCAGTCTTCGTCGAGGTTTCCAGGTCTACCGTGAAGTGTGCATGGCCTGTCACTCACTGAGCCGAGTTCCTTACCGAGCCCTTGTCGGAACCGTTTTGACTGTAGACGAAGCCAAGGCTCTGGCGGAAGAGAATGAGTACGACACCGAGCCCAACGACGAGGGTGAGATAGAGAAACGGCCCGGAAAGCTCTCAGATTATATTCCTCCGCCCTATAAGAACGACGAGGCCGCCCGAGCTGCCAACAATGGCGCGCTCCCTCCCGATCTAAGCTTGATCATCAAGGCGCGCCACGGTGGCTGCAACTACATCTTCAGCTTACTGACTGGATACCCCGAGGAGCCACCTGCCGGTGCCCAATTGGCGGCCGGCATGAATTTCAACCCTTACTTCCCCGGCACGGGTATTGCCATGGCCCGTGTTTTGTACGATGGATTGGTCGAGTACGAGGACGAGACACCTGCTACTACGTCGCAGATGGCCAAGGATGTGGTGGAATTCCTCAACTGGGCTGCAGAACCTGAGATGGATGACCGGAAGCGGATGGGTATGAAGGTGTTGACTGTCACGGCAGTTCTATTTGCCCTCAGCATCTGGGTCAAGAGATATAAGTGGGCATCAGTTAAGTCGAGAAAGATTGTCTACGACCCGCCGAAGGCAAGCAACAACGTTCGCACTTAAAAACCCCAGCCATGCTGTTTGTGTACTACTAAGCACCATCGCTCCTTTGTTGTGGCGGAGAAGAGGAAGAAAAAGGGACTAAGAGGTTAGCAAGGGAGGCGTGAAGCTATCTTAGGTCATGACTTAGAGTGTATATTCAAGTTTCTGAAATTTAGACCTTCTCTAAAGTGCACTCAGGGAGGGTGACGAGCATTCAAGATAAAACTCCACCATAATCATCAATACCACGACCATGCATAAATCCACAAGGAGTAAAAAAAAAGAAGAGAAAAAGAAAAAAAGAAGAAGAAAATAGACTAGACTATGCAGTGTTGTATTTTGGAATGTGCGGTCTGGGAAATAAAATATTATAAGGTCATAGAAGAAAAGGGGAAGGGGTGGTTACGAACTTGTATGGTTGTGAACTTGAAAGTACATAACCTACTGACTTACCTACTACATAACTACAATGTAGATACCTAAGGTTAACTCGTACCTACTGACCCACACCTTGTTGAATACCTAGCTCAGGTACCTAGAGGCTTGCAATACGTACGTTTTACCAAGTACCTACCAACATCCATACACCAACATATACTTAGTAGGTATACTACTTATCCCATTGAGATCATATACAACTTTGTAAAGAATGACCTTCTGCTTGCTTTCCAATTTCTGTAAATAAAACATCTTATCATCAACGGCTTCCGCAGAAAAACCACGTATGTTACGCAGCATCATCACTACCTCCCGACCACAAAACGACAACAACTCTTTTGCTCGTCCAGCTTCAAGGTAAACGGGTAAACACCAATTTCAGAACCTGCGTCGGAGAAATTGGGCATCGTCGCGACAAACAAAGATAGCACCTTTTTCTTTTTTTTCTGAATTCCTTATCTTCTTATTTCTATATAGACCAGAAACGGGGGGCGCCGTTTTTTTATTTTTATTTTATTTTTATTTTGCGCCCGTTGGGTAGAATTCCGCATTCAACAACCACCCCAGGCATAGGCTTTGACCTAGGTTAGTCTACTCTCTAATCACCAAAGGTTGTATGAATGAGACACGGCTTATTTCACTCGCTATTATGCCTATGGACGCTTGGGCAAGTGCTATAATGGCTACCGATTACCTGTACAATTTCGATGTTCAGGGTCGCGATCGCCAGGAACTAGGAATGATATGCTATGCTGTCGCCAACGGCCAGGAAGTCCCAGAGGAAATTAAGGGTGAGGTCAGGCAAGTCATCCGCTACAGTCTCCTTCAAGGCTTCGAGGCCTGGGAGCAGATGATGTGTTGTGCCAAATCCATGAAGGAGCAGGCCACGTTTGACGATTCACTTGATGGCCAAGATCTGCTCACCTTCCTAGCCAAACTGCTCCGGTTCGACGGTGATGGTGCTGGCCGTGACGATGGTACCAGCACTGGTGCTGCAGATGTGGATACCGCAAACAGGAAGATGACGATTCCGGCGCCTGGCACAAGTACCAAGAAGGATAAAAAACCCAAACATAAACCTACCCAAGAGGTAGATACAGGGTCGCCAGATAGGCAGAAGAAAATTGGGAAACAATCGCCCTATTGGATCGAATCAGATGCGAAAGCTGTCGGAGTCTCTATAAACAAGGAGGCCGAGAAGTTGGCCCGTAAAAGGGAGAGGCGTAAAGCGAAGAAAGCGAGGAGAAAGCTAGGATTGTCCAATGCGACTGGAGAGACATCTAGCTTGGTCTCAAACCAGACTCCTATCTTCCACAAACCTTCTCAAGCTGATAGCAAACAACATCCTAGCCCAACTTTTTCAAAGACCGATAACTCTTTAAAAGAGGGCCACTCATAGACACCCAGGAGTCTATGAGTCAAGCGGAAGAAAACGGTCTACCCGAGGACTTTCATCGACAGGAAAATAGCCCTAACAATAGGTCAAAAATATTACCGCGAAGTTCTCGAGAAACACCTTCGCCGCCATCCCCTCCTGGGCCCGTAAACATATCTTTACTGGATACAGCCGCAACGCGAAATGATGGCAACGCAGATAGCCACATAATTATAAGTACTCCTTATGAAGGTCTCCCTTCACCACAAGCACCAAAGCAGCCATTACCGCCACTGGCATCGAAACGCGTTGCCAAATCTCATTATTTTGATTCCCTGAGCCCATCCAAGCACAGGTCCTCCAAACCTAAACCTCCACGACCACCCCGCGGCACCGTATCCAGCATCCCATTTCCGTCCCTCGACTCTCCGTGTTTCGGTCTTATCCAGGAGGAGCTCGCCGCTGATCCCTTTCGTCTGCTTGTCGCCGTTACCTTCCTTATCCGCACGCACGGCCGCGCCGCCATCCCCGTGTTCCACGAGCTCAGTGAGTAGCTCCAAGGTCCCCTTGTCACCCCCTATCTATGCTACTTTGGCAGTGAAAGTATAACTATAGCAGCTGGTCTTATGGGTTTTGATTTTGGTCTCGGGAGCTATCAGGATAGACAGGTCAAAAAAGAAAGAAAGAAGAAATTTATAGATATCTATCCAATGTCGGAAGACCCGTGACTGACTTCTTAAAATAGTGGCCCGCTTCCCTACACCCGCGGACCTGGCTAAGCCGGAGAATACAAACGACATCGTAGCCATGATACGGCACCTTGGCCTCGGCACCGTGCGCGCGGCTGCTATACAAAAGTACGCGCGTCTGTGGGTAGAAAAGCCGCCACGCCCGGGCGTGCGTTACGCCGTCAAAGGCTACGATGCAGAAGACGGCAGCAGTAGCAAAACTCCCAATGGCGACGAAGATGCTCAAGCCTCGACGGCACATTCGGCGTGGGAGATTGGCCATATGACGCAGGGTCGATACGCACTCGATAGTTGGCGCATTTTTTGCCGGGACACATGTAGGTCGTATATAATTTTAATGCCCCTTGCCCCACAACCCCCCTTTTCCGCGGGGCTCTCCCTCTTAGCTACTCTGAAAGTTTATAGCATTTACTAATCTCATCTTATCACAGTGCTCGGCAAAACAACAGACTGGCGTGGTGAGATAGCAGACTCTACCTTCCAGCCCGAGTGGATGCGTGTACAGCCTCAGGACAAAGAGCTTCGTGCCTGCCTACGCTGGATGTGGATGCGCGAAGGCTGGGATTGGGATCCCCTTACTGGCGACCGCGATGTTCTCAGCGAGGAGATGCGAAGAGCGGTACAGGAGCGCAGGGTTGAGTGGGATGAGAGAGGCGGACTGAGGGTTCTAGAGAGCGCACGGAGAGAGGCGTAATGGGAGAGGGGGGTGTACTTCTTTGAGCGTTTGGAAGTTTTCTTCTCTTCTTGTCTTGGATAAGTCTATACTCTTGTGAGGATTAGATTGGAGTTGGGTTGAGAGGCGCTTGTTAGTTTAGTTATCTGGTTAGATACCCCTAAGCTCCTGAATATGACAGTCCCATGGTCTCCTTTCATTGTGTAGATATGAAGTAGGTTAGTTGATTGTGAAATCATGTAACCTAGGTTAGGCTACGCTTTCTAATTCTATTGAGAGTTGAGAGCGGCTTAAGGTAACTTAGAAACAGGGTCAAAATAACAGCTATTACTTCTTTTATTCTCATGACGCGCAGACGATCCGAAGCCAGCTACTTAATTTGGCGTGTATATAATACTCTTTTTGCCCTCCTAACTAGGCCACATCAACAATATCACGAACTCGTAGATATTATTGTTTATGTGACTGTATATGTTACTGGCGCGATTACTCATTTTAGGGCAACCCTTCCTGTATTTATTAACCAGAATCGTCCACACTCTAACTGATATTACCAACTGACTTGATAGTCGAGGTGATTATCATGTGCTACACACTTGGGTAATGACTTTCCCCCTGTCATATTCTGGGTTATAGCTTCTACAAAAAATGGATTCATCACAATTCAGAGTCTACATGTTTTTCTTTCTTCCAGATTAATGATGAGCCTTACGCTGATAAAGGCTCAAGTCGGATCTGGCGGCACAAAGCAAATGTTTCGTTCGGACACCACGGCCGTAGATACTTACCCAAGTAGGTACCCGACACTACGCTTGGGGAATACAAAATGCTAGACACAGGTATAAACCTGCAACTTATCAATACGAGAGCAGCTCCCACTCTCCCGGGTTCATAGCGAGACTAAAGTGTGCTCAGGTTGTACATTCAAGGACAAGGGCCGTGGGGGGTTACCTAATTCTATTGATATGGAGGCATGATGCTTGCAATTTTTTTTTTTTTTAGGAGAGGGTTGTTTCTTTTTCTGAATACGAATATGAAGGAAACAGAAGAGGGTACAAAATTGGCCATGGTAAGGCGGTTATCGATGCCATAACAATATCTTACCTAGGCGTGCTATCAAGTTACAGGAGATCTCAGGAGCGAGGCGTGGTTTCAGGTGAAACAATCACGATCCCCCAAGATAACATGGGTTAAGAGGAAGTGTTACCTCCTATAGGACCCCTGTCACTAACAAGAACTCTGAAAATGAGATCATCACTAGAGCCCGTGGGCTAGGCTCTATCACATAGTGATGGAGAATGATTACTGGAAGAAGGGCGACTTATTCCGTAGCTCATTCTAGGTTAGTCAACTCAGAGATATTGCGAAGGATTCCATCATTTTTCTTCTTCAAGCTTTGTGAATTTTGAATTTGAAGTTCGCCATGAATACACGTATATCCCTTTATAGCCATCTCAGGCTGTAGGCTATATTCTATGTAAAGTTCTATGGTAAGGAGTATAACCTATACTCTGATGTCCTCCCATCGGCTCGTATATATCACAAAAAGGGTATCTATAGTCCACCAACCTTCCCAAGCCGTCGTGTACTATTAAAAATATCTATTCCAACGTCTGAATCTTCTTTCAATTAAAAAAAAAGGGGAAAGAAAAAAAGTAAAAAGCCCGGCGCAAGCGCCAGCTGTTCCACAACCCTTGGCTGCATTTATTTGTTCATAGGTATCTTCAATTTCATGATTGCCTGTGTCTTCTCATTTCAGAGTCGATCACGCCTCGTTGTTTGCACAGGATAGAGATGAATAGGCAGTGGCCACTTTTCAGGGGCTCTCCATCTTCGTGTTCAACACGACTTTCTCTCTTTCACTTTTGCTGATGATGGATTTTGCACCTGTTACGGTGCAGGCTGCTTTTGGTTTTCCGGTACAAGTAGCGACTCGGCGCTTCTCGTCGACTTTCGCCTGGCATTTTACCCTTTCTAGGGCCTGGGCCGAGCCATGGGTGTCGTTTCACGACATAGACTATTCAGTAAAGCACGGTTCCTTCAGGGGCTTTCGAGGATAGATTCCCGTATGATGTCGCTGTTAGGTGAGTATATACGCGATCCTGATTTTAAGCTGCTGCGCTCCGAGTCTGAGTCGAGGTATCCATCCGACGAAGGTGATGACATTTGGAATGCGAGTGAACTTGGGCATTTGCCCTGGCCGATAGTTGATCGATGCGTGTGGAATGAACACCGGCGGAAGCCGAATTGCCGCTCTTCTCCTCGGAGGCTGTTTGAAGGTAACCGAAGCTGGGGATTCTTCAGCTGGAGTTGAAGCTTGCTCGAAGACATCTTCCTTAGATGGCTGTCGTATTCCTCCCAAAACCCGGGGCATTCGTCGAAGAGACGTCGAATCCTGTCGGCCATGGCGTCGGCACCCACACCACCTAGCGTCCAGGCCGACATAGCAACCATCCACTTCCGGATCCGGCAGCTCTCCTGTGGGTCACATTCATTGTAGATATAGCTGATAAGTTTGGGGTTGATGTCCCAGTTGCAGCGGAGATAGAGGTCTTGAATGCCATCCATGGCGAGGTCCTGTAAAGCTGGAAGGCCAACCTGAGCAGCAAATAGATGCAAGTTGACGAGGTCCCAGTGCAACTCCTCACAACAGTCGTCGGCGTCGGCTTCGTCTATGAAACTGTCGAATCCTTTTCTTTCGTGGAGCCAGAAGGAGAATAGGTTAAACATATAGGGGCATTGGTTCTCGAGCATAATAACAATCTGGGCCTGGCCGTCGGCGAATTTCAGCCGCGTAGAGTCGATTTGATCGCGGAAGAACTGGCACGAGGCTAGAAGCTGCCTGGAGATGAAGAAGTTTCTCCTGTCTGCGCCAACTATGACCTTGACCGTGTCTGGTCCCGAGAACCTGTTATTATTTACCGTAAGCTTCAGACCATGGCTATGTAGGTGAAGATAAACATTAATTACTCACAAGCTTAATGAGCACACCGAAGCTCTCTTCGCAGCGAATTTTCCTTTAAACATCGTGATTGACTTGGCACTGGTTCCAACTGTTGTTTCTTTGTGCGTGAAGGATATGATGAGATGTGCAGAGCTATCTTCCCTCGAACCAGGAGAGAAGGGAAAGCATGTACATAAGGCACGATATAAGTGTGAAGGCTGGTAAGCTCGATTGTGTTTCGCGCATCTTAATGATCCTCAGCTACGAGATATAAGCTCGGATCCTTCACGAAGCATCCTCCACAGTGGGCCTCAAAAACCAAGCTCTCCACATTCCCCTGCGTGCTCAACATCCCGGTCAGTATCGCTATGTAGCAACGTCTGAGCTTGGTTGCATTATCGCACCCCTGCCAACGAAGAGACGAAACAAGAGGTGCCTGTGCTGGACCAGGACACCAGCCTCTACTACATCTCAGTAACACTAAGCTGCGACAAGCCTAGCACGTTTTAAGAACACCCGCGTGCCTGAATACCTGCTTCAGATGAAACCCTCGTGGATCTACCAAAACGCTGAAACTACGGCTGGGCTTGAAGGTTTCGAGTGTGAAAAAAACGTTCCAGAACGTAACAGGAATTGCTTAAGGGAACAGCCACATGTTTCTCGTCGGACCGAATCTAGGGGAATGAGATCTGAATTTTCTTTTGTGTGGTAAATAACATATAACATCACCCGCGGGAGGGGCGGGGAAGTGATGCTTTTGCCGGTAGCAGATATATTTGTTCATATGATGATGTGATATGTGACAAGAAAGCTCTCGATTGACGAAGGGAATATAAGTGTAGGTATAAATGATTATAGAGATCTACAAAGACAAGATTTGAAATAGTGCTCGATGACCTCTTTGTCCAAGTCATCTTCCGAGGGCATATAATGCTCCTAGCTCCCCAAAGTCGAGGATAAGGTGCGCATGACTTCGTATCGATTTTCCAGGTTGCGAGTTAAAAGATGCTTTGGGCTAGAGAGGTAGGATCCAGGAGATAGCTCGGCAACCCTGATTACCATGCAGAGTAGGAACACAGATGAGATGCCAAGGAGCCTATGGCTTTTTAGGGAGACTATCCCCGTTTCCTTGCCGGGGCTTGAGCATACTTTTATCACTAGGTGCGTCTATTTATCCCCGTGCCGCCCCGATATTCGATGATAGATATGGTATGGGGGAGCCAAATAGCGTCATATAGCTCGAGTCTAGTAGTATAGTGAAACAAATCTAAAAGGTGACTGACTTGAGAAGAAGAAAGAAAAAGAAGGGGGAGGGAAACAAAAGAAAGAGGCAAAGCCCGGGATGAATAATAGCATAGCCCATGATAACAAGAATGAATAAGACAAGCTCATTACTGTTCCTCTAGCGTCGACGAGCTTGTTGTACAGCGTCCTAATACTTGCATAGAGTGATATGGTACTTAATAATCAATATAATGTATTTTTTCTTCCCATTGTCCGCATGATTTTCCTCGTACAAGAGCGGGGGAAAACTAGTTCTAAGAATATGTTTAGACTTGATAGGTTGAATCGTTGAATCGAGCTTAATTCTCACTCGTCAGTTACTCAGCAACGCACAGATTACTATGGAAAGGCTTGATGGCGCAATACAACTCTTAATTAACTAGAGATACAGTATTAGAGAAAGACATTATTATCTGATCCAAGTTGATCTTATTTAAAGCGCGATGCTGCCCCATCTCGCAGATGATTGAAGTAATACAAAGAAGAAGAAAAGGAGTATAGAGTACATCTATAGACTTATACACTCTATACTTAGACGCCATACCCACTTTATATTAAACATCATTTGAACATACCTAAGGTCCTAAAGGTTACATACACAGATACAATTACAAGTTGGATCTCAACTACACCATATCGCCGCATTACTCAATCTCGGGACAGGCCTCAACCCGTTATTAAAGAACCAATTTGTGAGAGATATTGGGTTTGGGATCCCTTTCTTTTCACACTATCTTCTTATATAGTTCGCATGAAGCTGATATAGAGAGATCATCATCCCTGCAGCGGCCCTTTAACTTGACTTGGCCAAAGTTATCTTACACTATCACCGTGACCTTGGTTCGTCAACATCCGGGATACCAGAACCCCTGCGTCAATTTCTCATAGAGGAGAAAGCAATATCAAGCCTTCAGAGGGGAAACTCAGCCACCTTATATCGTTCAAAGGAAGCAAGAATAATTAGGAATGTCTCCAATCAAGAACGAGGGCGCACCGAACAGCCCTTACTTTACCCCTGCCCAGGACCCGCCGGCGGGCACGGCTCTCGATCCGGCCACGGCGCCAACCCTGTTCCAGCCGCTGAAGATCCGGGGCATGACACTGCAGAACCGTTTCGCTGTCTCTCCCATGTGCCAGTACAGCGCCGATAACGGCCACCTGACCGACTGGCACTTCGCGCACCTGTCGCAGTTCATCATCCGCGGCGCTGGCCTGACCATCGTCGAGGCCACCTCCGTCACGCCCAACGGACGCATCTCGCCCGAGGACTCGGGTCTCTGGCAGGACAGCCAGATCGCACCGCTGAAGCGCATCGCCGACTTCGCGCACGCGCAGGGGCAAAAGCTCGGCGTCCAGCTCGACCACGCCGGCCGCAAGGCCAGCACCCTCGCCCCCTGGCTCGTCACCAGTAGAAACACCCCGAGGCTGGCCTCCGAGGCCGCCCGCGGCTGGCCCGACGACATCTGGGCGGCCAGCGCCATCTCCTACGCGGACGGGTACCCGGACCCGCGGGCCATGACGCTCGAGGAGATCGCCTCGCTCGTGGGCGCGTGGCGGGACGCGGCGCGGCGCGCCCTCGCCGCCGGCGTCGACTGCATCGAGATCCACGGCGCGCACGGGTACCTGATCTCGGGGTTCCTGTCGCCGCAGACGAACCGGCGGACCGACGCGTACGGCGGCAGCTTCGAGAACCGCACGCGCCTGCTGTTCGAGGTCATCGCCGCCGTGCGCGAGGTCGTGCCCGCCGACTTCCCCCTGCTGCTGCGCATCTCGGCGACCGAGTGGATGGAGCACCTCGGCCCGGACCAGCCGACCTGGGACCTCGCCGAGAGTGTGCGCCTCGCCAAGCTGCTGCCCGCCGCCGGCGTCGACCTGCTCGACGTGAGCTCCGGCGGCTTGCAGGCGGGTCAGCGCATCCACCTGCACCCTTACTACCAGATCAACCTCGCGGGGGAGATCCGCGCCGCGATCGCGAAGGAGGGGCTGAACCTGCTTATCGGCGCCGTCGGTATGGTGACCGACGCTGAGATGGCGCGATCTATTGTCCAGGAGAGCGGGCGCGCGGCGACCTCGGGAGACGCCGATCGCGCTGTTGAGATCGCTGCCGAGGATGCCGCCGGCCAGGTCACTTACGCGGACCTGGTCCTCGTCGGCCGGCAGTTCCTGCGCGAGCCCGAGTTCCCGCTGCGCGTGGCTCAGCAGCTCGGCGTCGAAGTCAAGTGGCCGGTCCAATATCACCGCGCTGGCTGGCCTAAGGGTGCTAAGATTTAGAAAATGAAAGGAAGGATATTGCATTATAGATATCTAGATACCTAGTTAGACCATCAATTAAATCCGGTTAGAATGATACATGACCATGCATAGCCCAGCATTTTGCATCAGAGGTTTAAAAAGAAAGAAAAAGAAGAGGAATAGGGGGGCTATAGTCTTCTTTTATTCTTCGCAATGATCATAAAGCACGATGTTGGCTGGTTGAAGATAACCGACGAATTAAGCCATGCATCGGAAGACGCGCGAATAGAATAGGCATTTCCTCTCCCTTAACACGATGATTTACATCCTCTAACACAGAGTGATAAAGGGGAAGAACGAGAGACACAGAATATATTATCGAATGTTCACTATTAAACCTCTTTTCACTTGATGAGCAATCCTATGCTACCATTTTATCGATCGTTCACCACCATCATCATAATCTTTTCTCATTTTCCCTCCCTCCACGCTTCTGGATGCCCGTTAATATTTGGTGGTGTCGGTTTACTTGGCCTTCGGCGGGTACTTGGTCCCGTTGACCTCGACTTTGGGCTCGCAGGTGCACCACTCATCTGCGGCGAGCTTGTCGAACACGGAGGGGATGTGAGCACCGCAGCCGAACCAGCTAATTTTGTCTAAAGAAAAGAGGGGAATTTGCGTCAGTTTCCGAACGGTATGTAGTTTGTTTGTGGGAGTGAGATGAGACGCAACTGCATTGACTACATGTGGCTTTCATGCACATCTTGAAAAATTTCCCCTTTTCTTGCGTTCTTAAAGTGAGATGCGGTAGATATATATATATATATGTGTGTGTGTATGTGCGCGGTGCGTGTGTGTAAGTGGGCTTCCGTATCGGCGATGGTTGATTTTATCTTCGTGAGGATTGATGCTTAAGGGCTCTGTAGCGTAAGCCGGGAGAGGCGCCGCCTTTTATCCCTTAAAGGAAAAAGGTGGAAGCAGAAAAAGAAGGATAAGAAAGGATAAACCGGCCTAGACTAAATTAACGGGTGTACCCGAATCATTGTCTTCCCCGGCGGGAAGCTAGGAAGTAGAGGCCGATGAATCGGCGAAGATAATATGGGGTGGTTCTAACGTGGGTCGGCGAGCAATCCAAACTACGCGACTGATTCCCATGATCCTGGAGAGATCCCCTCTCCCCCTCATCGGCGAAGACCCAAGAGCCGAGACAGTTCGGTTTGATAGTCATACTTATTAGCTTTTCCCTTTTCTTATTATTTTGATGAAATGGAGGGCACACGGACGACTAGTTATCGTACTAACACAACAATATCGAACGAGTAATGCTGGTGTGTACGCTTGTGGAAAGTAATACGCCGTCTATTTACCATACATGATCATCCAACGCATTTCCACCTCCAATCGAAAACTTGCCGGCAGCCTTCAGATGTGACCGTAAGCAATAGATGCCCCAGAATATGTAACTAACCAATATCAAGCTGATGATGTCTTGCCCAGCTCGCTCTCGATAACTGCCTTGACTAACGTCAATACTAATTCGTTTCCCAGTCTAAGTGACTCCTGATCTGCATGTTGGGGGACATGGAGAAAGATAACCCTTCTACGTCGCTTCTGTTTCGATAGATGGGCTAAGCTGGAGAAGTAGATAAAGTCGCACGCGTAGTGTCCGGGGTCGTCAGAGATCTGTAGATATAAGTCCTTCAACAGGGAAAGGAGAGCGGGAGTGCGTGTTAGCCGGTGCAGGTATAATGCATAACCTATATATGAAGAAAGATCTAGTTCAAAGAAAACAACAACAAAAAAACAAGGGCTATTCTCTATCATGGGGATGTATAAACGGGAGGAATATTAGATATGTCTTACCGGACCCTGCTCAACACATATTCTATACACATCCTCGATGTCCAAGTCTGTTAGAAGCTCCTCGGGAAGCCCGTGCCATATCCAATCTTCCCTCTCTTTACGGTGTCTCTCCTCATCTCCGAGAAACTTACCGTCGACGTCTGCCTTATCATACCCGTCCCGATGCGCACGCCTCTCGAGCGAGTAGACAAGCTGTGGTCCGGCCATCCCTAGATGGATCATATAGTCGACTTTGCGCTCTGGGTCGTCCCACAATGTAGGCACCAAGTTGCGTATGTCATTGTAGCTGACATGCACTGGCTCGGGAAGTTTTACGATCCGGACCGGAGGTAAATTTAGTGAATCTTTGTCCTGAGCCGCGGGGAGGTAGTCAGGTAGGGACGCGGCTATCTCGCCGGACGGGTTCACCGGACATCCTTTTTTGAAGGGCTGAGTACGGGTTAGTTAATTGTGTTGCCCGTTTTATTCTACTTGATTCAAACCACATATAATTCATGTCAAAGGTAACTACTGCAAGCAGAAAATGTAGTGTAGCCAGGAGGAGCTTATGGAACCTACCCCGAACCCAGTAACGAGGACGGTTAATTCCTTCTGGGGGGAATCGAGAGATCCCATCAGACCTGCCTGTGCGTGTGAGACGCTAGAATATCGAATGAATCAACACTAGGAGCTAGGACTAGATAAGAAAGATGATTTAAATTTGTTCGTTCACTCGTGGTCGACTTGATCACCGTCGAGATGCGACTACGTTTTAGGTATGGAGGTTTGAAATGGGCAGCTATGTTCCGTGCTTCCTATGGGTGTAGAATAAAAGTCGCCGGCCGACCACGTGGGTGGTAATCACTACTTGGGCCGTGATGCAGTCACTCGCATATGTTTCGCCTAGCAAGATTGGCGTGTGATCTCATTCTAGTGGGCGAATACAATTACAGCCATAGCGCTTGTGAGACGCTCCCCCCTCCAGTTCCCCAATCAAACTCTACGTGTGACGATTGGGAACCCTGTTCCCGCTGCAAGTCAGAATTGATTTGCTCTTCTATTAGGCTAGTTGTAGTAGCGTAGTAGTCACACTGTTAGGTCGAGCTACCTTGTTATGCTAGTCATGCTGAAACTGGAACATCATATAATACTTTGTGGTTTTAGTTTAAATCCTCAATTGACTGTCGACTGTCTATCAACATTATCTCTAGGGGAGGGAGGTGTGACCTCGTTAGAAAAGAAAATCTGTAAATTTAAGGAAACGTCATATCGTCAAGTCTTGTATGTGTTCATCAGGCTAGAATGCCAGGTTGTATCTACCCTAGAGTCCAATATCGCATAGGGGGTCGGTAATGAGTTGGTGCAAAGTCGTAACTGTGATCCGAACAAGAATGCTATCTTGTTATTCGTCAATCGTGAATATCGCTCGTGATTTTTCATGACAGTAAAGAAAATGGCGTGGCCGTATCGTGTAGATAATTCGTAGCTATCATCAGCTCAAGAAAAAAAAAATTCTGGCAAATTGGTCTCCAAGCGGATTTGACCCCCGAGAAGATATGTGAAAGAAGAGAATAGACATAAAAATAGAGAAAAAAACAACAACAAGTGAGCGTGAGCATGCAGCATAAAGTCTTTCCCAACCCTCTATTTATGAGAAGTTGGATATATTCAACCGTCAAGAGAGGCAGATGTAGAATGATTATGTTCCCGGGAGACGCCATGCAAAAACAACATGTAGATATTGCGAGCTGTTCAAGACATGGGACGTTTTTGGGTATAGGCATATGAGATAACATATACGCGACGCAGGCAAAACAATAATGTGAGCAACCATCGCATCGTATATTCATCATAATGGTGATTGAGAACGTCGGCGTTCAGCGCCGCGGTTCCGGAACTCTTTTAGTCGTTGGTCGAGATAGGCTAGGCGTGATGCTAAGCTAGATCGAGACGACGACACCGGAGCCGGTGAGATCATTTGCGCAGGTTCTTGCACCGTCGCAAATGGCCGACGGAAGACGGTTAGATCAAAGCTCATGGGCGATGATAACCTATTTGGAAAACTGCGACTTGAAGTTGAACTAGGAAATGGTGATCCGAGTCGAGGGGGTAGGGCAAGGGGAGATAAAGGTGGAGAATTGGTTGATACTACGAACGGTCCCGCTTCTTGGTTCTGGGGCGAAGGGGATCCACCAAAGGGCGTTTTTGAGGTAAAAATACTATCGCCGAAACTATTGTCTGTTGAATAGGTTTTGCGGCGTTGCGAGGTCTCGGTATTGCGCGTGATTTCTCTCCAAAACGATGCCGTGAGACTTGGTCGTTTCCTAGGTAAGTCTTCAATACTTTTGAGGGATCTGCGTTTCTGAGTTCCCGATCGCGATCTAGTAAGGCGGGCGGGGGACTTGAGAGTTTTACGAGACCCCAGCGAGTTTGATTTCCTTGGGGTGTTGATACCAGTAGCAGATGTAGATGTGGCAGGCCCGTGACTGGCCAGAAAGGGGGAGCCGAGTCTCAACTGTTCACCGATATGTGGCTGTTCAGCGGTTTCCATAACCAAATCAGACTCAGGCGGTAGTTCTGGGAATGGTTCGAGCTCAGGATCAGGCTCTGGTTGAGAGCTGGTAAGTTGGGCTATTGGGCCCTGGGGTTGCATGGTATCAGAAGTGCTTAGTGTCAAAGACATGGCCATATCCTGGCTAGAGAAAACTGAGGGAGACCGGGCTGGGGTTGTCCTCCGATTCCACCGTCGATGAGCAGCTTTGTTGAAAGGAGTAGGGCTGCGGGACATGTACCGCCCGGGTTTTTTGGTAGCCTTTAACCTGCACAATTCACGTAGATGCGCTCTTGTAGCGGCGCAAGTATGAGGCCACTGAATGTATGGTTTGGAAGACTCGGCAGTGGGGGTAGTGCTCCCGCTTTTAGAATCAGCAGCCGTCTGTGCTTTGGAACCTTTCCAGCTTCTCTGAGCCTGTCGCGCCACCCGTATACAAACCCCACTGGGGGGTATGCAACTCTTTCCCAAGCGTATGGGGGTGACCCGTGGGTCGGACAAATAGAGCATATATGTAGCCCACAAATGCGAACTCATAGCTTTAGTCCAGGGGGCCTTTCGCAATTTGTCTTTGCTCTCCACAAGCGGTTCAATGCTCAGGTCTAGCTTAGGGAATTCAGCTGTCTCTAGGTCTGGGCTTATGCAGCTAGCATCATCCGAAATAAATGAATAATGACTAAAAAGAGAACTGCTCGTTTGGGTAGAGAATGCAGTCGATGGGCGACTAGATTCGTACTCTGGGCTTGATTCTAGGTCGGAACCTCCCCAGACCGAATCAGTCGTCCAGTCGGGATATGCAGCCGGTGCTGGCGACGGAGCGAGTTCAAAAGATGGTGTTTTGGGGGCCGCAAATGCCCGCGGACTCATGTGCTGGTAGATGCCGATTCCGTCCAGGTCTGGCGCCCGTAGTTCGGGTAGGGTCCCGATCATCTCCTGGTCCGCCTTCTCGATATCGGACACTTCCACACTCGGGATCGGTACATCGGCGGCAGCGACTGAAGCAAGAAAATGTTGGGTTGGAGCATGCAGTTGCGACACATGACGCCTCTTCAGTCTTAAACGTGGTCGTGGTAGTGATGTCGGCGGCGTAGTATCGACCGGCGCAAAGGGTTCGGGGGTCTGGGGATCGGACCCGTCATCATGATAGCGGAACCCTTTAGGAAGGGTGGACGCGCCGGAATGCGAAAACGCCATTTGCAATGAAGTTGATTAAGATTCAGGAATGTGAATGGCGCATCAAGGATCCCGGGTGCCAAGCGATCGATCCGCACCCTGATGTTCGCAATCCACCACAGTATGCCAGATCAATTAAACAAGCGCACTCATGGCCGTTCGGACCGGTCACGTTGCGCGCTGGTGTGTGTATGTGTATGTGTTTATGTATGTGGGTAATAATAAGATTTAGTTTTCTGCTTTTTTTACTTTTGGTTGTTGGTGTCTGTGTTTCTATGCGGGAGCGGGAAGCCTAAACCCTCGATTCGTCGCAACTTGGAATTACACGGATGATTAGACTCGAGGGGCCGCGATTTTCTAAGTTTTTTTTTCTGTCTGTTTCACGTGTCTGTAACCATAGTCGTCATTAGATATGCGCGGGATAGAAAAGTGCAAAAAAAAAACGGAGTCGCAAACGGCATTGGGGTATACGTGGTAAAGGAAATCGTCTAAGTCGTCAATGTCGTATGTGATATGATCCGCACAGATGGTTAAGTAGGGCAGCTCCTACCGGGTAGGCACTGGTAGCTGCGGCCCTCCACCACGGACAGATAGGGGAAAGGAAATGAACGACAGTAGTGGTTGGAGATTGAAGAAAATGTAAGATCAGGTGTGAGAGGGAGAGGTAAGGTATAGATCTGGGTAAAGTAGCAGGAGGAGGGCAACTAAACTCTGGAATACATAAGGTGGTGCTGCAGAGAGCAGGGGAGCCAGGCGACAGGGGATTAAGGCATACCATACAGTTCAATCGCATACATGCAGGAAGGACAGGGGGCCACCAAGCTGGGTTGAGAATCGAGCTGGACGTGCGGATTTTCTATTGGAGTTAGAATTTAACAGTTGCACACAGTATTGCGACAACAGGGTCCTACCGAAAACACAATGGAGAAGTTCCCGTCCGATCCTAACCTTGTCTGTGCTCTCGAGGCGCTAGACTTGCTGGGGCAGTACTGTAGAGGCGATCGACTACAACCCCTGCGAGAAAAGAGAGATTTTTTTTAAGGAAAAAATTTAATTAATAAAATAATCATAAAGTGAGAAAAAAGAAAGAAAGAATAAAAAAACTAAAAGGAAATTTCAAGCGGTCAGTCAAATATCCTAGTCGAGCGCGTGCAGAAGATAGCCAGGGTCTGATGTGACCTTGGAGAACGAGGGAGGGAATTAAAAAGGAATAGGGTACGGGCACGAAGAGGTATAATGCTGGATCAGGTCGCAAACCAAAGGTTTTGCAGTGGAGCGAGACGTTGAGGAATTTGTGGTACATCAGTTCTAGCTCGATGCACCCTGCACTCCGGATGCAGGTGTGGCCAGCGACAAGAGGGACACGACAGGACCGCATATGCAGCGATCGGCCGGCGTGTGGATTGGGAGTGCTCAGGGAGACCCCTTGGGATGATTCTGGCTATCCGATAGGAGAAACAGTAGAAGTCACTTACAGTACGCGTCTATAGCAGAAGTACTGGGATCAAATGGTCAAGAATGAATGGCCGAGGCGGCAGCATGAGTCGACTGTTCGTTGGCTCGGTTGTTGGGATTTCTACCTGGTGACGGTAGTGGTGGTGGTGGTTGATATTGTTGCGTTGTTGCGCTGCTGCACTTTCTGAGGCGGGGAGGGAGAGGGGGGAGGACGGGCGCTTGCGATGTCGAACTGCAAACAGCATACAAACCTAGTCCACGCTTTTTGCTGGGGGTCTTTATATTTCCCAGACTTGGTAGGGTAGACCGGTGCTGATGTTGACGATCAAGGAATGTATGGGGCCAACTATGTTCTACTTGCTAGGTTCTAGGTTGGAGATAGATGTGATATGTTATAGCCCTGGTCATAATAGCCGTGGACTCGACTCGGGAGGAAAGAATACATAGACGCACCCAAGACAAGGGGGAGGGGGATGACATAAAAAAATAAAAATCAAGTAAAATAGGGGTGAGTGAGAGAGAGGGAGGGGGATAGGAATGAAGGAACTAGGAGGGCTGCAAAAATACAATTGAGGGGCTACAAGCGCGATAGCTGCGGCATACAGATATGGATAGATTATATGTAGTAACGAGCAGAACGAGTAGATGAACACCGTTGAGGCCGTATGTAAGACAAATACGACCTTCAACTTGAAGTAGACCACGGGTAACCTCGCTTCGATGGGCTGAAAAGTAAGAGGCTGGGAAGAGAGAAAGTATGTACACTCTCAGCCTCTTTTTCTCAATCTGCTTACAGCAGCATTGCTTTCCACTGGCTTTTTAGGTTGCTGGGTCGAATTGGGTTCTGTAGTAGCATTGAACCTTCTTCCTCCTCGTTTAGGTTGCGTACAATGTGATGGTGATATGCGTTCATCAATGGCTTTATGTGACTATTGCAACCTCAATTCAATTCTACGTCTGATCACAAGTGACTAGTCGCAATTGACTTTGAAATGTTAAATGTAATTGTGTGGAGGAGAGCTGGTTATAAAATAAAAATGCGAGAGATAGAGAGAGACAGACAGAGAGAAATGCGGGCAGAAAAGATAGAAAGACAAGAAAACCAAAGTGTTGCCCAAGTTGGGGAAGTGGGATGAGATGGAGGAGGAATTGCTGTAAAGTGGAAAACGCGAGTTTGACGCGAATTGACGCGCTTCCTTTGGCCAATGCACCCCCGCAGACTCCGATGTCGACATAAACTTGTGGGTACCTGTGTGTATGTAGTTTTGTAGCCAGTGTCAATCTGAGTTACCCCTCATTGGCCAAATGCATGTACATTTTTAAAATTCTTAGGCGCTTTTATTTTTTTTTTGGTAAGTACCTATGTACGTACATGCAGTGTAGTGTAGGTAGATTCCTATCCAAGAACCCAAGCTCCACATCTATATGATTGGCAGGTAATGGATCCAGCAGGACCCATTGCCCACGAATTGATACGTTACTAACTCGTTTTGCTAGGTAGGTACTAGATGTACACAGCTACACTACATGATAAGTTAGCCAAGGTGCTGCAAGCCCGAGACGACTACGGAAGAAACCAGACACAACCGAAATACGTACCGTCCTTGTAATCTTAATATGCCGATGGCCAGTTACGCATCAGGTAACGCTTGTGTCTGGTATCTTGTACAATGCCATTCTTTTTTTTCCTTTACCCCCTATCTTCTACATACTACTACTATTTCATTGAACTTTAGGTTAGGTCTTAGTATGCAGCTAAGTGAGGGGATTAACCTGGGTTACATAAGTAAGTAAAGCAAAGGATCGTGACCCGGGGATATACACTAGGTACTATACTACAACGATAAGAGAAGACGCCGTTGAAAATGTACATACATACCTATCTATCGTGATTCGATATGCTAGTCATCCAAACTTGCTGCTTGCTGCAGGCCCCAATCGCTCCACTCGGCTCAGCACGCACATGCATGCCCAGGGCAGGTTGGGTCTAAGAATGTCCACGTGGAGTACATACATACGTGTACCACGGAATAACGCCTTGCTCTATCATTAAATACACTGAATAGGCAAAAACAACACTGCGATTTTACCAACACTTAGATGTATGGATACATTTTACAATCCGCCGATGCAGGAACCTTCGACAGATGCAAGCCACTCGGCCTTATAGCAAGCCGCTCGCTCAAATTATACATGACCAAGTCATAGTATCCAAAGGCAGTGTCCTTCTCTCATGTCTGGATTAGGTTAAGCCTTACACATTCGATCCTCAAATCCCTCAATGTTGGTTGGGGCTCCGTCGCCGTGGTGGAGCAGACACGGCAAGGCAAGGTAGGTATATGAGCCCTGAAGTTTGGTTTACGGGATATCGCTCAACACGTGTTCGCAACAACGCTACCTAATCGTTGGTTCGAGCGACGAGGCTACTCAACCTATTGATACTAAGAATCTTAGGTAGTCTACACAACTGACTATATGCTAGACTTATGGAAGCGCAACACTATTCTCTATGCTCGTCAACTATCCCAGCTGTGTCCCGAAAAGGCTCTTTATTATTTTTATTATTTTTATTTTTTTCTTATAAAAGAACTTATAAGACGATGCGCACGCACGCGCACATTGATATTGGAGCTCTCTTTTGATTAAGGCCTTTCAAAATGGATTGTATGACATGTCTTAACTCTATGCTCGCTCAATTCCCTCTAGCCTGTGAAGATTAAAGACACCCACCCACTTATTCAATTCACTATACGAGATATGTATATGGTGGGAATTCTTTCACGAGCCAAAGTCGCCATAGTTTTGACGGTCTTCCTTTGGTGTTCCCCCCTATATCCGATATAGGGGATAAGCCCCGTTACCACCAAATGCTACGAGATTTCAGGAGAAAAGAGACACAGTTCGTCGCTTATTCAGTGGCAATGACAATCGATAGTGGATTCGACGGAAGTGCAAGTGCGATAGCAGTTCTCTTGCAAACAGGAGTTGGATTGCAGGTTTTTGACGTTCGCTTGTGATCCTCCTAGTGGAGGTATTAGTAAAGTTTGGAATGCGCATTAATTACATCAAACTTGTTATAGAGACTGAGGGTAAATAATAATGATAACGAACATAGTCAACTTTAGAAGAGGGAATTATTATGCTTAAGCTAATTTGTAAATAGCGGAATTGGGCATCACTGAGGTTGCACGATACAACGATCGGGATATAACCCAAGTCGTTTTCAAAACCAATGTATCTTTATGAACGAGACCGGCGTGTAACAACCACATACACAGACCCATCCGTTACTAGAGTATCTCGAGACAAGTCACATCCAAAACTACGGACATAGTCTGTGAAAGTCAATCTACTGGAGATGCTATTTGTATGGCCAACCTCGTATATCTGCCCGCGTTGCTGAGGAACTTGGGGCGAATGCTATGCACCTGCTGCGATATAAGGCAGCTTACTGCTTCCGTCTTACACACCCTTCAGAGGACATTTAACTTGCATATCGACCTTAGACACAGGAAACCGAGCACAAGAGGCTTCGCGGGCGCACGCCTACGAACTGAGCAGAATACCTAGGGCAAGCTACCCTCGTACTAGAAATAACCAAGTTGAGTACAAATTCATGTTACAAGCCGGCCTGATGGTGAGAACTGGTGAAAGTAGCTTCCCTTGTATATCGCTCCAAGGAGAGCGGGATCTGTTGGGTCGGTCGGCTGTCACACAGTCCTTGGTTCGCAGAGACAATTGCGGTGGCGGGATAGACTCTCGACTATCACAAGCGATCATGGGAAGAACGGGAAAATGCAGCTAGGTATCTGGCCATGAGTAGTAGGGGTCTCGAGCCGAAGAGATTAAGTTGCGTCGGTTTGATGCCTCGGTTACAATTGCCAAGAGAGCGCTGCTTCACTGCTTTCCTTGTACCTCTCTCAGCTCTGAGTAACAATGATAATTATAACTTGGTTGAACCAGATCATCTAAACGCCTGGCTGGTAGTAGCTTAGTACACATCCAACTTGCCAATGGAAGCATAGCCTAAGCGCCTCAAGTCCCTCGAGTTGCTGCTATTGAGCTACGTACATGTGATGATTTAGGAATCTGGAAGTTAAGGAGTGGTAAAGCCATTTATACGTTGTTTGGATACGGGGCCCAATTCAAAAACTAATTGGTAGCTTCACACGGCATAGAAGGAGGTTGGGAGGTTGAACTACGGAAGAAGAACAAAAAGGAGAACTGTTAATCGCATGTGGTTTTGAAGTGTTGCCAATAGGGGCAGAGGGGGACATTTTTGTACTTTTGTACCTTAGGTCTGTCACCTGACAGCGACTGGCTGACACTGGAGGGCGGAGTCTTGCCCGTGATTGTGACATCAATCCAGACTTATTCCAAAGTCTAAAACTCTCCCCTCTCTTATTCAATCCACACACAGATATACTACTGCTACTTACTACTTACCTACCAACATCCTACCTACCCAGTCTGTCATGAACCAGTTTCGCTCTTCTTGACCTCCACCTCCACGTTTGCACCCATTAGTCATAGTCTTTACCTGCAAATCATACGATCCTAGTGTCAATATGGCGTCAACTACCGATGTGATTACTCTCGAGAACTTTGCATCTAAGATGCCACCATGGGCTCCAGATAAAACCAACCACCTCTATGCCTTGGTCGACATGGGAAGGTTTGTGACTTCAATGGCCCAGCCCCTTTGAGCACTGTCATCAATCTCCTATCCCAATTCGAAACCTGCTCATCTGCGCATTGATTGGTTGTGGTCTGTGAATTTGTTCTAAAAAACGGCAACTGGAATGTAGTAATGGCATCCGATTCTCCATTTCGGATCTATCACCGCCTTCGTCCCGCCTTCTCAAATGTCTATACCGCGAGCGTGCTGCTATCTCGCTGTTTGATGCGCTCAATAAATCATCGTCGAACGGTCCCCTTGTGTTTCCCCCCGAAGTTATCGCACAGGTCTCTCGGACACTAGCTCGGTTCAAATCTATTGCCGATGAATACGGCGTGCCAATGGAACATATCTCCGTGTTTGCCACGGAAGCCATGCGGAAGGCTGACAATGCTGCTTCGATGCTGGATGCTATCCTGACCCAATCTGGTCTTGGAGTATACATACTAGCTCCTGAAGTCGAAACTCTTTTCGGTGCTATGGGTGCTAGGAGTTCATTCACACATGTAAACGGCTTGTTCCTCGATCTTGGGGGAGGCTCGGTACAGATCACTTATATGAACTCATCCATAGAGAACTATGAGCTTTTAGCGGCGCAAAGAGGCAAGAGCCTCCCTTTTGGTGCTGCGAAACTGATCAAAGTTCTAGAAAGTGGTGAAGAACAGGTCCGGGCTACAGCGATTAATGACTTGCAAGCGGGTATGCAGAGCGCATTTTCTAAGCTTCGGCAAGAATTTCCAACACTAGATGATACCCAGCGTGGCCCCAAAAGTGACGGTGTCGATATCTATCTCTGCGGTGGTGGGTTTAGGGGCTATGGAAGTATCCTCATGCACAACGATCCCATCCAGCCATATCCAATCTCTGCAGTTGGTGCATACACAGTCGATGAAGCGTCCTTCAAACAGGTAAGGGCTATGTACAGATTCAACATTACTTACGATGGCAAGATATTCGGTATGTCGAAAAGACGACGGGCACAATTTCCTGCGATTGCGGCGGTAGTTGAAGCGTTGATACATTCCGTGCCTTGCATCCGCACAGCGACATTCTGCAGTGGCGGAAACCGAGAAGGTGCCTTGCTACTGAAATTGCCATACATTATCAGGGAAACCGACCCACTGCAGCTTTTATACCAACCCAACAGTAATATGACTGTCGACATTTTGCAGTCGGTCGCAAGCACCATACAATCCTCCTTGCCTGTCGAAGTCGAGTCATCCGGTGTTCCCACTATATTCACTTCCGGGTTGGGTCATCTCTTTGCCAGCCAAATCTGGGCACATGTTGGTGAACCAAATGATGCTAATGCTGCCTCTGAAATTCACCGTGCCATCACACGAGACCCTAGTGCCCCCGGGTTTACGCATTTAGCTCGTTCGTTACTAGGTCTCACCCTCTGCCACAGATGGGGAGCCACGCTCGGGCCTATCGACCAGCAACTGTATACAAATATTCGGAGACTTGTCAACAAAACAAATGGAGAAGCAGCTTTCTGGGCCGAATATATCGGTGTCATTACTGGCCTCCTTGCCGACATGTGCCCAACTGTTCCGAAAACACCAGAGAAGCTACGACGCTCTATACGGTAAGTAGTGCATCCATGACAATATCTCATGGCATCTAACATGATGTAGATTCAAATCCACAATAGTAAGTGGTAAAAAGAAACCCAAAATCGAGCTGATCGTATCGCTCTCCTCAGTTGCAATGCAGACTTTGGATCCACAAACCATAGTAGACACTTTCAAAAGTATTGGGAAGAGACAGGACGCCAATAAAGGGGACAGGAAGGTCAAAGTCATTGTGCAGAACATTCCATCGTAAATTCGTGCGTTTATCATATCTTTCAAGTCGACATAGTCGAGAAAACATACATGCTCGTTATTTTGGTTGCAGCCCCCCTATTACAACGACTGGCGAACCTGATCCATGACTCCTTGAGAGTGCATTGGCGATACAACCGCTAGCCAAGACGCTAGTCACCAATGACATGACGACATCTAATTGGGGACACTAGTCCCACAACGCCGAATCCCCAGCGAGCGTTGTTGAACAAGCGATATGCCTCTTACTGCACTTCCATATCATCAACCCAATCAGGCATGATGCAAGCTCAAAGACAACGAGTGGGTATCAGCCCTTCCAAACTCCTGCACCGATCCATTTGACGTATACCAGGTCGTGGATAGCCTATTTTCACAAATCAAATCTCGCCGCCCCTATTAATGAAAACGCAAATGACAAAAGGAAAGTTGTCGGGATGGGGAAATATTCCCTCAGTTAGATCTCCTGGCTCGTTTTGGTGCTCGAGCGCCACATCCTGTTGAGCCCTTGTGGAGGACAAGTAATTGATGATCTAGTGTCCATGGACGCTGACGAATTGCATCATCTATACCAGGTAGTCAGTCTCCAAGGTAGAAGTGGCCGGCTGGATAAATCAGCGTTCACTTACAGAAATCGATGTAATGACGCTCGACCGCGACGAAATCGAGATTAACCTGGGACCTGAAGCTACTGCCATCTTCAACCATTGGCTCTGGCTTTTTCTTGCCGAAATGAAGCTCACATGTCACAACGAGCTTGCTGAACAAGTTTGCGGCCATGCGAAGCGTCTGGTCTTGACCAGGATACCACGCGGCTAGGATTGTCAGTTATGTCCATCTACTGTAGTTTGAAAGGGAGGCGGGTAGGTACCTCGATGTTCCAATTGGTCGTACATATCACGGTAAAGGAGTAGCATTTGCATCATCGATGCCCAGATGAGCAACCGCTGCGGGGACTTGGCTGCGCGCTCTTGTTTTTCGAAGAACTCCAATATCTGGGGCTCGAGTCCCTTCATCCTAGACTTTGCGATATTTCTCAGACCCTGGCGGATGGAATCAGGGACTTCCTCGGGGCCTTGGTACTTCTGGCAGAAAAACTTTTGTTGCCGCCATACCCTGTACCAACATCTCATTTGGTATACCTTTTCGATAATGTCGAACTAGGAATAAGTTAATAAGCGTGTTTAGTCGATGATAAAGAAACGGTATACTAACATATGGTAGATACGAATTGCCATTATCGATGCAATGAGCAAGTAGGGTGTCAAGAGCAAACTGCAAGCCCCTCTCTCTCTCCGCGGACATTTGGCATGATGCCCATCTAATAATGTCAGAGTCTTGTGGAAGATTATGTTTATCCAAGTCGTGCTGAACCACGAGCCCATTGGCTAGGTTGGTATGGAAGCTAACGACTGGAACATCTATCTCTGAAGACATAAGCATGCCGAAGGATACCCTCCAGACTGAGGGAGTCCCTAGGTGACTATTATTGGGTGTGAGTGGTGACCGATTCGCCTCGGTATCTATGAAGCATCCGATTAGTTGTGTGTGACCAACACAGAACTGTGGGTCAATGAGGGTGACATACCTCCAATTGCCTGGAACACGCAGTCGTTGATATGGAATAGATGTCGAATGCACATCCGCTTGGCTAATTCGGTTGCGTCATCGCTGCAATACTTGGATGCGTCTTTAACGCAACGCGCACAGGGGACCTGCTCATTGCACTACACCAGAGTCAGCAACATGGTTTTACCTGGTAGGTATGGGCAACTTACTTGGACCTTTCGTGTCTTGCAGCGGGAGCAGGCGCCGATTTTGCGAATTTCTGCAACCCGAGATGCATCCTTCAGAGGACTGTTCCGCTTGCCACGGTTGGTTGGGGATCCCTTGGTTGCTGGAGCATCAAACGAGAGGGAAGATGTGCTTGAGGGCGACGACAATGTAAAGATGACACCCGTTGGACTATGGGCATCTGGTAGGCCCGAGGCGTTGGTGCTCGGTGCGTTATCTAGCTGGATCTTGCAAGGATAAGGCAGGGCACCCTTGGGGCGGATCTCCCGTTGTGGGACGGTGAAGCGATCATCCTGTTGCTTCACCTTCTTGACAGCATCTTTAAGACGATGGAAATCTACATTGGGGCCAGGGGACGGTGCTCCATCTTCTTCGGATGAACCAGAAGTAAGTTCCGGGGTGGAGGAGGAATCAGACCGGCTCCGCGAGTCGGGATCAGCTCCCTGGTCTTCCCCGTAGAAACTGGAAAAGTCAAAAAAGGTATTCAGGTCAAGAGGGTCAAGAGGTGCGGGGTCCTGGGGCTGCCTTTTCTTGGAAACCTCTTTAATCAACCCAGGGACCTGGGAGGCGAGCTGGGATAGGTCGTAGTTCCTCATGTTGGTTGCGTGGCTCGTGTAAGTCGCCGGCACAAGTACCTTTCCCTTTGTCAGACTGTACACAACACGAATCAGCAGGCGCCGGCGGGTCACTCGTCGGGTACCTGAGTGGGGGAGATGACGATAGTGCTTTCAACCACCGAAAGGCGCAAATGATGAAGCGTCTGAGATTCCTAAGACATGATGGCAACGAGGACGGACACTTCTGCAATCTGCGAGTAACCTGAAAGTCCGTATTGGGGCTGCCATATCTGATTGGCCGTCCGCCCGAGCCAAGTTTCCCAATTGACCTATAGGAACCCCTGTCCACACCGAAAACGACAGCGTCTCCAAGGTCGCGAGCGAATGTGTCGCACACCAAGCCCAGTGCGGCCCCCGGATCATGTGACAAGAGAACCCCCGAATCTCTCGTGCTTCGACCGGCGACGCTTCAAATAATACTTGGGGGCCATTTTTTCAATATCAACACAGAAAGTGCAAATTGTTGTGAATTATGTTTTTTTGAGTTGAGTTATCTAGACTTTGGTCTAGTTGAGTCTTATTTACAGAGTCTTTGCAACTAGTTGTTGAGGCTGCAGGCTCACAAACTTATTAACAAATTAGGCAATTGGTCTGGGCTTTAAATGAGGGATCCTGCATGATTGTTTGCTAGGCTTGCCAGGTCACCCTGCAGCATCGCTGTCAACTTCATACCGTGCTTGTAAGTACACATTATAACTGACAATGGTTCGAGGCCTTGGTAACAACCACACTGAAAGTAGACAAGTATCTATCTGGCCTCGTCCATGTATATAGATAGAGTACGTAGGTACACCCCTGACCCCCACGTAACCTTACTTCCGAAGTAATCCTACCTACCCAGGGTGTGAATAAATATGACTCTCTTGCCGCTGCAAAGCATGCCCGGTCCTTTACCTCCTAATCTCCAGCCGTGCCGTCTGACTACTAACTCCCTCGCTACAAGTGCTGAGTGTTGTGACTCAACCTGATATCCCAACTACGAAGTATTTGAGCTTTATTATCTTGCTGCTACGAGAATTTAAGTGTCAACATATAGACACTGATACGGATATATCATTTTTATCCGTTCCAGTCCGATTCATCCGGTCCCAACTCGCAATGTAACTCTCTTTCACAGCTCGTGCTACAAGTGGACAAAGCCATCAACAATGTTGTGTCTAACGCTTCCCTCCTCAGATAGGATTGGGAAAATAAAATGACCCTTCGGGGAAAGTGATGCTAATTAACAGGATGCCTTCAAAACACTAGTGACTTCTAATGAGGAAGTATAAAGCCTTCTAACACGGCTTAGATAATGTGTAACCTGATCGACCTGCCCAATCACAGAGCAAATGCGACTAGCAGAGCGTCGATGATCAGCCAACCACTAAGAGAACCTCCTCGAGATTTTGAATTCGACTAGAGCGAGGACGACTAATCATAGCATGCGTTCAATTTGCAATGGCGCACGTGTGAGAGCCTAACTGGCTGGCCGATGAGGGCTGCTAGACGAAGTATGTGATTCGAGCTTCTACATTTATACACAGAGCTATAACTAGTCATCGCAGAAAAGGCGCCCGCTAGGATCTAAATCCTTGTCACCTAGTGCCAGAAATTCGGTATATTGGCGGTACCAGGTTCGACGATTATATCTGGCTCTAGACTGTGGTGCGAATGCAAAGAGAAGCCAAAAGAAAGGAAGCCAAAAAAAAAAAAAAGTGCAAGACAGAGTAAGGAAAGAAAACTCACGCTAGGTATTAGTATGTGTTGTTCCGAAGAGCTTTTCTGACATTCAACCTATTTAATCTTGCACGGGACGGAAACGACAGAAACTAACGCCGAAAACTCTCCTGAATCGGTGAACTCGAGGTTGGACAACAGAGCAACTTTAACGCTCACGTACGAGTCCAGGAGAGCACGTGGGAGCCTGCAATGTGTCTAATTTCAAAGACTCTCGATATTTAGTAGGTCCTTAGTCTCCTCTTTGTCCTCCCTTCTAGCTCTTGTTATAGGCATGTAGTTGTTATGCCCCGAATCTGTTCTAACTTCCCTTATTTATTTTTGACGTGGCACCGTCCAGTCCGGCCTATAGAAAGCCGCAAGCTTTTTCCCGGATAGGCCCGCTCAGCTATATAAACGACCAAAATAGGACAACCGACCGGCTTTTATGAGACACGTAACCTGCATACTCGCTTAAAGAGTTCCGAATCCACCACCGGATGTTGGAAACTTAGGATTGGAATTCGGGAAAGAAGAGGAGCCTTGGAGGGGGGGGATGTAATTATAGCTTGTGTATCCGCAGAAGGGATGGCACTATCGAAGCATACGTTGTAGGTGCATACAGTATACACCGGACCCACGCGTTTTTCACCTCACCTTGGCTTACCTTACCTTACCCACGTCTTGTCACACAAGGCGGGCCGATCCTGAAGGGGAGACGCAGGGCGGAGACGCACCTGGTGCATATACCTAATGCCCAAAGATGGTACTTATGTACTTGCCTGCCGGTATCTGTCGAGTGTGGAGACACAGAGATAGGTGGACAAATCCGCGTGAGTACATCACCAGTAAAAGCACTTCTCAAAAGCTCCTATTCTTCAAGAAAAAGACGAGGTCCATGTTCTTATTCTTTTTTTTTATTCCAGGTACTACGATATTGTGATGGTTGCTAAAATCCCAGGTAGCATGTAATACTACTCCAGCCGTAGGGTTGATAACATGAGAGCCCAGTTCAATAAAGAAAAGAAAAAAACATAAAACTGACATGGTATGCCAGAAAAGCATACCACTTTGGTAGTCTGCGAGAACAAGGCACCTAGGCCAAGTTAAATATAATGGTTCAAGGTAGGGTTTGGGTTTCTTGTGTACTTCCATGGCTCTCCGGCACAGTATTCTCATCATGTTTTCAAAAGAGGTTCCCCCTTCTTGAAGGACCGCTCTGAGAGAAACGATTTCAGATTGTAGATGCTATGTATCTATAACCTGTTAATAGTATCCAGCCATACATCTCATAACTAAAACCGTATAACCTATCTGCTAGTAAGTGTAACAAGAAAACATGAGCAGATATCCGGTTAGGCATTAGAAAATCTATCTAGGTAAGAGTTTGCCAATGCACAGTAACTGTTTACGCTTGCAAGCACGTGGGAATAGGGGTCATGCATTCGCGATTGCTCAGATATTCTTTTATCTTGATTTTGAAACTATCCCAATCCAGATCTTGCCTCGATACTCGAACATTAGTGGAGTGAAGGTAATGAGTTGCTGCCAAGCCAAATATTATAATCGCTTTCTCAAAAGTTGAAGGAGTAATTTTATAGGTTAGGGAAATTTACTAACCATTATATTATCTTTATGTCCCCCCTCCCCCCAACACACACACACACACACTTTTATCTAATTTTTTTTTAAAAAAAGAAAAAAAAAAGCATCAATACCCGGCTATAGGCCTGTTAATGATATGTATTATGTAACCATCTAACGTATGACTTGGAAATGTTTAGAATATATATGCTCGGCAGCTTTAATGTCTTAGTGGTGCAAAGCCTACGTGAATGCACTTATCTAAGACCATTCTATTTATTTTCAATCTACATGTCTTGTGTTCAAGAACATCATCTAGCAGTAGGTTAGTCAAGTTAGGCGGTCTTTGTCTCAAAAGGAAAAAAGCCCCCATTTTCACCGCTAAGCTAAAGCAGTACATAGGTAGGTACATACATATAGTACAGAAGTAGACTCACAGGTGTTCGTAGGTTAGATGCTAGTCTCATGCAATGCATGGATACTCAGAGTTATCAGATGAACGCCTACACACACGCATGCAAGCCAGGAGATACCTATAGCCCCTCACCTTGTGGCCAGCTTGTGCTTGAAGATGCTCGAAAACGGGGCTTGCACCTTTAGAGGAGTGTAACGTACGGGCATGTAGACTAACGTGGCCAAGGCCCACTCTATAGCGATAATCGGGTTAGCACAGTTGAGTCTTCTCTTCTACTAGTATGCGTAAACTACATAGTATCAAGCTACCTATTTAGGTACCTTGCCTTTTATTTTATTCTTCAATGTTAGATCCTACGTGGGCAGGTTACCTACCTAGCCTAGGTAAGTAAATGGCGTTTGAGCAACCAATATATACTGTTGTACCGAATGTAGCACAAACAAGCCCGAAGTATTACACCTGATTGGTCAGAATAGGTACCTAGGTACTTAGTGCTAACGCAACCCTCTGAGACAGGACCAGCCCTCTGAGACCTCGGACCGTCATAGCCCCACCCTACCGGATAAGTCAATCAAGTAGTACCACTTATAGCTGGAGGGCAACAGATAAAAAAAAAAAAAACTCAAATCTGCTAACCACGGCATTTAAACCCGACTCACCTCTCTTTTTAAACAAGTATACCTATGTATGCGGGTAAATCACGAGGACGAATTTATATTTTACCTATTAAAGATCAAGCGGTAAAGCTGTAATTCCCGTGGGCCAGAGCTCGAACGATACATCACGTTGAATTGGCTATTTTTATTTTGGGTTTATTTTATCCATTTTGTTTATACATTAGGATTTCCGCATGTCCCTCGCAAGAGTTACTCTGGAGGTTTTTCGTGTTCCCAGCCCAAATCTAACGAGACGGGCTCAACGACTAGTAACACAAATACCTTACCATACTCGAGCCAATCACAGCCTCGCATTCAAGCTGGCGGGTCCAGACAGCAACAGCGCCCCTCCCCCTCCTTCCACGTCCTCCTCACCCAAAATTCATTCTCTACAAACGGACACGCAAACGCTGCCTTCTTCTTCTTTTTCTTCTTCTTCTCCCTCCCCCTTATTCTCCTCCTCTCCACTACCACCATCAACACAACCAATATCCAGTGTCGCCAGCCATCGCTCAGCCCAGCTAGCTAGACACTTCTCGACTTCTGCTCCATTATCTTCTGATCAACAGAGAGAATCTATAATGGCTTCCCCTTATACCGTCCGCAAGGTTGCTGCTCCCAACACCTTGGAGCACCGAGTCTATATCGAGAAAGATGGCGTTCCCGTCTCCCCTTTCCACGACATCCCTCTCTACGCCAATCAGGAGCAGACTATTCTCAACATGATTGTTGAGATCCCCCGTTGGACGAACGCCAAGCTCGAGGTATTTATTCGTTAATTCCGCACTGCCTACTAAGCTAACATAGCCTCTCCTCTTGTCTATAGATCTCCAAGGACGAGCTCCTGAACCCCATCAAGCAGGATATCAAGAAGGGCAAGCTACGATACGTCCGCAACTGCTTCCCCCACAAGGGCTATCTCTGGAACTACGGAGCCTTCCCTCAGGTAAACAAGCTCACCGCCCACACCACGATTTCATTCTTTCCTATTCCCCTCCTCTCCTCCCCCATCCGTGCTCGGTAGCTGACCCAGTTTTTCTGTCCCTCTTCTAGACCTGGGAGGACCCCAACTCGATCCACCCCGAGACCAAGGCTAAGGGAGACAACGACCCTCTCGATGTTTGCGAAATCGGTGAGCTTGTCGGCTACACCGGCCAAGTTAAGCAGGTCAAGGTTCTTGGTGTTATGGCTCTTCTCGACGAGGAGGAGACCGACTGGAAGGTTATCGTTGTCGACATAAACGACCCTCTTGCTTCCAAGCTCAACGATGTTGAGGATGTGGAGCGACACCTCCCTGGTCTGCTCCGCGCCACCAACGAGTGGTTCCGTATCTACAAGATCCCCGATGGCAAGCCCGAGAACCAGTTCGCTTTCACTGGCGAATGCAAGAATAAGAGGTGTGTCCTGCTACTGATAAGTTTCCTAATGAATCGCTCAGCTAACCGAACAATCAACTAGCTACGCTACCGATGTCATTCGTGAATGTGCTGAGGCTTGGGAGAAGTTGATTACTGGCAAGACTCAGCCTGGTGGCATCTCTACGTAAGTAGCTGCGCAGATTTGATCGAGTCCGTTTGCATGGCTGACCATTGATTATAGCACAAACTTGACTGTCGCACACTCTCCGAGCCGTGTCAGTCCGGAACAGCTTCCCCCTCTGCCGCCCAACGAGAACCTGGCCCCCGAGAAGATCGATGCCTCTATCGACAAGTGGTTCTTCATTAGTGGTGCTGCCGCATAAATCCCGGTGGTTAGGTCTGTTAGATAAAAGTTCTCTACATATGATTGACCAGGAGAAAAATGAATAAATAAAGAAAAGAAAAAATGGAGCCAGATTTGGCGTTGTTTCTGGTATCATGATTACCATCTGCAAATACTTCAAAGATTAAATCCCTCATGGTAGGGAGAAGTGGATGGTGGCCTGCGGATATTAACACCGCCAACGGACAGAATAAACCAATACATTATGAGACTGCGAGTTTCATTACGATTCTTCGGGCGTAGCCTTGTGATATGGCTTTTCAAGCTATTTTGAATCATGTTCCCCATTCATTCCAACCCCATAGTCCCAATATTAAGGGTGTTCACCATATGCCGGCCTGCTTACAATAGAAAAGACCTTGGATGTGCCTAGCGTAGAGAGAGGAGGCATCAGAGGAGGCAGCAGTAGTATTACCGGAAGTCGGTTTGAGGACTCTTCAGTGTACAACTTGCATATCGTATAGGTATTCCCCATTGTAATGCGCCCACAGCCCTAACGCCTAAAAAAAAAAAACAAAGAAAAAAGAGAATATGCGTCTTTGGGAATTTCATTCCCCTCTCTTCCTTTTTCTTTCATATTCTGTCTTGTCTCATACATTATACCTAGGACAGTACATGTGATGATGAGATGATAATATATGGGGAAAGTAGCAGTAATAGTAATGATGATAAGTAGTAATGTGGGGTTTGCTCTTCTAACCATCAGCCAAGTCGGCCTGCTTCTGCAACGCTCTCGAGTGTCTATCGACTTCTTCTATTATACCCTTTATACCTAGCTTCTCACAATCTAGGTCCATTTCTTTGCCATCTTCTGTAAAGGGGGAGAGAGGAGAGGGGAACAAAGGGGCGACCTGTTAGCGAATTGCTACTATAGAAGAAGGGGGAGAAGGGAAGGATGGAGGAGGATGAAGGGGAGGGGGTAGAAGCAGTAAAGCGAAAGGGAGAAAGAAGGATCAATAACAATAACCAGGTACACGCACTGAACTTGACGTAGAGGAGGCTCGGGCCCGTGGCGCTTCGGGGCAGAACTTGGGTCGTGATCTGCATACCGGACTTGCGGGCATTGGGCGGGAGGTAGTTGAGAAATAGCCTGGCGGCCCGCGAGCTCGTAGAGAAGGGATTGAACTTGGTCTTCACCTCGGTAATGAAGCGGGTTATCATTGTGGTGGTACTTGTTTCTCTTCTTTTTCTCTTTTTCTTCTACTACCTCTCTCTATTGCTTCACTGACTGAATTAACTGCCTTAAGAGCCCTGGGGAAATTTGGGGGATTAGAAAAATACTTGATCAGATGTTTACATAGAATTTATGAGAATCCATACTTATTTTATCAATTCCAATTGGTTTTTTTTCTTTTTCTTTTTTCAACTTGAACCAGCCACAATTGTGATGTTTGAATGTATGTCGTCCTGAGATTTTCAACCAATCTTCACAGCTGCAGCTCATTCTAGAGAAAATGAATGGTGGCTGATGAGGCTGCAAGGTATTACACAGAGGACCCAGGGAATGGGGCGTGGCGGTGCGCTCTCATACTAAAAAAAAAAAAAGCTTAAGCCACCTCATGGTGGAATTCTACAAAGTACCTAGGTACCTGGTCTTTTATTAGAAGTTGCAACGTCACTGGAATTGCTTCTACACTTTACACCTTACTCTACACTTTACTCTACACTACTTCATCTTAATTTCCCCTTCCCACCTCTAGAATATGGATGACGAGTTTTCTGCCCTAAAATGTCACTCGAGGCCTTAGAGAAACGATTCTCCGACTTGCAGGACCGCCTAGCTACTTTACAAGATGCCACGAACCAGCTCAAGGAGCTAATCGATCGCCTTGCCAACTTTGGCTTCCAACCTGGCTCCGTGCCCCTCGACGCAACCGAAGACGACAATGTCTCGTCCGAGTTAAGCGCCGAGATAAACCAGATCCTCCGAGAGCAGGAGGAGGAGCTTGAGCTGTTGAACGAGGAAATCATCGACATCCGACCAGGGAAATCCGGGGGCGAACGGCAGCAACATGACAAGGAACGCCTGAAAGATGGTGCGCAGCGCCTCGAGCAGGACCTGAAAAGGTATGCGCCCTCTCCTGAGCAGATCAATATATTATCCATAAGGCAACTAATCTCTGATCTTGCTGCTTAGTTGTCGCAAATCGTTCCGTAAAGCGCAAATCTCGGCGAAGCGCAACCTACAGCTTGCCCAGCGACAAGAACGGGAGCTTCTCTACGCCTCTTTCGCAAACCCACGATCCGGTACCTCCTCGCCAATGCCTGCGGCCCCGCAACCACGACGAAAGCAGCAAGTGACCTCGGAAATGTCGAAGGAAGAGCAGATGATTAGTGCTAGCCACGATGTAACCCAATCGATGAGGAGGACGCACGACCTTATGGCCGCCGAGCTCTCCAAGAGCGACTTCGCGCACAACACTCTCAGAGAGTCCACCATGGCCCTGTCCCAGCTTTCCGAGAACTACTCTAGTCTGGATACGATGCTCTCCAGTTCGCGCGCACTGCTGGGCACGCTGCTCAAAAGCCAGAAGACCGACACTTGGTACTTGCAGTCCTCCTTCTACCTCCTGCTCGTTACCCTGGGCTGGCTGATATTCAGACGCATCCTCTGGGGCCCGACCTGGTGGCTCGTCTGGCTGCCGCTTAAGCTCCTCTTCCGCAGTGCTGTTGGAGTATCGAATACCGTGGGCCCGTGGGGTTCTCAGAACGACCCGGGGTCGGACTCTGCTAGTGTGAGGTCCGGCTCCGGCTACCAACAGGTCCAGATGAACAACGAAGACATTCCCACCATTCAAGTTGACCACGGCCATCACTATCAAGATACAGAGAAATCTCAAGAGCCGAGTGCCCAGGAATCAGAGGAATCCATGATAGAACAAGTTGGCAAGATTATTGATGGCGAATCCGAGAGAGATGCGAACCCAGATCAAGTTGAGGATGAAGAGGCCCATACCCCTAAGGAAGATACTATCAACATCACTTCAGACCCAGAGGATGATATCAAAGGAGAACAACCCGGGTTAAGAGAGCGCCGAGCCGATGAAAAGTTCAATCCTAAGAAGAGGATGATGGAGACGGAGCCAGACGCCCATCAAGGAGATCAGAGGGTCAAGGACGAGTTATAGAGGGCAGGGATTCTCCGGGAACGATCGGATTGCAATAATAAAATAATAATGATTACTGAAGGCTTGACGAACTACGATTATCCGTGGCTATTGTTTTATACACCCCAGTGATATTGTGCTACATGATATACATCGCCTACGACGTTAATCACGATAATTATCCATCACTTTCACATAGTCATCGACTGGAAACCTATTTACCATCATTTATAACCAGAGCCATTTGGGATTTCATTTTATTCATTGCTATTCGCACTTATTTGCCCCTTTCTCTCGGAGAATTATTTCCCCGTGTTGCCATCATACCGAATAACCATTGGGAACACTACAGACGTTTTTCTATTTGCAAATCATGCGAAATCAAAATCCCTTCTCCTACCACAAGACCCCAGCCCAAGAAGAAGAACCCTGGGGTATCAAAACCAGAACCCAAAGAGAGAAGTATTCAGAAAGCCCCCCAAGAAGTCTATCCAAATCCAAGAATGATGATGATGATGAAACCCAAATTGCCATCTTGCTATTCGCCAATGTGACAGTTCCTTCTGATTCCCTGAGGCAAACAATACAAATGAAAAGTGAATAAGAAAAGGCAGTATCATGTATGCCATCCACGCATATAAGAGTTATTGCCGTTGATGGTGGAGAGAAGATCGTCGCTTGCTGAGCTAAGCTTGCTCAGTGACGATGATGCCATGGGAAACGTTCAAACACACACACACACACACACACACACACACACACACATACATTCGCAATACCCTTGAACAAGACAACATGCAATGCATACCACATACACACGCACCACACACAAACACATGTTACAAAAGAAAAGGGAGGAAACGACAAGTCGGAGAAATCAGTTTTCTCGAAGAAGAAAAAACAATAACACACAAAGAATATTGATAAGTACAGGTTTATTCATTTCAACCCCTGTTCCTACTCCTACTGTCTCGCCCTCCACCTCTTCTCATCCCTTTCCCATTGCGTATTCACTTAATAAAACAAAAACATAAATGCCCCCATCTATCCAATTCATGTTTCCTTGTTTCTCCTTCCATTTACCCCTTCCCCTCCTCCTTGAATATGTGTCCTTCTATCATCAATAGAAGGGTGGTTGGAGGTGGGAGCTGGATATTGTGGGAGATGGGTGCTGTGGGCGGTCGTCTAGAAACCACCTTGAATAACAAATAATAATGATAAAACAAAAAAGACAGAAAACACACTATTTTTTTCTCACCTCCTTTCTTTCTATTCTTCTAGTTTTCTCTCTCCTTCGTTCTGTGATAGGTAGAAGGAAAGGGGAGAGAGAGTTGGGGTTGGCGAAGTTATGAGTTGTCCTCTTAGTGACAGTCAAGAGGGTTGGGTAGGTAGGTAGAGAAACGAAAGGAGAAGAACGGAAGAGTAGAGGAAGATGCAGAAGCGAAGAGTAAGCTGGAATAAAGAGTGTAAGCAGCCTCCTCCCCTCCCCCTTTTCTACTCTTCTCTTTTTCCTTTCCAATTCTGAACAGAGGCGGAGAAACCAAAAAGGAGAAAAGAAAAAGGAAAGAAAGAAGAGTAAAAGAAAAGGTGTCAGAAAGTAGTTCCTCCCAAGCCAAAGAGAAGCCACGCAGTAGCCTAAGGGGAGAAGCGACTGGAGCATAGCGACTCGGGGCTCAACATTCCCCTTTTAGCCGGGGCTGCTCCCCGTCGTCCCGAGTATCTGGTCAATGTCCTCGAGCTGGAATTCTCCGCTCTCGCCCAGCATCTCCCAGTCGCGGCCCAGCTTCGTCTCGTCGGCCGCGGCCGCCGCAGCCGCCGGATCCTCCTGCCACTGCGCCCCTACTCCTCCTTCTTCGTTACTGCTGTGATGGCCCGCCGCCGCGTCTTTGTGCTGCGCCGCAGGAGCATGCGCGGGCGGCTCGCCCAAGTCGTACGATAGCATGCCGTCCGCGAACTGGCCCCCGTCCTGGTCCAACCCCAGCAGCCCCAGGTCGTCGTACGCGTCGTGGTGCCCGCCGCCGCCGCCGCCGCCGGCCTGCGCCATCAGCGATGGGTCGATGGGGTTGTGGTACTGCGGGTGCGCGGGCGGCGGCGTAGGCGTGTGGTGGTGGTGCTGGTGATGGTGCTGCTGCATCTGCTGCATCGCGCGGTGCGTCGCGGGAGGCGCGTACGGCGAGCCCATCAGGTCGCCGTAGGGGTCCACGGGCGAGGGCTGGTGCTGGTGCTGCTGGTGCTGCTGCTGCTGGCGGTGGTGGTGGTGGTACGAGGGCGAGTTCGTCTTGTTCACGTACACGTTCTCCACGAAGGCGGGCACCGCGTTCATGCCGCCCGCCCCGTACGCCGCGCCTAGGTGGTGCGGGTACGCCGTCAGCAGCCTCTCGCTGTGCTGCTGGTAGTACTGGTTCTGCCCCAGCCCCAGCCCGTAGTCCCCCGGCCGCGGCTTGCCCGGGTTCGAGTACTGGAACGACGACTGGTACGCCGCCGCCGCCGATGATGGCTGCTGCGCGCCGCCGTACGAGAGCGCGTGGTGTGCCCCCCGCTGCTGCTGCTGCTGCTGCTGCTGCGCCTGCGCCGCCGCGTAGCTAGCGTAGGTCGTCGGTATGCCTCGCGGCGGCCGGTACTCGCCGTCCGGGTCGCCGTAGAGCGAGGATGACCGCGTGCCCCGGGACGCGTTGCGCGAGGGGGGCGGGCTGTCGTAGTTGTACTCCTCGAGCACGGGGCCGTCGTCGACGAGGTGCCTGGCGGCGGCGGCGGCGGCCTCCTCCTCCTCGACCTTCTTGGGGGCCGGGTTCTTGGTGGGAGAGAACTTGTAGTCGGGGAAGGCGAGGCGGTGGTTCTCGCGCTCGATCTTGGCCAGATCGTCGAAGCGGTCGCGCAGGTCCTGGGGCTCCATGTTCCAGCTCACGCCGCAGACCTGCGAGATGAACTGGTGATTGTGCTGCTTGCGCAGCGCCTTGGTGCGGTTCTGGTACGCCTTGCGGTACAGCATAAACGCGTTCATCGGCCGCTTGATCTTCTGGTCCTTGGACGCCGCTACCTCTGCCCGCCGCTGCTCTGGGCTCCGCCGCACGTATTCGTCGATGTCTACGTCCGTCCCTTCCTCTAGCTCCACGTTCTTGCATAGCACACTCAGAGGGTCTGCTAGATCCACCTCCTTCGCTCCGCCTGAGCCCGCACCTCCTTTGCCCTGGCCACCTGCGCGTCGGTTCTCTGCTCTCCGTCTCTTCTTTGGTCGCGTCGGTTTAGCCACTCCCGAGCTCTGCGGTCCGAGGGCCGCCTCCCCATATGACCGTGTTACGGTACGCCCACTACGCGTCGTCATGGTCATGGAATCGTTCTGGAGGGACGCTGGGGGCGACGTAGCCGGTGTGCTGTAGGCATTGTGGGGTGTCTGGAGTTGGGTACGAGAAAACATATCACCACTAAATTAGCCCCTTATTTCTTGTATGACCGTATTGTGTCTCTCTTATGAATGTGTATATGAGTGTACCGAAAGAGTACGAGTTTAAAGAAAACATGGTGTGAAAAATACTTATGATGGAAGGAAGGGGGGCTAGAAGACGGAGAGCATAGACGGAGAAGAAGAAGAAGAAGAGAAGCACATACCGTTGATGATCCTATGTCAGGTAGTTGAGGATATGGGCTAGGATCTATCTGATATCCCCCGTGCTGGTACAGCCCTGCTCCGGGATACGAATGAGGATGGGAAGGTGGTTGGGGGTAAGGCGAATGTGTAAGAGGTGGTGATGTGTTGAATTCGTCGTCCGCGAGAACCGGTACTCCGAGACGCGAGTCTAGCGCTGGGCTTGAGTACCGAGAGTGCGGATCCGATCCCATGTAGTCGTGTAGATCGACATTGTATTGCTGCGATGATGGTTGTTGTTGGTGCGAGTGGTATTGGTAATCATCATTTTGCGGTTGTGAGTGTCTACTTAGCCGGTGTTGTGGCTCGGGATATGATGTGGAAGGTGTCGGTGTTCTCGCAGTTAGGGGAGTAGGTGTTGCTGTGGCATTATTATGTTGGATTAGCTGCTGGAAACCGTCGTTGAGGATGGCGTCTTCGGTCTGGTCTTTGTGGTTGCCATTGCCCTGGTTAGAGGGCGCTGGTGATGGCGGGTCGCCTTTCTCCATCTCATCAATTCTCTTCTCTCCGTTCTTATCTCTCTCTCTCTCCCTTGCCCCTATTATTCTTCCTCCTATTGATTCTTTTTGCCCACCTGCGACTATTTCAAGCAAGGCAAGTAAATGGATGAAAGCTTATGAAGGGAGAAGGGACCTCGATCTAGTTCAAGAGCTGGATGGGATCAGGACCAAGGGGGTGGATAAGGGATTGGAATAGGTGAGTAGGTATAGCCACTAATGTACTTCCTTAAGGAGTACCTGTTGCTTTAGTTTGTCTCCTTTTTATCTCTTTACAACATAGAGGGATGTAAAAGAGAATTCAGTGATTGGGGGAGAAAGAAGATGTTGTTTTCCTTGAGCAATTTTAAGTGACGGCAGTGATGCGTCGGCACAAGGCAGATTGGCAGTTGCTAGGAGCCACCGCACGCACACACATGAGCAGGTCCAGGTCAATTTGGTCGCAAATAGCTGATTCTATTCGAGAATAGGAAAGGGAGTAAATGTTGGGAAATGAGGGAGGTTGCGGAAGTGCCGTTGTCGGTAGTAGGTAAGACTACACACAAGAATAGGGAGGTGCTTGACCCGCACAGGTTGTAGCAACAACATGAATTTCTCGACGCGTGTGGTTGACGACTTCGTTTTGGGGCAGCTCCCTATTGACTTGCTCTACCCTTAGATATATTGACTAAAATTGTCGACCGGACTGAATTTCTCCAAACAAGGTAGAAGAAATGCCAGAGCAGTGAAAGGCCTTGTTCATGCGGGAAAATATGTGGTTTACCCTCCAGCACACCTAGCGAAAAATAAAGTACCGACAAATTGCTCGGGCAACCAAATCGATATGGCAACTAGATAGGGCAATTCGAGGGGAAGAAGAGATAGGAAGGTGACCTAGATTTGTTTCCTGCGAGTAAGTTAGTCCAGCCCTCAACGTCATAATCTCTACCCATCTTCTAGCTGCCCATCAAGCGCTGAATCTCCCGCTCTCTCCTCATAATCTATGCCTGGCTATACTAGAGACCAACTGCTTATTGGTTGGTAGCATAGCCGCATTGCTAGCTAACAGGCAAGCATGGCGGTAGATAGTCTTCATAGCGAAGTAAGCCATAGCAGCGCAGCCAGCACAGCATCGGATCTGTCAGAAACTAACTGACCGGGGTTTGTCTCTAGCAGAGGTGCAGGACACATGATACAGGACAGGACAAGCACGGGGCATAACAGGGCAGAAATAGGGAACAAGCCGCGGGAAAATAAAAAAAAAGGGGGGGGGGGGTACATGCAGCATTGATCAGTCAGGTGAAGGAGAAGCTTCTAAGTACGAACCTATAGCAAAATTGCCCGCTCTCCAGATATTCAAGCGAACTCTGAGAGGGATAGATCGACTGAGCCACTAGGCGTGTAGTTCCGCACACCTTAATTCGATCCCTTTTCCAAGAAAAAAAAAACCTTTAATGTAATGCACCTGATACCACGTTCTCTCGTTCCCGGGAAATGGAGATCTTGTACTAAGTAGTGTTGGGTATCTAGCACCGCAGCGTCCAAGCTAGAGCCGTTGGAGAGAAGCAAGAGGCGTGTACGGATGTGCGGACGTAAGTGTAGGTAGAGACCAGGGCTTTCCTTGACGGTTGAGGTAACGCAAGTTGGGTATTGTTGATGAGCCCACGCCCCCCTCCTGTTATTGTGAGATTACGCTCTTATTATGGTCGGCGATATGCGTAGGTATAGACAAGTTCCTCCTCTCTAAAAGATAGCGGTCGATGTAGTCTGTGTTATGTACGGCTCGCACGAGATGTCTTTCTTTCTCCTTTGTCCCCGCTCTCTCACTTCGGAACATCAGTTGGATAATTCTGCAGCTACAGGAGCAACAAGCCATGTTGGTGTTGCAAGGACCATGTTTATAATGGGTGGCATTTGTTAACTTACTGAGAAAGCTATTGGGGAGAGTGAGTAGAACACATAGGTAAGAGTGTAATGTAAGAGTTGGCTGAGTGTTGAGTTGGACTATAGTTGCTAGGATACCTTGTGTAAACTCTCGTAATCCTCTATCTCTTACACGGCGGTTGCATATGTTGGATGTGAGATATGGCGGTTGGATAATTACAAAGAAGCGAGAGGGACTCGCGAGTACTGCTGAATGCCGTCTTTGTTCAACCAACAGCTAATCAACAAGGACGGGGGGCAACAAAAAGACTTCCTCCCCCTCCGCTCCCCCCCCCGAAAAAGAAAATTCTTGGGACTGTAGTTATTTGTATTGGTTTGCCTCTTCTTCGCCATTGCTTCTGTATGCGTATTACCGCATTCGGAAAGCCAAAGGGCTTAGATGAGCGAAGAGGCAAGAAACGTGAACACTGAGCTAAAGACGTGCTCTCTGTCTTCCACCCAAAACTAATCTGGATCACTTACGGAGTTGCTTCCTGGCCGTGTTCGGGGAGACGCTAGAGAGCAATAGGCAGTACTCTCCTGCTAAGTACAAGTACGGAGCATTCCGGACCATGGGGATTTTCTCTATTATGCTATGCTCTGCTATGCCATGCTTCCTGTGGCCTCCTAGCATAAGGGAGGGGCGTGTGTGATTGAGAGAGTGTGTCTCTGGTCTTAATCCCGACTATCTACCCACTAGGGCAAGACATCAAGCAGTTAGCATTGCAGACAGATATCCCCACATCATGTCGACGGCAGCATATTCTAGTGCGTATAGGAATGTGCCATAGAAAACTGTAGCTGTGGACGATATGAGTGGAAAGAGTTCGGTCCAAAGCTGAGATGGTTCGCGCAATGAGCCGAATAGGCCCCCACAACTATATCTAGAAATCCGGGGTCATAACATCTTCTCGAAAGAAACGGCTGGTAGGCCTGAGTTTGCCTTGGTCGGCTTGATGCGGTTTCCTGGAGGCTTGTTGCTGTTCTGTAGCTGTTGGCTTGCTCTGGAATGCTAGTACCTGGATACGCCGAAAACGTGCTCCTGACACACAGATTCTTCAGTAGACGATGTCTCACATCTTCCGCATTCCTTTGATTATTTTTTTTATAGAAGCTAAACCAAACGCAGGTTTCTTTTTCTGGATTGCTCTTATTCTTTCGCAACTAGAATATGCCTAGGAAAGGAGTTCAGTGTGGATGTTTGGCTGCCCTGTGTCCCCCTTTGGTAACTCAGCTTATTCTATGACCCCCGTCTTTACGCCATTAGATATACGCCCCTGTATCGTTGTCTACCTCATATTACTTTAAAATAGACCTGAGAGGAAGGGAGAGCCCTATTTTCAGTTAGTCAATTCTACCAATCGGCAATAGGTGCAGACAGAGTTGCTGCGAGACTTGGTTCCTAGTAATTCTCCTTGGGGTATTGATCAGCCCAAGATTGTAGACCTGTTTGCAGCGTCTATCCTTGTTACCACTACGGCTACTTGCATTAGTGATGCTGGCTGTTTGAACGTCAGTCCTTGCCTGTTGTAATTGGGGAAATGCTAAAGCATATGTTGAAGTAAAAAGAGGGTGCATGGAATATTAATCGCATTTATAATTAGCATACGGTTTACCGTGCGTGAGGAATTCATATAGCTGAAGTGATTATTCAATCTGTACCTTGAATTTATTTGGGTTCTCTAGGTAAATAGCAGAAACGTCCTGTGAAGTAGCCTGCGATGAAAAAAGGGGGTGGAGTACGCGTACATATACATATACCAGATGCCGTTATGAAAGACTTATATGCAATATATTCCTTTAACTACCCCCTTTACCTCTTTAATCTTCTTGCTGTCTTTGAGGCTATCATACTAAATGTTCCTTAGCCAGCTTTTGTTTTCCACAGCTACGTGGTTCACCTTTGCCTTGTTTGTTACTTGGTATATATGACAGAACATCGTGATCGGCAATAACTGAAGGAGCAATAGCCCAAAACTATGATTATAGCCCCTATCATCTCTTATTTTCTCGCGGTAGCTTACGCGCAAAACTTGCTAAAGTCGAAGAACTCCTTCTAGGAGGGTCTAGCTACCTGATTGTTGTCTCGCATTCTCCTACCTCTCACTTCTTAGCCGAGGAGCTAACTTGAATATCACGTCCATCCATCAATTTTGAAAATAGCGTTGCTCGTTAGACTCTGTATGATATCTATCCAATCCTACATTTGTTTTTGTAATTCTCCACCCATCCTTTATTAAAAAGAACGTAGCCACTTCCCGTCATAATCCTGTCTCAACGCCCTGACCAACAGTTCGTGCGCGCTGTCGGGACCTTGTGTGACAGCTCAACTTCAGGTCGTCATTTCTTATTAAAAAACCCCCCTCGCCTAGCTTGGGCATAGAGGATATGTTATTGACCGGGCCGTTTTGGTAGCCCAATTACTAGGCCGAGAGGTATTAGGATGGGTAGCTGGGGCGTAGTAATGCTGGGATTGGCCTACTCCTTCGTCTCCGTCCCACGAACTATTGGAAAGTCCTCTAATCATAGCACACTTATAGCAGTAATCACCCCTCCTTTGACTAGGTACCTTAACACGTTCGCTTGCCTTCCCATATATCCCATGTTTCCTGTAAGGCTATGGGGTCTAGGACGTGACTAAGAGTCGGTGTGTCCTGCCGTATCCCGCTGAATGAGCCTTGAACTAGATAATAAGGGGCGGTCTTTTCCGAGACTGCTTCACCTAACCTTGATTCAATGGCCGAGCTGGAATACAGGGGGAGGGCCCCTTATTGATCGTATGGACAGACTAGGTATGGCGATCGCGTGAGGCCTTCTCTAGAGAACTGGCGAACGAGACGTAGCTTGTCAAGTAGCAGCGACATTGGTCCACGTAGCGTGCGGCCCTTGGCTGTGGGAGTAAGTCGTTAATAAGTTAGGCGTTCCATCTTGCACATATTATGCGAGTGTGTCCTGGCGGTGAGGCTTTCCTGCAGGCCATTTAGTGTGACCTCCCCTAGACAACCACCCATAGGTCCAACCCTAGAAGGTATGCAAAGGATGAACTGTCAAGTCATCTTCCATAATACCTTCCTATCTCATACTTTATGTTGAGTTAAAATAGTGTGTGTAGAATCCAGAATCACTTGTCAATATCGTGCACCGCAGTGGGAGAGAACATACACATTAAAATTGGGTGGTTTTCTTCTAGTCTACAATTCGAAGCGTCCTTTTCAATGCATCGTAAGACGGATCACTTCTCATGCAATTGTCTGAGATCTCTCACAAAGATCATCCATCCCCTATCCATGGTGACATAATTAGACACATCTCATCCATGACGTGTGAGCCTTTTACCGTCGGGTAGACGTATACTATCGGGACCAGACCAAGTCCATAGCATTTCGGCATGCCGAGACAACAATCTGCTTCTTCTCCAGATTGCCACCTTCACCTAACACCCCGCTTACGGGCGTCATCCCTGCCATGCACCGCGAGTTTCGCCGACAATAATGACCAGTCTCAAACTGGTAGCAACACACATGGACTGTGCCCATCCTGGATCGATATATTCTAGTTGATCAAATGAAAATTTAAGTCTATACCTCTATATCTGAGGGGCTCTAGTTCATCCATCTGTATTAAAACTTGATTGCTGCGATGCTGGTCGTGCGGGATCAGCAGATTTGACTGGGGGTGTCAAGATCTGTTCCGAAGGGGATGGGGAAAGGGCTGCCACAGGTGGAAGGATCGCGGGTGCAGGTGAGGAATGGACGCCACCACTTGATGGGTGCGGCGGTGGGGAGCGCTTCAATGGTGAAATTCCGTTCCGGGTGGGTGGAAGCGTGGGCGTCACATCACCTCGGCGTGGTCCTGTCTTGTTGAGTCTTGGTGTTGACAGCGTGATGTTATGGTTGTTAATACTCGTGCTAGGTGTTTGGATAGGGGGAGGGGGGAGTGATACAGATGTCGCAGTAGGAGGCGAAAGTACTGTCAAACTATTGGCCGCCGCTTCTAAGGGTTGCTTTAGAGGCGAGTCGGACCTGGCTGCTACAGGCGGCACGTAGGCATCAGCGTGAGGGGGTAGATTACTTGATGGTGCTTGAGCGATGCCGTTAGGTTTCGGGGAAACGTGGAACACGCCCTTCTGAGGCAGCTTAGCTCCCGTAGACTGCCCAAGGCCACCACCGACAGGTGGAGACGAATTAAAAAGAGTTGAGTAGGCTCTAGACTTGTTTGGTGATTGCTCTGGTGGTGATAAAGTTGGATGAGACGAAGAGAATGGATTGGCCCCTTCTCCATTAGTATAGGGTAAAAGAGTCGGTGGTCCATTAGCTAGCCCAGTAGGTTTGATGGGTATGCTTGGGTAGCCTGAGGTCTGAGGACTTGGTTCGAGTTGTGATTTCTCAGCCAGCGTTGGTTTTTGATGTAGCTTAGAGATGTTGGTGACCCCGAGGGGTTTGCTGGGGATTTCAATGGTGTCGCCGGAGCCCGGCACAAACCCAGGGTTTTGCTCTTGCTTGGCTGTACTGGCCGCATCTGTGGTGGAGTGCGAAGAGGAAGTAGTATCGGGTCTATCCGTCCTCACTTGGATGACGCTGGCTTTTAGGTCTTCTGTCTCCAATGAAAGTTTGCGCTGACAAGTTTTGCATAGGTAGTGAAAATGGTCACTCTCTGCCTCCTTTTCGCTCACGCCAATACATTTGCTGTGCTGCCAGACGTTGCACCTTTCACAGGCGACGCTATGCGTACCATCATCAACCTGGCCGTAGACACCACAGATGCAATCGAAAATCCAGTCATCCTCTTCCTCCTCCAGTTCCTGCAGGGCTTGTTTGTTTTTCTCTATCTCTGCCTTTAACCGGCGTTCTGACAGCCGTCCGTTGCCGCCGGTCAGGCTTTTGCTGTCTTCGGAGAGTTGAGCTAATTCCTCCTCATGGCGTAGACGCCGAGATTCTCGTTCTTTCAGACGCTGCTCCCGGGACATCAGCCTATTGTCGCGTTCTTTCTCCATCTTAAGGCGTCTTTGTTCCTCTTTCTTAGCTGCGGCCTCCTCGACGCGACGTTTCTGCTCCTCTTCCTTAGCTTGCTCTTGCATTTTCTGCTGTTCAGCCTTGTTAGCGATACGGCTAGACCGTTTGGCGTGAGCCATCTTCTCAAGATTGCGCAGCTCTTTTTCTCGCTGCAAGGCCTTGCGCTTCCGAGATTCTTCCTGCCTTTCAAGGATGGGTAATAGGTGGTCTTCAACGGCACTTCGAAGGACCTTTTCGTTCTCATCGCGAGTCTTTCGAATAGTGGTCAGAAAAGCCCGGATATCCTCTAAGCTTACACCTATACACTCCCATTTGGCACCACCCAGCCCATCGTCTTCAGGCTCAGGCACAGCTTCGGTATCCGAGGCTAAACTGTCATCGGCCTTGTCACTATCGTGGGCGGCGGATCTCGATACTCGACGTCTTTTAGCGGCTCTCGCGGCCGCCTTGGCCTTCTTGGTATTCTTCTTCGGCTTCCACGCCACGGGGGTCGGCGGCGCTTGTGTCATACGATAAAGTCTGTTATCATCAAGAATGTAATAGGTGCGGTCGTCGCTGTCCCAGCCGGTAGGCTCAATTCTCTGCGTACATGTCAGCCAGCCTCGATAGCCACGGGTGCCAAAAAGAGCAGACGAACCCAGTCTGTTTGGTCGGTGGGTTTCTGTTCATCCATCTTTTCCCGAATGCGCTCCGGATGTAGCATGACCCACTGCGTAAGCTGTTGTAATACTCGGATCTGCGTATAGCTGTCAGCAAATATTATCTAACGCGCCTTGTGGATGACACACCTTCAAGAGAGGATCGAAGTCGTCGAACTTGGCGGGAGCCTCGCCGGTACCAAATGGGTTGCGGTCCGGGGCTCTGGCGACATATTGTCGGCGGGTATACTCATCAAACAAATCTGGTCTGGTACAATAGTCAGCACTGCTTCTCCAATATGATTGTATGTGCCATGTCTTACGTTAAGCCGCGATGCGATGATACAAACTTTAGTAGAGTGAGACCGATTTCGACAAGAAGGGCGGAATGAGGCTTCAAGCATTCGGCTTCGAGATCCTACAGAAGACGGAGACGGTTAGGCTGGCCACGAGTAATTACTAAGAAGGGGATGTTCTCTTACGTCTATATCGATGCTTTCATCTATCTTGACTACCTTGCCAAAAAGGTAAATCCACTGGAACAGGTTGGCAAACTGCCAGGAATTCCTGATGCGCTGCAAGGCGGCTGACTTGACGGCTGGGTCAGGAACAGCTGCGTCGGGCTCCACCTCGCGCCGGGCGCGTTTTCGGGATGACACCATAGCTGCGATGGCGATTGTGATGCAAGGGGGTGAGATAGATGCGCAATAACGAGCTGTGATCTAGGTGGATGGCGTTGAGGTAGATAGTCGAAGAAGATGTGGACGTCAAGGATTGAATATGAAGGTGATGGTGACGGTGACGTCTAGAAGCACAGGGAAGAGACAGGTAGGGACAACAGTAAATTTCTCATGGCCGAGTCGATAAGGCGCAAATAAAAATTATTAAGACCAAAATATTGTTGGTTTATTTCGCAAAAGCAGTTCGAGATGAATGAGTTTGCGGTTCGCAATTGTGTGTAGTGTAGGTTAGGAAGGTTTAAGTGACGTCGGATGTTGAGGTTGTTGGAAAATCAAATGCATGTGGGAACTCTATTTTGGGGAACACTTGCACACACAGTAGGTTAAGTTAAATTTCTGGCGTATGGCCCTGGGTCGCGGTGAGAGTTCCCGTTTGACGCGACGAGGAACGAGCCGGCTCCAATTTTCTGTAAGGTTAACTTAGGTAAGCAGCTTATAATGTATGTAACCTGCTACTACGGAGTAAGGGTTAGTAGGTACGTTAGGTACACAGTACCTATCTAACCAGCTATATACGTACCATTTTGTATGTATGCACTACCTACCTACAATAGTACTATGTATTTAGATGTATGCCCCCGCGACATGACATACCCGACGCAATAGGTGACGTCCAATCATCTACAACAGGACTCACTATCTACTGTGTACTTAGTGTATCGATGTGTATGCAGTGTAAGATAACAAAAGAAGTCAATCATAACATACATACATGCCTTATTGGTAGTTGCTTGTTATTGCATTTTTTGTTTACACCAGATTAGGTATGTCTCTACCTACCAGTCCTACCTACTACTTATACCCATTATTTCTTGGTGCGAGGCCGCCCACGCACGATGGAAATTGCCGAATTGTTTATTCCACTCCACGAGCTGTAAAGTAGCTGAGAGTCAGTTCCTTGGTGAGGTTTTATTATCACTTTTAAATATCTTTCTGAAACACACATAGAAACAAAAGGAAAAATAACCGCATCTAGATGACAGCAGAATTCTCTCGACAGTCCCCTCCCCCCCCTTCTTCTCCATCACTCTATGAAGTCATATTTTACCAGTTCCTTGGATTAGGTGTCGACAATGCACATGCACATCTATATTTCCTTACCTAGTATTCAATTATTCAATAGAATGATATTCAAGTGAAGACTGATCAAACGTTATATTCATTGTTCTCGAAAAGCAGACAGTCTAGGTTTACAACACTAGCGCTTTTCAGAGTCCTGTTTCAGTTCAAAACACCAACTCATCGAGAATTCCCTCCCTGTATCTATATATGTCATAGCCAAGACTTCCTTCCTCTACATGATGTATATATATATATATGTGTGTGTGTGTGTGTGTATCATTAGAGACGTACACCAAAAAAGAAATAAAAGGGCTCTTCGAACCCCCAAGCAGCAATGACAAATGAGATGTTGCGATTATGCGAAGGAATAAGACAAATAGGAACTAGTTTAGTCTTGGTCTTCGTATTTTTTTTCTTCTTCCGCCCTTTTTTTTTTTTAAATCTTCAACATTGAATGGATCTCTGTACTGATAGGCTAGAGCGGCAGTGCCTGCGGATGCGTGCAAGCAAAGCCAGCCCAACAGGGTTTCAAACGGGCAGACAGGGTCGATCAATATCCTAGTCGCTGTCAGGGGTTGGTACCAGAGATGCAAAATGGGATGCAATTGTGGCGGGGGCTAGTGTATTTGTAGGTAGAGGGTAATAAATGGCACAGGCAAGTTCACGCATAAACACTATCAGACGGTACCTAACCTACCTAAGCTGCCTAACCTGCATAATACAGAAAGTAAAAAAAGTTGGGAAGGTTTACACTACGCTAGGTACATACATTACACATATGCAGGTCTTCTTCTCCAGTTCGCTCGTGCCTGGTCCCACTTTAAAACCGCGTAAGATGTGTCAAGAGAGGCTGAGCTTTTCCATCCAGTTTTTGTTTGACACCAATGAACTTGCAGCACTAACAACACTAACAACCCTCTTCTCTTTGCTGCCACTTGCATCTACTCCCCCATCTACTGTGTAGATGCAGAGTAGTAGCTTCAATTGCGACAACCAGGAAAGATACGAATCCACTTCCATAAACGGGCAATTTTCCTTCTTTTGCTTTTTTTCATTATTACTATTTTTTTTCTTCATCTTCTTCTACCTTCCAGGTCAGCCAGAATAATATACTACTACTCCCTATCCATCGTTTCTTCTTCGATACAACGCCGTGTGCGATTAATGTGTCAGATCGCAATATCATTTCTTAATTGCATCTGACCGACCCCTCGCTTGTTTTTCCTTCTGCTTAATTAATACCATTGCAATCTACGATTCTTTTGTTCTTCCTCGTGCTTCCTTCACCCCCCTAGCTCTCCCCAGAGTGGAACGCCGTACCGTACCAGACCCAGACTGCTTGGATCGAATTCACGATAGATCGAATGGGATGCCATTGATACCGCCTTAACGACTGATTCGCGAGTGCGCTCGCGCATTGCTCTACCTGTGCCCTCCTTCCTTGCCCCGGAATCATCATCCTCATCCTCCTCCTCCTCATCGTCATCATCACCGCCGTCATCACCATCACTACCATTCTCATTCTTTTTCTTTTTTCTTTTTCTTTTTCCTACCCCCCCTCTCCTCTCCTTTCCTCCCCTCCCCCATTCCCCATATATAATCACACATAACGCATACATACTACTTCTTCCACATCTAATCCCGGTTGTCATCTGGATGACACAAGATCTATCACCATGACCAGGTCGCCGACCGATCCTCGACAGTCGCAGCAGAACCCTTCGTCCGATTCTTCAAATTCGCAATCTATACCTCTCCAGACCCTGGGTCGACAACCCAATCAGCCGCATGGCAATGACCGGCCAGGAGGCGGATCCCTTGCGGATCCCAACTTACCAAGTATCTCAACTTACTGGGAGGGATATCCTCCTCAACACCAACACCAGGATGAGCCCGACCTGAGTTCACACTCTCCCATTGATCCCTCGGCTCTTCAGTTCGCCCTCCCTCCCGATATCAACCCCCCCGCTTCCACCTTCCCCCGACCTGCACCGACGCCCGCGAACCCGTATGCTACTCAGGGTTCTTTTTACGACGACAGCCACGACGACTATCTCGAATCCGACAGAGCACCCTTGACTTCTTCGGCCCAGCCGATTTCAGGCGCCCTGGCGACTCCTCAGACCCCGTCCCATCCTAGGGACAGTTTCCAGACGGTTTCCGACCTGGGCAACAGCCCTTCCGCCAACCGGGGCCGCTCCACCCAGATGCTCGGATACGACTTGGAACAGGGTGGCCGCCACCGCAGCTATGGCAACTCCCTCATGCCGAGCGACAACCGGTCGTCGCGAAGCCCCAGCACCATCGGTGCCGGTGGTGCTCTGTATAGGGCTGGATCTATTGTGAGGGCTATGTCGCAGCGTGTCGTCAACATTAGTGGTGAAGGCGAGACCCTCGAGCAAAAACAGAAGCGCCAGCGATCGAGATCTCCAAGTGCCGATGGCCGGAGGCCTTCTATCAACCATACTTCCTTTCTCATGGGCGATGATACATCGTACCCATCCCAGGTCTATCCCCCGTCGCCCGGAGAGAAAAAGGGCGGGTTTTCATGGTCTGAGGAAACCTTTTCTCCTCGTCGAGGCGCGCCATTGCCGAATCCTTTGAAAGGGCGTTCGCTGGGTATATTCCCGCCCGATAGCTGGATTAGGATGAAACTTTGCGATATCCTGGTGAATCCCTACATGGAACCCATACTCCTTCTCTTGATTGTCCTTCAAGCTATATTGCTCGCGGTCGAGGCTGCGAATAATGTCTACGAACCTGGCTTTCAACGGCGGCCTGTCTGGGACGTCAGATCCAAGTTCAACTGGGCGCTCCTCATCCTCTTTATTATATTTACCTTAGAAATAACGGCCAGGATCATAGTATCGGGCTTCATTTTGAATGCTGCCGAATACAGCACCATTGATCGTTCGAAAGGCATTCGTGGCGCTATTCAAGACCAGTATAATGCTGTCTTCCGGCCCCAACGGCAAAAGTCTGTGAAAGGGAACCGGCAAGATAGCTTTGGGCCATCCACGTTCGCTCGATCGTTTACTATGATGCATGGCATGCCTGAGACGGTTGAAGAGCAGCAGAGGATGCAGCTTGCTCGTCGTGCGTTTTTGCGCCACGGATTCAACAGACTAGATTTTATTGCCGTCGTGTCGTTTTGGATCTCGTTTGTGCTCAGTATAACCGGACTAGAGACGGCACATCACTTATATATCTTTCGCATGTTAAGTTGCCTTCGAATCATTCGGCTTCTGGCCCTTACGAATGGTACTGCGGTAGGTCTAGTCATGCGGCAATCTCTTTCTACCCCCATCCTCCTTTTCCCTTTTTGTCTTTCAGAGCTACATAGATTAATTTGCTGCATAGATCATCCTACGAAGTTTGAAAAAGGCAGCACCTCTTCTTGTTCGTGTCTCTTTTCTCCTTGGATTCTTTTGGTTATTATTCGCTATCGTCGGGTTGCAAAGTTTCAAGTCAAGTCTAAGCCGACATTGCGTTTGGCTAGATCCCCTAGAGCCGGATAATTTCGATGCAGCATACGTGAACGAAATGTCTTTCTGCGGCGGCCACATCAATAATACAACAGGCGACCAAGCACCGTGGGTCCGGTTCAAAACTCCAGGATCATTAGAGGATTTAGAACCACAGGAAGGTAGTCCAAAGGGTTTTATTTGCCCGCGGCAATCAATTTGTCTCGAGTTGCAAAGCCCCTACAATGGCACTGTTAGCTTTGATGATATTATCCACTCCCTGGAGTTGGTTTTCGTCATTATGAGTGCCAATACCTGGTCCGACCTCATGTACTACACCATCAGTTCGGATTATACCGCCGCGGCTCTTTTCTTCGGTGCCGGCATCATGATTATGATGTTGTGGCTTACCAACTTGCTGATTGCTGTCATTACCTCATCTTTTCAAGTCATTCGGGAAGAGAGCAAATCCAGTGCATTCACTTCGGATCAAGATTCTCTTACTGCGGGTCACGAGGAGGAGCGACTCCGGAGGGTATCGTCTCTGCAGAAGATATACGACCGAACTAAAATCTTTTGGATCCTTCTCATCGCCTATGAACTTATGGTTCAGGCTTGGCGAAGCGCCGATATTACACCTGGACGGAAAGCCTTTGTCGATATCAATAGTGTTGTCGTCACGATCCTTTTGGATGTTGAGATAACTATTCGTTTCTTTGCTAACTGGAAAGCTTTCCACCGGCACACTCACAATAACGTCGACTTGTTGCTTGCCGTTGCGAACACAATCATTATCCTGCCACCGATACGCACCTCGGGCCAGACATATGCATGGCTCACGATTTTCCAAATTGTCCGAGTCTATCGAGTAGTCATGGCGATTCCAATTACAAGAAAGCTGATTGTGTTGGTTCTCGGAAATGCATCGGGTATCGGAAATCTTATCATATTCGTATTTCTGATTACGTTCATTATGGCCATCTTCGCTGTTCAGCTTTTTCGAGGCGAGCTTCCGCTCTACAGCGACGATGGCGAGCTAGTGAGAATTTCTTTTTACAACATCTTCAATTCGTTCCTCGGCATGTACCAGATTCTCTCTAGCGAAAACTGGACTGCAATACTCTACGACGTCACGACATACACGACTGGCCGGCACACCTCGTGGTATGGTGCAATGTTCCTGATTGCTTGGTTCATTCTTGCTTTCTTCATTATTGTCAACATGTTCATTGCTGTCATTCAGGAGAACTTTGATGTGTCCGAAGACGAGAAGCGGTTGGAACAAGTCAAAGCCTTCTTGCAACGCAAAGAGCTGGGTAGCACTGCTGGTAGCAATATTGCACTTTCGGAAATTTTCTCTTTTGGCAAAAACCGGCGGGTGAGAGACCCCCTCGACTATGGCCCGGCCACAATGGAGATGTTGTTAAAGGACGCAGTGGTCCGAGAATTTCTTGACGATACGATGGACGCGCTGCAACAGAGCCAGAGCCCAAGCGGTACCCAATCGCCCGAGCAAGGACCTGAGGTTCGGCCTGGCCTAATGTCGACGGCATGGGGCAAGATTCAGAGGCTCTTCACCAGTAGGGAGCCGAACCCGTTCTACTCGAATATAAAATTGAATCACAACCCAAGTGATGCTCTAGACCCCCGGCAAATGGCTCGTCAAGCGGTGTCTGCCACTGCAGAACGACGCAAGGCTCAAAGAGAGTATCTAGCCCGGCACCCTACCTATAATAATTCTCTTTATATATTTACCCCTACAAATCCGATTCGACGACTTTGCCAGCGCATTGTTGGCCCTGGTCGAGGTACTGAGAGATTCGATGGTGTAGAACCGTATAAAGTTGTTTGGTATAGCTTTTCGGTATTCATCTACGCGGCTATCATCGCTATGGTGATTCTCGCTTGCATCACTACCCCGCTATATCAGAAAGAATATCTCAGATTTCATAATATGTCAGATCAGGATCGATATACCTCCTGGTTCGTCTGGATCGACCTTGGTTTTGCTGTACTATTTACAGTTGAGGCTGCCATTAAAATTATTGCCGATGGCTGGTTTTTCACACCAAATGCATATTACAGGAGCTCTTGGGGCATCATTGACGGATTGGTGCTAATTACCCTATGGATCAATGTGCTCACCTTGTTGGTGAGCGATGGGGACGTCTCTAGAGTCGTCGGCGCCTTCAAGGCTCTTAGAGCCCTTCGCCTACTCAACATCAGTAATACCGCTAGAGATACATTTCATTCGCTCATCATCGTGGCTGGATGGAAGATCATCAGTGTAAGTTCACCCTTGCCCCCCTCCCCAATATCGTCATGAGATCTAGTTCTTGAAACTTATTATTTTTCCCAGGCGGCTTTCGTTTCATTATCCTTGTTGATTCCATTTGCAATCTATGCGTTGAATCTCTTTCACGGACAACTCCAAGCCTGTAATGACGGCGATTTGGACAGCCTCAATGATTGCTTTGGCGAATATGAGGCAACCCCTTCTAATTGGCCGGTCCTTGCCCCTCGAGTCGCCGCTAATGACTTTTTCAGCTTCGACGACTTCCCTTCTTCTCTGTTCATTCTTTTCCAGATTGTATCTCAGGAAGGCTGGGTTGACGTCTCCTTCGCGGTGCAGTCAATCACAGGGCGTGGTCTTCAACCTAAGGAAATGTCAGCCCAAGGCAACGCGATGTTTTTCGTGGTGTTCAACTTGCTTGCGACTGTGTTCGTCCTAACTCTGTTCATTTCTGTCTTCATGCGAAACTACACGGAACAGACAGGTGTGGCATTCCTAACAGCTGAACAAAGATCATGGCTTGAACTTCGGAAGCTGCTACGCCAGATTTCCCCTTCGAGAAGTTCATACGATGACTCCGAGAATAAATGGAAGAAATGGTGCCACAAACGAGCAATCGAGAAGCGAGGCACATGGTACACTGGCATCACAGTTGTGCTTGTACTCCATTTGATCTTGCTAATGCTAGAATACTACACAGAACCGGTAGCCTGGACGCTGACCAGGTATGGCTTGTTCTTAATCTTCACCTTGATATACATCGCCAACATCGTCGTCCGCATTGTTGGTCTTGGTTGGACCCGGTTCAGAAGAAGTTCTTGGGACGTGTATTCACTTATCGCCGTCTTCGGAACTTTTGGCACGACCGTGTTGTTGCTCACACGACGAGATTTTGAGGCCTTCGTCCAGCTTCATAAATATTTCCTCGTGAGCATCGTTCTCCTTCTCATCCCTAGGAATGACGCGCTGGACCAACTCTTCAAGACCGCGGCAGCCAGTTTGACGACAATTATCAATCTACTCGCTACCTGGCTAGTATTCTTCCTCGTATTTGCGATCGCCTTGACACAAACGTTCAGTCTGACACGTTTCGGTGGAGAAGAGGATACCAATGTCAACTTTAGGACAGTTCCAAACGCACTTATTCTACTTTTTCGAATGAGTGTCGGTGAGGGCTGGAATGCAATTATGGAGGACTACGCGAACATCACCCCTCCACTATGCGTCGAAAGCGACGATTTCTTCGACAGCGATTGTGGCAGCACCTCCTGGGCAAGGTCATTGTTCATTGCGTGGAATCTTATTAGCATGTATATATTTGTCAACCTTTTCATCTCACTCATATTCGAAAGTTTTAGTTATGTGTACCAACGCTCTAGCGGGATGGCAAACATCGACCGAGACGAAATACGACGATTCAAGGAGGCATGGCGGAGTGTGGATCCTGCTGGTACGGGCTTCATTAGCAAGGATGCATTTCCCAGGTTGCTCGGGGAGTTGTCTGGTGTCTTTGAAATGCGAATATACGATTCAGAAGACTCTGTTCGTCAAATCCTAGAGGACATTCGAAACGAAGATGATCAGCCTAAGCGACACGCATCTATGGCCACCTCCAGTGGGGTTAACGGGTTGGATGTGAGGCGGTTGAACAACCGTCTCAGTCAGATTGATGTGAAGAAGGTGCAGGAAAGACGACGCCGGTTCAATATCTTCTATGAAGAAGTGATGGTGTCCGCAGACCCGGATAGAGGAATTTCCTTCACGACGGTTCTCATGATCATGGCCCACTACAATATTATCAGCGACAGCAAGAGTCTGCGGTAAGTTATTTTCATTACCTCCCTTTTCTTTTCATACCACATTGTTTGACAGATTTCTAATATCACATTAGGCTCGAGGAGTTCTTACGACGAAGAGCACGGCTCCAACGTATCGAGGAAGAAGCACGTCGGAGGGTGGTTCTTGGGTTCTTTGATACGCTGTGAGTGTTCGTGCTGACACTCGCATGATCCACTATGCTAACAACGCATTTAGGTATTGGTCTCGAAAATTCAAGAGGCACATAGAAAAGAAGAAATCTGCTCGTATGACGGCAGTCCCACAATTTGGTGTGCCGGATATATATGTGGATGACGAAGAAGAGCGACCCCGAGCAGCTCAGCAGCGTAGCACCCTAGCAACTACACCAGCTAAGCCCAAGCCGACGGATTTCCTTGCTGCACCTGATGCCCTGCGGCCACAACATAAGAGCTGGTCCTCTAGCACTGACCTGCCGACGTATGATCCCACATACACCCACCCCTTGAGTCTGCCTCGGTCATCTCCTGCCGGGCACCGGTCCGAAGAGTCGGCATACAGTTTCGAACTGCAGGATGCATCAAATTCAGGTGAAAACACTAGACGCGGGAGTGCAGTCAGTCCATCTCAGGTGAGGTATTTCCTGGATGACTCGGTGTGGGTCGAGAGCATAAGACGAAGCGCAACAATAGCGGCCCGGAAATCGGTACGAAAGTCAAACCAGGGCAGCAGCCGTGACTAACGCATGCTACGGCACCGTTACGATTTTCTTCATCAACATCACGAAATAAAACATGGTTCCGAAAGGGAATCGGGGGCGGGGGGGGGATCTATGTATAGAACAGTTCTACGTCATCAAACCACTGGGGGTCTCGACGACAGATAATCAAAATAAGGGGATAGGACGAATTGGACGAGACAAAAGGAGCATATGGAGTTCAGGCACCGAGCGAGTGGTTCGCATTCTACTGGCGTCATGTTGTTGTTTTTTCTTCATGGTCGCTTCTTCTATTATAAAAGAGAAAAGGTTTCCCTTTTTATTGGTAAAATTTTAGCATCGTATGGGGGTCTTGACAAGGCCTGGTATTGAGTTGGTTTTTTTTTTGTTCGGTCCAGAGAGCATTAGAGGAGCTGTTCTGTTTTCTACATCTATATAGTGGCAAGGGTATGATCAACGCCAACCAGGCGGCCCATTGAGAGGGGGTTCATTCATGTATTTTTCACGAGAGCGGTTGCTTCGGAAAGAGATAGCCAAGAATAAGGGGTGGAATGCAGGAAGGCGTAATACACGTGCAAATAGAAAAGAGAGGCTTTTGACTTCTTCGAAAGCTATGAGGCGCATATAGAGGGCAGTTGGCGAAATACCGTTGAAGCAGATATTCCCTGTTTTGATACTTTTTTTTTCCTTTCTGTGTCAATAATTTGAAAAGTGGTCAGATACCTCTCAGGCTTTTGTCGAGTCTTGAACACCCTTTTCTTTTTAGGTTTTTTATATATGCTATGTACTAGATGTTGTTGAGGCAGACCTTCTCGTCTTTTCTTGTTTTGGTTATGTGATAGGGGTATAACCACAGGGTCTGGGACGGATGTAGTCTGATGTGCGCAGGATATTATAACTTCTCTAGGTTCCATAGTGATTCGGTTCGATCGGGCGTGTGTGTATGGAGCTTGATAAGGGGGAAATCCGCTCTACCCCTTCACCCTTGTATACTTGAATCTGTGTTTTTTACCTATCTATGCTGCTATGCATGTCTATCTCCCTATCTGCTTCGGCTCCTTTTCCCGGGTTTGTTCCCACAGCCCTAGGGCAAGGGGGCTGTGATTATATGCTTCATCATCGACATGTATACACCTAACTGCAAACAAGCACACATCATCCACCCCCTTCCCTTTTCTCACAACAAAAACCGAAACCCCGGTCTCTTTCCTTTCGGTGGGATTTAGGTGCATATACTCCGTACGGTTGGTTTCGCGGGAATTGCCTAGGTCAGTATATACGTGTGGGTTTTGTTGATGCAGTGCGTGCGATTATTGATTTAATTTCTCTTCTTTTTTGACGATCGCATGTTTGATCGCCATCCCCATGCTCTCTTTTACACTCTCTACCTAACAATCTTCCTTTACCCTTTCCGCGTTTACACTACTACCTAGTCGACAGCACGGATATATAGATCTGATATTTAGTAATAAGGAGGATCAAGTCAAGTTGCGCTGTGAAGGTTTTACTAACATTGGTACTGTTAATGAATTAATTTAGTACTCATAATCCTCCGTCTGACCTCTCTCCTAGCAGGCTGATCTTTTGTTAAACATATGCTGCTTATTATAACCTGCACTGAGTAGATAGATAGTGTAGATTCTGAGAGGTGTTCCTCCAAGCTATCGATAGTTCTACTTCCAGCAATTAGAGGTGCGTCAGGCGGGTGCATATTAGTATTTCTATTGATTTTCTGAGGAGGCGGGGTGGATCAACAACATTCCCGTGTACGCAATGAATAGCACGGATATGCTCTTCTATAAAGGTATTCATCCGAGTATATACCAAGCATTATATTGATCTAGTAGGTACGTCTAAAAGCATATCTCGTGTGAGTCTGAGATGTAGGGGTTGCCAAGAGTTCTCTCAAGTCTTAGTCTCTTGATGATATCCGTGCGTTGGCCCCGTGTTTCTCCGTCCTCTGGACAACCAATGTCTGTGACAACTCCTGTCATCACCGTCGTGAACATTTCTATGTTAGGTGAAACTAATTATTACTAGTAGGTAAAGAGAGGAAGAATAAAAATAATAAATAAAAAAGAAAGAAGCTGAAACGAACGCGGCCACCATAGTCTTGCTGGGGAAGTCTAAGTCGCGTTCTAATATAAGTCGAGCCAATTAGTTGAACATCAAATTCCTGCTAACATCGTAAGTGTTTTGCCTTTTTTTCTCCCTTCCAGAACTCTTCCTTTCCTCTCTTTACAAACGATCCAGAAACGTATAAATTCCGTCTCCCATAGATTAGCACTGTCCTGAAACGATACTTCGACCGAGCCAATATCCTGGTCCTCAGACAAGCAGTTCCATGACCTGAATCACGTATTCCCCAAGAATCCCTGATCCTTGTCGAAGATCAGACGCACCAGAGGCGATTGGCCTCGACAATCCCTGCTTTTCGTCAATTTTTCTGCTACAGACTTATCTAGACTACTAACAAACTAGACAGACTTTTTTGTCTCCCTCTCTCTCTTCCGTAGCAATAATATTTCTATCTCAGCGGGAAGGGTAAATAGTGTACAGTGGGGTAGGAAAGGAAAGGAAAGGGGAATAGGAATAGGGAAAGAAACGGGAAAGGAGATGAGAAAAGGGAGACAGCAAGTACGTGAGCAAGCTAAGATCGGATCGAGAAAAGAGCTCTCTCTGCTCGGGTTGCATATTTGCTAGTTCCCGTCTGCTACAGTACGCGTGTCGTACAGACAGCATTAAAAGAAGGACGAACACGAGAGAGAAGTGGGTGTAAGTGTGAAGTGTGGTGAGTGCTCATTTCTTGTTTCACCAGCACCGCGACCCGACTAAAACAAACAAGCCACTATTTATTTCTTTACCCTTTTTTCTACGTCTCTATGCAGTATAGTTGATGTCTCTCCCTTCCCCTTCCTCACGGAAGCGAGCAAGCAGATCCTCTCTCTAGTGTACACTACCTGGTAACCCCCTTCCACCCACCATCATATGGCATGGAGGTACTTACCCACGTACGTATCTAATGACGAGTAGTCGTAGGTATGTAATTCCTCGTCACCTGCAGTCACCCATTCATCCTCCACCCCCCAGGAGGCATGAATCCCTGACTAAAGTGCTAGTCCATCGCATGAACCTAAGCCTCGGGGCTCAGCCCACTTCCCTTCCCCTGCACCATTTGCCCTTCTGTTCTGGGTGACGGTAACATCTATCGTTATACCTCCCTGCTCCCTACACCTTAGGCCCCTCCCACAGATCCGGCTAGTGTTTATGGTTTCGTTCCATTCCTGACCCCGTTACGCACTATGCTATTTTGAGCCCGCACTCAAGAAACCCTCCACTTTCACGCACTGGTCATGCGGCCTCTTCTACCCTGACCTGCATCATACTTAAATATATCCGGTCCACTCGATCTGTGTTTCTATCTTCTCTTTTAGACTCTCTTCGTAGTGTCCTGCTCGTCGGCCTCCGTCTCCCCCTCTCTACGACCTCGTCGTCTATCCAAGTGTCCTCATCTATGACTGCTTAATCTAGCTCTATTCCTTGATCCTACTAGAATAGATCGTCCTATCTTTTTTCCCTCTCTTCCCGAGAACAACAAAACAGCCAACTATCAAGCCTTTCGCTTCTTATTATTCTTCAAACCCCCTACAGGCTGTGCCTCTTTTTACTCACGCCCTTTTTTAATATCCCCGTAAAAGTCTCTCGTTGTCTAGACCAACCTATCACACTTCCACAAAACCCAATCAACTCAGTCAAGATGCAGTCATCACGATTCCAGACTATCCGCTCCCGCTTCTCCCCCAGCGGTCTGCGCACCTCTTTCCGCCGCCGGTCCTCCTCCGCCTCGTCTGAGACGGCCAGCTCGTGCCACTCGTTCGGCTCGAGCTCTGCCTCGCCTGTAAGCACGATCAACGAGGTGCTGTTCCGCCAGCCGTCCATCGCCGACTTAGAGGCAGAGAAGCGCAGCTCCGGCCCTGAGCTTAGCATGCTCGAGCCCAGACCTATTGTCTACTGGGGTGGCCTCGAAGAGCGGATGGGCTCATTCTAAGGAACTCACGTATTATTATCATCACCACCACCATGCTCATGAGTACGAACGATGGGGGAGTTTCACCCGAACTTCCCAGTAACACCGTGGTTTTCTCTTCAGATAAGGGAAAAAGACCAATGGTCATGCGAGAAGACGTCACGCCCTTCATGAATGAAAAACCTCCACGCCCTTCTTGAACCCGCATGCATATATGTATATGCTACAACACTAGGATATTCCAACACAAACTCACGCAAAGAGTAATAACAAACTTCTTAACACACCCTAACTCTACATTGGCGGGCCGGGAGAGGGAAACTTGGGAGAGAAGAGAGAAGGCGGGGGTTATATGCGATTCCTTGTTGTAGGAACAAAAAAACCGGAGAGACCAACCCCTGGAGAAGAGAATCGTTGACGATGATTTTGGGTTATTTTCTTTTTCTTTTTCTCATTATCACATTTCTCTACCTTATGATGCGACGGGATTTATTGACTTGAAAGGATTTCTCTATCTCCTTTTTTTTTTTTTTTTTTTTACCTCTTCTATCCTAACATCCCCTCTTCTTTCCTGTGATAAGGAAAGACAGAAAGGGGGGTTAGGATAGAAGGTAGTTATTTTATATATACACTGTTTTATCCTATTTTGGGCTCTGGGGCAGTGTGGTATATCAGATCTTGCTTTTGGTTTTCAAAGATATTGATAAACACCACCGCCAATCACTCTGGTTCGAGGTTGGATGGAGGGGAAAGAGGGTATATGGCGGTGTTACGGTTTAATGGCGCTTTTTGGAGGAAGGGTCCGTTTGAGGGAACGCCGGCTGGGATTGAAGGCTACTTCGGTCTTTTGCTTGCTAGCTTCACTGCTGCAATAGTAAGTTAGATCGCTAGGAGGTAGGGGAGGGAGGGTGCTGTCCTTGCTGCTGCGAATTAGAGAGAAGATAAAAAAGAGAATACATGAATAGAAGAAGCAATTTTGTCTGGTGAAGACAAGATGCCTAGTTATTCTGAAAAATAGCTCTGGGTTACCGAGAGGTTCGTGTCTCCTGATAAAGCTTGAGTGAGATGATTGCGAACAGAATTAATGATACATCCTGAACCCCTCACCCCTTTTTTCTATTGCCAAACATATGCAGTATGACAAAACACGATTTGGGAGGAATTGGGTTATCCCTTGCTTTCCCCCCTACAATACCCCTCGTTGTCGCTGTGCTCCCTTCCCTCGCCCGCTCATTTCTTTTGCCCACCCGTCGCCGTTATTGAGTTTTGTTTTCTCACTCAAATTCGCATGATGGGATTACGAATCGTTTCCATCTCTTTGTACTTAATGTGATACATTTGTGGATAAAGGAGGAATCGTATAACCTACCTATATTGGATACCGGGGACGTCAAATTCTATTCGTAGCTAGTCAGCTTAAGCAAGGGCGTGTAGTCAATTTTACGACAAAGTGAATTGTAGCGGATATATGTGACCCTAATCTAGTTGCCGAAAGATTGGGACTTGAAGAGAACGACATATGCAGACATATACAGATGTGCAATTGGCTATGTTAGATGCAACCCACTATGGTAAGCCTGCGTGTTTAGCTCCGGTGACCGGTCGTACACTTGACCAGGGGAAGGATAGTAACGTTGAAGCTACTATGTACATAGAGAGTTATAAGTGCTAACACTAGACTTCATATATTACCGTGCAGAAGCCTTCGAGGCATTATATGCACTGGTTATACAACACATGAAAGTATCACCAAGAGCAACTTCTTGTTACTCTAATGGAAGTGAATCAAGTTTCTCGCAGGCATAACATGTCACATGTGCAGTCTAAGTGAGTCACTTAACATAGCAAGCAACCGGTGTTGGAGACTTTATATAAGGTCTCCTTTTCTCAGCATGTTCTATAGACCATCTAATTCATGTTCATAATAATCTCTATATCTAAGTATCCCAACTTCATAGAGAATAATAAATATCAACCTGAATGATTATCTGACCACCAATTAGCTACGAAGAAAATATGGCGATCTATGTCCAATACGCAGGGTTTTCACGTCCGGATAGGTTAAGGCTCCTCAAAAACCCCATCAGGATTCTTCCTCGTAGCGGCATCGGCTGCTAGAATGTCGCAATTGATCGGAGTGACTCCGACGGCGAGCGCACGCAAATACACGCAAGTCGAACGGTGCGTCAATACATGTGTAGATAGGTAGGTAGGTAGGTTAGATAATAGACTAATGAATTTGAAGCGCATTTTCTATTTTCCCTTTTCTTCTATCTACTTTTCAACTTCAGTGACTTCTAAGTTAGTATTTCAACCCACTCACTAAACTACCCTAGGTAGTTTGTTCGATCAATTCATGAACTCAATTCATTTGCTCCCCCTCGAGTTTGAGTTCGGCTCTTTTTTTTCTTCTTGGTTTATGAGCCAGTCTAGCAAGATAGGCATACACGGAGAAGCCGGAAAATAAGGGGACATATGAGAAGGGAGGACACAGATAATTTCTAGAATTCTAGTTAGGAAGATCCTGAAGATTCTAGATCCTCGATCGCCAAAACATGGCGTCCGACAACGAACTCCGATTATCGTCAGACGATGACCGTAGTTCAACCACCACTACTACTAGCACCGGTTTTACATTCGAAGAAGTAGTAGGAGTAGTAGAAGGAGAACAAGATCAAGATCAAGAAGTGTTACTGCCAAGGCCCGGCCTTACCCGGTCTCAGGCTTTCAACCTCTACCTCAGCCATGCGTTCTCTACTTGGAATGCGCGAGGTTACGAGTTCGCAGCTGTAAGTGATACTAGCAACCGTACGCTTGCTTCGCTTTGCTTTCTCTCCACCCCCCCCCCTCTTATAGGCGATACCTAATGTCTCCTTGTAGGTCCTCTTCACGGCAGCCGCCTACCCGAATACCCTCGTGGCAGCAGCCTTGAGGTAAGCTTCACTTCACCTCCCTGGTCGCAGCCAAGTCCTTCCGTCATGCATAGCGAAGGTCTAGTTTCACATGTTACACGCATATCAATGGACACGGCAGCTCATATCCCAGTTTAGAACCAAAGTGCATAGCTAACACTGCAGGGCAACGATAGAATGGTCATAGTGTATTTCGCTATGATTCTGTTCTCGAGCTACGTGGGGCACTGGGTTGAGCGCTCGCCCAACCGGCTCCGTACCCTGCTTTCAACCATAGTCTGCAACCGCAGCTCCGTCATCGCCGGCTCTTTCTTCTGGCTGTTGATCCTCAGCCAGGAGGACTTGGTCGGGCCCGACGCCGTGTTCGTCATGCCCAAAAACTATGTCCTCAAGGGCGCCGGCTTTGCGGTCGCCATGACACTAGGCATCATTGAGCGCCTAAGCGCATCGGGTAACCTGATATCAATGGAGCGCGACTGGGTGGTGACAGTTGCAGCTCCGGCTGGTAGTCCCTATGACTTATCGCACCTCAACGCCGTGATGCGCAGAATTGATCTCGTCTGCAAGCTACTGTCTCCTATCTTAATCTCGGTTATTATCACGACCTTGGATTCCGTCCGCATAGGGGTGATCTACACAGGTCTCACGAGTTTTGTCTGTATTCCCGTGGAGTTCTTCTCCGCAAAGAAGGTGTGGAGTCATAACGCCGTCTTACAAGTGCCCAAGCCGTTGCCTCCACAGCATACAGCGTCAGGGGGGGAGCCGCAGGCCGGTACGAGATCGTGTATGGCTCAACTGCGCCAATTCTTCAAAGGCTTAGAGTTGTACTTCAGCACTCCCGTTTGGATTCCCTCGATGGCGTTGGCGCTGCTTCACTTCAACATGTTGACTTGGCGAGCGACGTTCATAACGTACCTTATAAACATTGGCTACTCACTCACGGTTATCACGGTCGCGAGGGCCATCGGCTCGGTGTTCGAGATCAGCAGCACTGTGATAACGCCTCGTGGAATTGAGTACATGGGCAAGGCCCATCACCATGGATATTCACCTGTAACCAGAGACGACGACGACGAAGCAGGGGTGAGACTAATCACGGATGATCGAGAAGAGAACCGCAATGTCCAAACCCTGACCGGCCTACAGCGATTCGGCCTTTGGGGAATCAGCTGGCAGCTTATCAACACAGTAAATAGGCACCACACTAATTCGTCTATCAGACAACCCCTATTTTGCTAACTAAATCTACAGGTACCCGTCGTGCTCGCTTTATGGGTTATCGCGGCTCAAAGAGACGAGGCTGAGAACCTACCCACATTCGTTAAGCGCTTCATAGCCGAGAGACCACCGCTCGACATAGGGTGGAGCATCTTGTTGTTCTCATTTCTTGCCTTTTCGCGCCTCGGTGTCTGGGTCTTCGATCTCACGACCCAACAGTTAACTCAGACGCTCGTCGCCCCAACTCAGCGCTCGAGTTTCGCTGGTGTCGAGAATTCGGTCGTCAATGTGTTCGAGCTGCTAGGAGCGGGCACCGCTATCGCCTTCCCGCGGACGGAGCAATACCGGTGGCTTGCCCTGGCGAGCCTTGTTTCTGTCGTCGTTAGTTGGCTAATGTATGCGGTGTGGGTGCATAGACAGAGAGGTCATCTTGTTCATTGGGAGAAGCTTGGGGAGGGTTTCTGCCTAAGAAGGGGGAATTGGTGAGGTGTAGTAAGAGGGGGCTAGATGGAAGCGAAGTCATTTGACCTAGCTACCCTCTTTCCCCGTCGATGTTAGTGTTCGTGTCGTTGTTCGGACCGCCACAGACAAGCTATCGTGTCGGATGAACCAGAAACAAACATGTCTAGTGTCAGTTCCTAATTCTTCTCCACTCGGCTTTTATGATTTCATGTAATGTCTTCTATATAGACTTATATTGACTACCAAACATTAGTCCTACAATCCTATGTAGTGTCTGTCGTCCTCCTTCGACTCTCGTACACCCTCCTTCCCCGTATCAACAAGACCCATAGAACACCATCTCCGGGTCATTTAGGACCATTCACTACATAAATATCGTGCCAGCATTTTCCACAGCGCAAAGCAAACCGGCCGACCAGATGGTAATGCTCTTGTGTTTGCAAAACCATTAACCTCTAGAACGCTAAACAGATTATCCCTCTTCCCCTTTCGTTTTTAATATAAAATTCCATTCCCCTCTCTACTTCTGCATCCTGCCTTATCCTCTAGCAACACCATCAACAAAACTACAACTTCGTCCGCTGCAAAAGAAGCTGTAAGTGTTTTTTGCTTCTGTCATCAAACCTACACCCAAGGGCAACTAAAATCGCTAACAATGACACATCTATAGAGTACCTGTCCTTCCGCATCCCTACCTTGTCTACTTACTCTACCTCGTTGTCGTCTTTTTTCCAAGGCTAGTCTGCCTCAACACAGCTCAGACCATCTTGACACCCTTGCCCTAAAAAATTCTCACGCACATACACATGCTATTTTCCCCCCTCTTCTAACAGATACATAACAATATATCAAACCCCTTCCCTTATATCATATAAATTACACAAATCAATACGAATTCCCTTCGCATCTGCACCCACATATTGACCTCGGCGTCTCGTCGTAGCTAACCTTCGTCCTAAGAGCTCCTGCTATAGCTCTGCAACCAGCATCTATAGTATCAACTCTCTCTTGTCCATCATTCTCGTATACTTATAATTACTGCCAACCACGAGGACTTTATTCTAGCTCATCAGCAAACCACCTAAGATGGCTGAGTTAGGTCCTCTCACCCCGCCTAGTGTCCCCGGCAGTTTCGACGAGTCCCCATCCCCTCCGGCGCGAAACAGCCTTCCTACGGATACCACATCCGAACATGCCCATGATCATACTTTCAGCAACCACTCGTCCTCACCACTAGATCAGACTTGGGCTCACTAGGAGGAGCGCACGTCTGACTTGCACGAGGTCAATGGGCAAGCACATAATGACGATGCTGCTACGTCTAACGATGAAGACGACTATGGCTTCGACCTGACTACATTTGACCTCGCTATGGAAGAATGGGATGCCATCAATAATTACAGAGGCGTCGATTATAGCGACCCAAATGCCGTTCTCGATGCGTTTGACGAGCCCCTGTCCCGACCGACTTTAGGGAGTATTCCCCTCTCCAACTTAGGGAACATCAATGATGTCTACGAATTCGGTGGACATCAAGACGCCGATGCTGGCGATTCTCCTGAAGTCCCATGTGATTTTGAGTTTATCGTTGATCCGAATGGGGATGTCTCCGAAACTAGATATTTCTCTAGTAGCCATGATGTAAGCATATTCTCAAGAATCTACCACACGTGCCCATTACCACTAATCCCCGTGAACCATTATCCCGCCCGAACAAGCAAATATTAATATTCTACGGCTGCACAGGGATCATATGTATGGACGGACATGTCCGATAGTGGTGCCGAGTCAGACTTCCTCCAGTTCCCTCCTCATCAACGCGTTCATTTGGCACAATACTATCTCCCATTCTGTAAGTATCGACGATATGTTTCAGATCACTACAGATCGTACTAATTATATGCACATGTAGACGTGGAGTTCTTCGGTCTTAGTGCGCATCGTATAGTCATGGAGAACGTGCAGCAGAGCTTTATCCAGCTGCTTTGCGGGGCCTATGATTTTGCTGTACGGCGACAGCTTAGGGTAGAGGGTCATCAGTGATTTGATCATGTGCTCGGAGAGCCGGGCATGGTACTACAAAAGAAGCACAGGGATGTCTCTGTAGCCCTTTGCATTGATATGTCGCTGTCTATATCGTGTAATACTATAAAGTAGCCATATAGATATACCGAAAGTGCTGTTAATGACATCGTTTTATAGATGAATATGTTCTATAACGTCTTTGATATTATTTAAATAGCCAAGTGCAATAATCCTAGTCAATATAACTCGAGTTGACATCAGGGTGTTCTCTTCCTAGGCAGCTAGGATATCAGACCCCACAACTCTGAAGAGTATTCTTGACTTTGAATATTGCCACTACCTTATTCTGTTTCCCCCCATTGCCAGAGGTCATGTGTAAAATGTTTCTTTCTCACATGTTGACACAATATCTGAGCTTTGACCTCTGTTTGCAAGGTTGTCTCATCTGTATCTTTCTAGCTACTCCTTTCCTGCCATACCATCATTCTGTTTTCTTTTTCTTCTTCTTCTACCGTTCCATTACATCAGCATCATTCCTACCACAACGATGGCTTCCATCAACCTCGACAACTTTCGGTCAAGTACTCTCGCGGAGCAGATGGAACTCCGTCTCTCCAACCACTCTCCTCTATCCCCACTAGGCCTAGCATATGAGCCATAGGAAGGCCGTATGTTGGATGCTTTTGAAGATGACGATAGTGAAGGTGATGACGTCTCATCTTGTGGCGAGGAACCGTTCGACCCAGTGATGTTCAGAGCTAGCGAAGCCGAGCAAGACGAGTTTAAGGATCTCTTTTCAACCCACCTCTCGTCCAGCACCATCGCGGTCCATAAAGGTGATGCGAGTTATGGTGAGCCTTCAGAAAGCTGCAACTCCAAAAAAGCTGGCTGTTCTAGTTCTCCAGGAGTCTTCCGACCGAGACCATCATTTGGTAGCTCATGTGCTAGATACACTACCAAGGAGACTGATGGCAGAAACCTGGGCCATATGAGCATCATCTCGTGCTCACCATCTATTTGGGCCAAGATGGAAGAGGATGTGGGTGACAAATATGCTGATGGCGATCGTTCCTCTGAGGACATCATAGGCGAGGAATATGATGCCTTAGATGATTTCGTCCAAGGTAGTGATAATGTGAGTAGTGTCCTGTTATATATTTATACTACGTAACATTTACTTTGGCATCAAAGTCAAGCACTAACTCAGTTGAATGTGTATAGTGCTCGGTGTTGTCCTTTGAATCTGACGAGCATATCGATAACCATGGAGTTACTACTGCGTCGTCTAAGGTCAGGAGTGGCTCGTTGTTTAGGGTTCCGAGTCTTGATAAGGTAGTCAAGGGGCTTTGTCCAGCAAGCACGCATGCACATCCTCTCTTCACGGTCAAGTACGGGAACGTCCTTGATTAGCAATATTTGCTAGGTTCACCTTTACAAGATGAGCAAGTTATTATCTTGATGTAAGGTCAGCTCCCTTCATTTTGCTTGAGTCGACCTTGCACACACACACACACACACACACACACATATACACACACACACGCACGCACGCACACATACAAGTTCTCATGTATAGCTAGGTAGTTGCTTTCGGTCAACAGCAGAGCCTTTTTCTTTTCTATGTTCATGTTTCATCACGAGCTCGACGCATTCTCCCCTTCTAGTTTTAGGTTGACTTGACCTATGTCAATGGTCTGATGCCCAACACACCTCTTATAAGCCACCTCCGTCTTTAGAGTTCTTTATGGTGGCATCTTGCTAGATGATATCTTGAAGTCGATTATGGTTATATGGGCTTGAATATCAGTTTTTTCTCGAGTAAATAATAGCACCTACCTGAATAGTAAAAACAATGTTGGGTCGAAGTGCCTGGCAACAGCATTCTTGTATACCTCTAAAGTACATAGATGTACCTACTTCGAAATACATTATGCTTTATCGACACCCTTTCATTGTTGATGGTACCGAGACCCTTCTCATCGTCGTGGCGATATGCCTTCTTCTCCACCTTTAACAATAGGCACTCTACGCATTGTTCCCATAGTGCACAAGCACACCACCCTCCCCCACGATATAACCTACATCATTCAATGCAAACATTCCTTCCACACACGAGTATTTTATGCCTTTTGGGGTCACTGGCTTTGACCCTTAAATATTCCTTTTCTCCCGCGATATACCATATCACCAACTACCTTACGTCCGAATCTTCTGCTACTTGCTCTTTCCTGCGCATCCGACATTCGTGGCAATGCCATCTGCCAATCCAAATCCTCCCAAGGGTGTTTTTCATCCACCGGGAACTACTGAGCCAACAGATACAGAAGCAGCGGAGCAGACGCTAAATCTACCACCTGTTAACCTTCCAATCTTATCTTACAGACGGGCGCGTGAGCTTTAGGAACCTCACACATCCTCCGCGTTTAAGAGTTATAGTACAGAGGACCCTTTCATGGGCTATTCCCCTGATTTCGCCTCAACTCTCAGAGAGGCTGAAGAGCATAAGGATCATAGGACTACTGATTACTTGCCCCACTGGCCATTCTTACCCGATGAAGATGAGCAAGGGTTAGAGTTGATCGATTTCGATCGCATTGACGAGCCGGAACCCCCTTTACCTTCGGTTCCCACCAGCAAGGAGAATACATCTCGTGGCAATGAAGGCGATGGTCCCAGCTTGCCAGACCTCAGCTTGCTGAACAACAAGAACCTCTCCCGCGCTGGCCTGAAACCAGACCGTCATATAGATAGCGATGCTACTATATCTGTTATTTCCAGTGCCCCGGCCAATGAAGACGATGTAAGTAATTACTCTCCCTACTGCTTATTACTACCACCCCCTATACATCCTAACCTATGTTGGGAAATGTGCTACAGTCCCTTTCTACTAAACATAACGTATTGTACCCCTACCTATGCATCACAATACCCATTGCCTAAAGAACCCCCCCTGCCTGACAGCATAACCAACCCAGATGCTAACTTAATATGCTATTGCAGTGGGTTCATGTATCATCACCATCGCCTGGCCAACCCAGTGGCAACCAGGAGGAGAGAAACCGAACACGCACCTTTCAAACAGAGGGAATTCCAGTCAATCCATTCAGCAGCGATCCCATCCTCCCTCGAATGTCGAATAAAAGAATGGGTTCCCCGATCGAAAGCATATATGATGCCGAGTCTAAGCGCCAGCGACTGGAATAGACGGGTTGACCTGGAGGTATGCTTTTCACTGCCACTTCATGCTGCCTAACTGCTGGATACATCCGTGGTTGTCCTCCGAGCCTGCATTTTCTTCATTTCTATGATTCCTTTTTTCTAACTTGCTAGGCTTTCTCTGCGGTAGGAATATGCTAGAATACTAGCCTTCTGACGTGCACCGGAACGGCTTTCTCACCATATACCATGGCTTGGACAATGTGGATTGGACTTGGGGGGTTAGATATCCTGGATGTTTGATCAACAAGGGTTGACATATAGTCATTGGTTGAAGAAGGCCTGTTATTTGTTGTACACTCACCTTTTTTCTCTTCCTAGCTAATAAATTCGCAAAAGTCACCACATACCTAGAACCAACTTACGATGGAATAGTCATTCATCCGAAAACAAGTGGCCATCCAAGAACAAGGCAGTTTCTCGTCTTGACCTCGTCTTTTCAAACAAAACGGTTTGCTTCTACCAGGTCACGGATGAGTTGGTGCTCGATAGCGTACTAATTGCTATTCATAGTGACTGTGACTTGAGTATTAAACATAGTATCCCCCTACCCCCTTACACCCACCCTGTATAACTATTATAATACCGACAGTATGTTCTTCATGGTGTAAATAAGGTCAAGCCTACAGAGTATAAATCTCCGCTTCTGTCTCTTCCCCTTCATATACCTACCCACTATACCATCGCTAAGTTACTACAAACAGCAAGAACCAGCCTAACATGCCCGGTCCCAAATCAGACGTCGACCCCTCAACGACCCCCTTCCCCTCCTCCTACTGGCTCATAGTAGGCGGCATAGGCCCCCCGCCCTCCTCGTGGGCGAGCTTCCTCCGCCTAGCCTCCGAGCGCAAGGCCGCATACCGAGAAGCTATTGCCTGGTCAGAGCAGCGCGCCGTGGTCCGGGCCGAGTGGAAAACCGAAGAAGAGGAGTGGAACAAGAGGAAGAGCAGGCCCCGGCGCTGCAAGGAGCTGATGGATAGGTTCGGACCGCAGGGCACGGAGAGGCAGAGGGGAGATGATGCACCGAGGCGAGGACGAGGGACAAGAGGAAGTAGTGGTAACGGAAGTGGTAGATCGGGAGGTGGACAACATCCTAAGCCCGAAGATGCTGCTTCTGGATAAGGTGCTCCTAGCGGCAGCGCAGGAGGAGGAGGAGGCAACCCCCCGGATAACAACGAGGGTAGCAACGACGCTGACCAGCCTGGTCAAACTGGCGATGCTGGTGCAGCAACAGAGCAGTAGTGACGATATCGACGGTACCAAGAACAAGTTAGCTAACCCACATAACCAAGTTCACTGCCAATATCTAACCCCCCTCACATATCAACCACCAATAATGAGCTCCAAACATCACTAATGATATATATGAATGCAAGAGATATCAATAGAAAGGTCCGTAAGTGATACCTAGTTGTATTATTACTTCGGTGACTGTAAACTCTATGATGCTTTATAATATTAGGCTTCCCCCCCTTTTTTTTCTATGCTAATACTCTAACCTAGCCTAAACAGCAAAAATATGATTATTAAAAGAGGTATACGTACATAGGTAGCTTTGTGCTGTTTAGAAGAGATAATAAGTGCGAATAGCCTCCGAGGGTCTGTTTGCAGCCAATATCCACTGTAGTATTGGGGATACCAGATGTGGCTATTTCCATCCTGGTGAACTTGGCTTGCTAGGAAGAGAAGTGGGTGGTCTAGATGTACCATTGAAACCCTTTTTAAACCTTGGCTTGGGTTGACTGGCAAGAGCTGACAAGATGGGTCCAGGGCGGTCGAATAAACCGAGCAGTTACTGGGAATAAATGAAAAATAATAAAGACAGTGACGCATATCACGACTAGGCCATATTCCCCAGTTGTGTAATAGTGCATGCTTCTCTTTTTTTGTAGTCCGACATTCCTCTTTTTGTCACAACATAATATGTACAATGCATAGCCCTTCCCAACCGATGCCTTGCCTACCTTCCTTCCTTTGCCTGCTCGCCAGCTACAATGCAATCAACCCACTCCTCTAATGACCTCTCTCTCAGCAGAGCTATTAGAAATGTGGTAGTCAGAGACCTTCCACAAATGAAGACGAAAGAGAGCCAGCCTGGCTAGAAAAAAGCAGGAAGCCATGCACAAATACAACTAGTCCAGTAAATTTATGGACCATCAAAGTTCTGAAAAAAAAAATCAATACGCGTTGCCACCTCCCTTGAACGCCTGACACCATTGCCGCGAACGCCACGTGCCAAAAGCATAGTGGCGACAAGAAGAATAGAACGATGCATCAACCAGGCTGATAAGTAGTCATGAACTACCATAAGCCAGAAAAGCAAGTCAACTATGTCATTAAGCACATCGCAGAAGCAACAGCAACCATGGCATAGACGAACGAGATATCCGTGAGGATATCAAAGAGGCTCTGTAAAGAGCCATTATCCGCAAACGTCATAAAAGGTGAGGTCGTAAGGCCATCCAAGGACCTTGGGTATCCTGACACTTAACAAGGTTCCTAGGGTAGGAATATCATAACGGGTGAAAAGTAATGAAGCTCGTCACAATATAAGACAAGATTAGTCAGATGCAGAGATGTCATCCAAAGTCAAATGACTATCTGTGATGCCAAAGTGATGAGAGTTTCTCTTGGCCCATGCACGAGTCATAATAGATGCTACGAACAGTTAGAAACAAGGAAGTCCAGGATGCAGAAGGACGGACGATGACATACCTTTCATGAATTTCTTATTGGCATACTTCTTGTAGAAGGCCTCATGAATGATAGGACGGACAAGGTAGTCGACCATGAGCTCGAAGACAGGCTCAATCTCCTCCTCAGAGTAACCTGAGTAGTAGGTGATAGTAGCGTCCTAGGATAGGTTAGTCAATTGAAAGCTGAAACAACAAGGAAGCAGATCACTTACCCATTCGCCTCGGTCCAAAACTAGTCGCGCCATGTACATAGCGGCGGCGGCGACGTGGCTCGGACGATAAGCCATGAAACGATGGTCAAGGAGACTGATCTCCATGAGGTACTTCCCGATTGTTCGAGACTGGATATCATAGTTGTCCGCCTTCGAAATCCGACGCAGGAAGTTCATGGGGTTGGGATAGCTTAGATCATAGTTAAGAGTGGTGAGGATAAAACGCTCAGCACTCAGGATCTCAGCAGTGGTGAAGCCATTGTCGGCAATATGCTCGAAGTTAGAGACATGAGGAGATAGAACCTCCTCATACTTGGAGGCAATGAACATGGCAGTAATGCCGACAAGCTGAAGACGGTCCAGCTGCACAACCTTCTCTGATAGGAAGCGGTCGATAATGTTGATGGCTAGGAAGAGGGTCTCGGGAAGGAGATGGAAGCGGGTGTGAACCTCGATCAACCAGTCAATCAGAATGCCGCGTGTCTTCCACTCGAGGTCATCCTGGTGGTGCATGTACTGCGGGTTAGGTTGAGACTTAACCTCAAGATCGCGCATGTACTCGAAAATATCCGTAGCGTACTCCGCAGCCATAACAGGATCGTCCAGGTCCTCACTGTCCAAATCCTTAACGCCTTCGGGGTATACGAACGGAACGGGAGCAGCTGCTAGGAACTCCTCCTCAGCCTTCGCAGCAGCTTCCTCGAGCTTCTGCTTGGCCTCAATAGCCTCTTGCTTCTTCTCTGCCTTCTCAGCAGTGTGGGCCTTCTTGCGGACCGGCTCGCCTTCCTCGGTGCTGTCCTGCTTGACAGTGGTGGCGACAGCAGCTTTTCTCTTGGAGTAGGCAGCACCAATGGCGCCAGAACCAGAGCCAGTTCGCTTGACTTCGGTCTTCTTCGTCTCCTTGGCAGCTAGGGCAGTTCGGGTAGTAGTTCGTGCATTGCTCTTCTGGACACCAGCGGGCTGAGCAGCCTTGGAGACCAAGCCCACCTTGCCAGCAGCTGGCTTCTTGCCCTCGGCAACCTCGCCCTTTCCGACATTGCTGACATCGCCCAGAGCAGCGCGCTTTCGGGTAGCGCCAGTGTTCGCGTTGGTGGCGGCCTTCTTGGCCTGAAGAGGTTGCTTGGCTGGTTGAGACATAACATCGACATCAAGGGCTGCTGCCTTAGCGCGAGTCATCCGAGTCGAGCTGACGTTCTCATCGTTCTCGTTGGACACGACGCGAGCTCTGGCAGGACGTCCCTGTAATTGAAAGATTAGCAAGCGTGCAAATACGCGCTTGGTTCTGGGCCTAGGGAGGGATGCTGAATAGAGGGAGAGGGGAAGTATTGAACTGCAAGAACAGTCCAATGGTAATGCAGCAAATCACAAGCTATGGATGCAACTTACAGGAGGCATTTTGTTGGTGTTCTAGGTTACCAGGGTAGAATAGGTGATTGAAGTAGAGAGTTGCTAAAAGGAAGTGAGAGTCAGTGAGTTAGTTTTAATTTGTATGGTAATGCTGGTGAATGAAGAGGCCTGCATGTGGGGTGTGCATTGCTAAGTACGCGCTTGGTCCTGTCGAAGGATCAAGACGCGACGAGACGACCGAGCATGGACATGCACATTTGGTCAAAGTGCCAGTGCTGGAAGAGGAACATGGTAAAAAATGTAAATGAACATACCTCAGGAATATTTTCTAGTCCGTAGACTTTGTGTCACCAGTGGTTGGTATCAACAAGAACAAGCTGGTACCAATGTGTGGTTAGTGGTGCTTTTGTCACGAGGTAAATAGTCAGGTTTGCTTGAAAACAAAAAAGTCTGTAACAGGACGATGTCGCGTCGATGTAGGAATGGGGTATCAGGTAATAAAAGAAAGAGAGTAATACACACACACACGCAGGGAGAGAGAAGAGAAAATGGAAGTGTAGTAGGGTGTATGTGGTATGTGTGTGTGTATGATGTATGGTGGGTGTTGGTGTTTATGGTGGTGATTGTTGATGTTATGAGATCAGGTGAAGTAAGGTAAGGTGTAGAGGGAGAGCAATGCTAGGTAAGGTTTTTTGGAGAGGGAGACGTGTGGAATATGTCTGATTTGTCTAGTGGTGCTAGGACCAGCGGAGCCTTACCTTGTCCGATGTGAGGGATGCTAAAAGGTGGATGGATGTGTGCCCAGGTGTATTTGTACACGCTCAATACACGGTTTCTTAGCGTGAACGAAGATCCCTGTCAGGTAACCCGCTCTGGATCGGCAGCCGGAAGGTACGCGACGGTGAGAAGAGGGCGGGGAGGAGCACTTGAAAAATAAATAGTGTAGAATCGGGAAATGGATTTAGGTTCAGGATATTGTGCAATTGTGCAGAGAAGACGAAGTTTAATTGTCAAATTGGTTGGAATAGAAGATTGGATCCTCTGCTACTTCTCTTGTTCATCAAATATCAAATAAACAATGACCCTAGAAGTAGTAATGGTGGGAAGGGGGAGAGAGAGAGAAATGGGAAGAGGAGTTGAATATGAGATGTAGATGAATGATGGAATCGAAAATTAAAAAAGGTGTAGGGCAGAGAAGGGTTAAAGTAGTTACTGGCTGTACTAGTACATTCAACTTCCCAAACTACGAGACAAGACGCGAAGTGAATACAGCTAATATGTCCCGCTCCTGCCCTTCTCTTTTTTTTTTTTACTTTTCTGCGCGGCACCGTGACTGGCCCCACCCAATACCCGCAGTCAACACTGGCAACCGCGGAGCAACAGCTGTTCGATTGGCTGCATATGCCCCTGCTTAAGAAATTCCCTTCTCAGCCAATCCAGTGACGTGATCCCGCGTCTTTTGACAAGAGTGTGGCTGATAATGGAAAGGCTGCTCCTTCAGCCGCATCAAAATTTACAGCTCCAGTCAACTCAAGCTTCAATGTTTTCTTCCAAGTACCTATGTACCTTATCTGATATAATCGGTAGATTTTCGGGTTATATGTTATGCATCAATACTCCGTATTCATATTCAACTTTTTTAAGTTCTTCTCTTCATTGAATTTATAAAACTTCAATGGGCAAGCTCTAGTTGAGCTCTACCCGTTCAGTAGTAGTAATAGTAGTAGTAACTTGAACTAAGTACTTACTACTTATGTTTAAGTACATAAGTAGAGACCTATGACCCGTTCAATTGATGTTCCACATTCCATCGGAATAACCTGAGCTCGGAGGATCCACTCCACCTGCACCCGCAGACCCCGTTCGAGATCGTTAAGAAAGTCCATCTTTTGCTTGTGTAAGTCCAAACCAATCCGCATTTGCATTTGCGCTTCTGCCAGTACCCCCCTCCACCCCCCTCCCCTCCCTTCTCCATTCGTGGTGTCTTGCATCATCAATTGACACAGACACACGAGCCCGACGGCAGGTCTGCAAAGTGTCGTGATGCTGCAATCACGAACACTTTCCCTCTCCACTCGGAGGCTGCTGGCCTGCTGTCAATCCTCCACCTCCTCCTCCGCATTCGCCTTCCGAACCTATGCCACCGTTCAAGAGCCCGTTCAACAGCCCGTTAAAGAGGTTACCCCCGCCGTGCGCAAAGCTGAGAACTCTGATGGCGTCCTCCTGCGGTCATATAAGCCTAGGACACCCGGTCTGAGACACTTAAGGCGGACGATCAACGATCACTTATGGAAGGGCAGGCCATATTTACCATTGACCTTTCCCAAGAAGGGTATGGCTAAGGGTGGCCGTAACAATAATGGCCGTATTACTGTTAGACACCGCGGTGGTGGTGTGAAGAGGAGGATAAGGACCGTTGACTTCCACCGTTGGGTGGCCGGGCCCCATCATGTCGATCGAATCGAGTACGACCCGAACCGCAGTGCCCATATCGCCCTCCTGAGCGAGGAGGCAACTGGCAAAAAGTCATACATCATCGCTGCCGAGGGCATGCGGGCCGGTGATGTTGTGCAGAGCTACCGGGCTGGCATCCCCCAGGACCTTATTGAGAGCATGGGTGGTATTATCGATCCCGGTATTCTGGCTGCCAAAACGGCGCATCGAGGCAATTGTCTTCCCTTGCACCTGGTACCTGTTGGTATGCCGGTGTATAATGTCGGGTCGCATCCGAAGGGAGGGGCTGTGTTCTGTCGGAGTGCAGGCACATTTGCCCTTGTAGAGAGTAAAGAAGAAGAGACCAGAGACGATGGTGTCAAGGTCATGACGGGAAAGTATGTCAACGTAAGATTGCAGAGCGGAGAGGTGAGACGGGTGAGCAAAGATGCTTGCGCAACGATCGGCATCTCGAGCAACCCTCATCATCACTACCAGCAACTCGGCAAGGCCGGTAGGAGCAGATGGTTGAATATCAGACCAACAGTCCGTGGTGTGGCTATGAACAAAGGTATACCCCATCCTTTAGTGTGGAATCTAGATACAGATCTGACCAGCGCCTTCTAGTGGACCATCCTCACGGTGGTGGTCGTGGTAAATCGAAGGGTAACCGACACCCCACCAGTCCTTGGGGTAAACCGGTATGGCCTCACCAGCTCCCCAAGTTTTCTATTAGTAACATCTATACTGACTCCCTACTCTAGGCGAAAGGTGGTTACAAGACGCGCAGAAAGAACAATCCCAACAAGTGGGTGGTTGTGCCTCGTGCACGAAACATGGGCCGGCGTAAGAGCAAGAAGAGTAGCAGTTCGACATAATAGCTTTTTACCATGTGAAATCATCCACCTGCCCCGTCCACCTTGTACAAACCATCGGTCTCTTCAGACGAAGGCAAGATTTGTTGTGTATAGACCTGTATAATACTGAACTGTAGCAACAACTGTATGGCCCTGACGCATCAAGAGAAGAGATTAAAAAACAGAACCAGTTATACCCCTCTTTCATGGACAGATTTTTGATGGGGCCATTACGGCTTTACTATCATCATAAATACTGTACTGAGCAGTCCGTCTGTTGTGCCAGCCATCAACTTATGAAATCCCCCACCATAAAATGTGCACAGACGCCAATGAAAGCTTGAGCATAGTTCATCTACTGCACAATGGGGAGTCCCCCTTTTTCCAGAAGGACTTAGTGCTTAGTTAAAATACCTACATATACTACCGCTACCTAAATCACAAGCCAGCCAGCCTTATTCCGAAACGCAGGTACATGGATACATTAGGATCAAGATTCAATAATCCAATGAACTCCCTACTATTGCCAGTGCCCCACAATATATGTCTCCCTATTTGCGCCTCGTCGAATTAGGAGAAATCATCGACATTGATGAGGTTCAAAGCAAAAGATCTTGTCCACATATTAAACAGAGATATGTGATGAATATATTTGTATGTTTCCCTACCTAAATGGCCACTCTGGAACTAAGGAGGAAGGCAGGTCTCCATGGATGCATAGTGGCACCAATTTATCTGCATATATGTAGTCTAACTACATCCACGTCCACACTAGGTATATAAATAAATAACCTAAATAGGTAGTGTAGATGCATGGTGTAAGTGGTTCCAACGATAATGCAGCGAACACATGCAATTTGACTAGCTGGACAGGGTTAAGTAAGCTGAGCATATCAGATCGTGTGCTTCGTATGTGTCAATAAGACAGTATAATTAAACAGGGAAGCCCCCCATAAAGGGTACGTGATCTTTTATATTGCACGGCAATGCGAATGCGAATTGAGTATATACACACAACACTGTATAACATGGAATAGAAAATGGCAATAGCATAACGGTAATTAGCATTTTTGATGTTTTGTTATTCTTTTGACATTTACAAAGCTATGCAAAACCTCCCTTTAAGCCACCTCACACCAAGGCACGTACAATACATTGGTAGCTTAGCTCCCTGACCACCTACCTAACTATAGATCCGCTTTCTACCTGTGACGATCCCTTCATCCAACTCATGGCATGCTATAAGGCAGACAAACAACTATGAATTATCCAAAGTAAATAGATAGACCGACACGCCTACCTGTATCCAAAATGAAGGTCAACAAAGCATTTCTCTACCTACTTATCTAAGGTTGTGTGAGCTGTCACGTCCTGTCCTGCCTCCTTCTCAGACCCTCCTCAATCTAGGTATTATCCCACCGCCATACTCACCACCATAGCCATGAGCAAGAACCACCGCCACCGTCGTCGTCACCGTCACCAACCGATATCCCCCCTCCTTCTCCCCTTCCCCCGCCCTCTTTCCAGAAAATCTTCTACCCCTTCCAATACCGCCCATTTACCTAACCCCCTGCCCCCTCTCCCCGATAACATCTCCATCGCCGCACCGCTCATCGCACAACACACGTGTTCTACCCTAATCTCAACCTAACTAACCTAAGCCTAACCTATATGCACAAGCTGCACTACATCTACAACACGCGGGTATAGTTTACCATATCATTCCACCCAAAAAGCCAAACCCAACTTCAACCCAACCTAACCAGTCCGAGCTGAGCTGAGCTGAGTTGGGGAGGGACGTTCGTCGAACAACCATATAAGTGGGATCTGTGGGAACCACCAAACTGTGCCTGTGCACGGTTGAGCGTTTCGTTCCCTTTTAAAATCCACGAGCGCTCTCTCCCACATCCCTTTTTTATTTTTTATTTTATTTTTTATTTTCTCTCTACTACAAAACCACTAACACACGTGTCCCTTGTTCTACCTAACCTAGTACTACGAGGTACCGGTACCTGTGTCGGTGTGGTCTACGCTACAACCTGGACTGAAACCCTCCCCTCCCCAAGATTAGGGCATACACGGTTCGCGTGCGTGTGTGCGTCGTGTCATGTCGTGGCGTGTATCACCTTATTTTCCCCTTCTGCACTACAAGCACATATCCACATACGAGAGATCTGACGGGTATGATAAAACCCTCCTCTCCCCTCGTGACCTAAATCCCTTTTTTTCCCCCTCCTTACCAAGAAACCTAGAGAGAAGCTCCTTGCCCCATGAGTCTACTAGGTAGTAACCTACTTATCTATGTGTCAATCACATAAGAGCAAACGCAATGTAAAATGTCCGTCAACACCTCAAACAAGTATAAAGAGGAAACAATGTGGTAAGCTGTACGATTTGCAGTAAAGAAGAGCGGTAGTCGTCGCCGACATGTACCTCAAATACAGAGCAATACCTATCCTACATACCTCCCATGAATCCCCATGTAATAATGATAGTGATTGGTGATACCAGTTAGAGGGGAAAGCCTTTTACATAACCTGGGAACATGGGGCACATAAGCGATGAACGGACGAAAAGAACCATCCAACTCGCAGCGTGCCATTGGGGGCGCTCCTCCTGCATGTGTGTTTCCTCGTATCCAATTCTACACTCTTTCACAGCGAATAGGAAGAAGAAGAGAGAGAGAGAGAGGATTATGTATTATGTGCGTATGTACCGATATACAAATACATTCATGACATCGTATACCTCAGGATGGTAACTGCTATATACCCAAAAAGAGGAGGACCCGTGCCCGATAGATAGGCCGATCCTCGCGCTACGTAATTTTATACGATCCTCCAACCACAAAACGCATTTACTACTTCCTTATAGACCCCCTATACACGTATACCTATGTCCGATGCTATGAACTATCCCCTTTTAACAACACGCTTTCTCTCTCTCTTGCCTTCCCCCCTTTTTTTTTTTTTTGGCGATCCCTCCTCGCTTTTTTTTTTTTTTTTTTCGATTTCCGATCGTCCCGTACACTGACCACTATTGACTGCATGTAAACTCAGACCGGTTCCTTGGGTATGATTTCCACCTAAAAAAACAGAAAACATTATTCTAGAAGATCCCCACTCAAAAGTCCCGCGGTGCTGCCGCCCAAGAACCCTGATACTAAGGAGCACGAGCGTGAACGAATTGGTTGTTTCCAGTATCACTAGCTAGGCGGGTTCCCTTTATTATTATTATTATTTTTTGGCGGGTGGGTGGGTTTGCTATGGTATTCAAGAGATGGGTGGGATTGATAGTCGCCTTCGTCACGGAGCTCCCGGTGGTCGCCGTCGTTGCGGACCGGGTGCTAGACCGGGTGCTTAGCTCGGGCGAGCCAGTGATTACCCCGGTTGCAGTAGTGCTCAAGCGCGAGCTCGAATTTATTATGCCTGCATTTGTCATTGAGCTTATGTGCTTGATGTTGTTCAATGTGTGATCGCACTAGAGCCACTCACCTGTCTGTACCAGTTGCTGATGGGGTCGCCGAGGCATTCCCCGACCGTGGCGGCCCTATATCCGCGGCTCTGCAGACCTTGAAGCATGTACTCTGTCAAGTTGTAAACTGTCTGCTGGTGGATGTCGTGTCCGATGACGAGAGCATCATCTGGGGTTGGCGACATTGTAAAGAATTCGTCGAAGTTGTTCTTTGAGTTCTGAATCAGCGAAGGGTCGTCGTTGAGGTAGTCCGCCGTATCCAAGTCAAAATAGATAACGTGGTACTGCAAAGCGGCCATATCTGTCGTGCATCCGCTTGCTGGTGTACAGGAGGAGTAAGGGGGTCTCATGTAGGTGGGAACCACTCCCAACACATTCCGAATTGCCATTTCATTCTTGTACATTTCATCCTTCCGGCGCGCCGAGCTGAGTCCACTCAGATCGGCATGGGACCAAGTATGTGAGGCGATATGATGACCTTCTGAGTACATACGCCTGAGGATTTCAAGTCAGTTTGGGGAACCCCGATGGGTACATAGAAAAGACCTACTGTAGAACGGCAGGCCATTGGAGGCTACTGTCATCGATAGCACCTCTGCCGTTGACATTGCCGCAGACGAAGAAGGTAGCTTTGGCATTGTATCTTGCCAAGAGATCTAGCAGATCGGGGGTATATGCACTTGGACCATCGTCAAAGGTCAAGGCAACGACACCGTCGGTCTCGCAATCATATATCCCTGCTCCTCCAACTAACACGTTACCGAGAGGGGATCTGGATAATGTTGATGTGTTGGTTCCGGCTGGAATTTGATTTGCATCACAACCCGGACCATACGCCCATTGGCAATCGGGGGCCCGGCAATAGTCCTCAGTGGTACCGCAATATCTGATGACATTTGTGTTAACTTGAATGTGTACTGGACTTCGAATTATACCACACATACCCTGCTGCCGAACAGCAAGCTCCAGAGCTGCAAGATGTACCATCGAAGTCCGCGCCGCACCGGTCATCATCATCATCGCCTCCCCCATCACCACCACCGGTGGTACATGTTCCAAAGGCTGACTGACAACCAGTATCGCAGTAGGCGGACGTGCTGCCGCAATAACCATACTGAGAACAGCATAGGCTATCCGGGCAGGTATAGCCAGCTGTTCCAGCTCCAGTATTCCCGCACGTCATGTCCGGTGAGACTTCACGTTGGGTCAGCCATGCTGGCAGTGTCGAAGCAGAGGCAACAATGACGTTGCTTGCTAGGGTTATGGACATTACACCGAGTGACAACATTTTGGGATGGATTCAAAACGAGTGTATTAGCGAATGTGATAGTAAGGTGGCCCTATGCCCTACTCTAGAGAGACCATGAATACCCAAGGGGAAACCTCCCCAATAAATAGGGAGAGAGACTACCATGGTGGACAGCGTATATAGTTCGCAGCTAAGTCGAAATCTGACATGACGAGGTGCTTGGCTGAAAGCCGAATACCACCTAGCAGAGGGGGCCAGCATATGAGGCTTGCAAAAAATTCTGAGCAGATTGGTAAGAGCCTTTGGAGGCTCGCATGTAGGTGTTGGTAGGCGAGGAATGCTAAACGACATTATTGGATTTGTATGCTGCTGCTTTGACCGTCTGCACCAATAACGTGGGATGGAACCAGCCGTATGACGCCACGCTCTCTCCTCCCGTAAGACGGCACCATCTCGTGAGGCTTCTGGGCTCACCAACTTTTCCCGAATAGAAGTTGGCCGGGCAAATCGGGATATGAAGCGGTAATGAAAAAAAAAAAAAAAAGAAAGAAATCACGAGTTGGAAAGTTGTCAGTGCAGCGAACTAACGATATCGACCTACTTCTAGAGTTCCATGCAGATGTATGTGTATGCAGCCCAGGAAGCAACGTACAAGCTAGGGAACAATGCGTGCGCCGGAGAAATACCCTAGGTCGACTTAATTGTAGACGGACGGTCTGACCATGTAGGGGAGCAGGAAGAGACCAATACCATCGTCTCATCACACGCCGCTGGACGGCGTTTGGGCCGTGATGAGATGACGACGCTGCCGTTCCCTTCAAGACATTTTTAATAGCCGATAGCTCGTAGCTATGCTGGGTTTAAATTGATTATCGTAGCACAGGAATAGATCATGCTCGATGGCGCTGATCAACGGCAGCTTGCACTTGGACGGAATTTTCTCTGCTTGGACCCTGCTCGGGACTGGCTAGAACCGAAAGGGGGCCCCTTGGGACCGGTGCTTCGCCAAGCAGTTGTCGGTCGGGAGAAACATGCCAGGATCAGGCTACGTTGCATGGTTAGGCTTAGAATACGAGATTGGATCTTCCCGTGATCCGTAGAACAAAAACCTATAACCGCAGCGGAGGCTTGACGGGAGGGAGCTGAATCTAGATGGGTATAAGTAGTGTATAGTCGTAATGTATGGAGTATGTAGTGCAAGTGGTGTATGTAATGTAGATCTAGGTATGGAGATATGGAGATCCCGTGGTAAACATTCCAGAGCAGCATCTCTAGAGACTCCTTACCTTAGGTAGGAACACCTTGGTTTGAGAACACCCCAGGTAGAAGAAGAAACTGGACCCGAGAAGCTTACGCTAGCACTCCAAACCATAGAACCACAGGAAATAAGAGGTAGGTTGGGTGTTGCCGGTTAAGTTACACCGCGGCTGACTGGTCATCGAGGGTCGCTGACCATCGTATGTGTAGTATGTAGTGTAGTATGTACGGAGGTGGATTCAGATATATTCGAATTACGCGATGGCTGGCATGGCATGTAATATCTAACCAACCTATCTGGTATCTGATGGTGTACACGAGGTAATGTGCATCATGATCTGAGGAGCATCATGATCTTGAAGCCTACCCAAATCTCGGCTAAAGCAACTTGGTTTTGTTGGATGGACATTAAAGGTAGGTAGATGGCAGATGAAGGAATGGTATGATTCATGACTTCAAAATAGAAATGAGTGAAAAAAAAAATAAAAAAAAAATAGAAATCCAAAATAAACAACACATTTGCAGTAGAAGAAGGTTGGAACGGCTATCTGCAATCTATATTAAATCTGACACAGTTCCGTGCAGTCGAAGGTTCAAGTTGGTTACAGTACAGGTAGGTATAGGTAACAAATAGTATAAGTTACATACCTAAATTAAACCACTTACCCACCTACATACTAAACCTATTATATACTGCACTATGGTTATATAGTATATAAGTTAGTAATAAGGCTTTTATCATTCACATGCTGTTACACGCACATGCAACTGTTACGAGAACAAGCTCTGGGTGCAGGAGGTAGGGTTACATATATGTAGTATCTACTAAGGTATTATTCTTTTTACTTTTTCCCCTTCTCTACTTTGTCATCTTTAGTTTTTGGCTTTCTTCATTTTCCTTCCCCTCTCCTTTTATTTTGACTTCTTTTCTTTTTCTCTTTTCTTTTTTCTCTCTCTCACAAACTTCAGCTCTAGCACGTATCATACATGAAAAGCACTCTTCCTACCTACTCAGTTACCCACCACCCACCACCCACTCATTTTATCTAACCTAACCGACATTCCATTTGGCCCTCCGCTTCTTTCGCCCCTCTCCCCCATTTGACCAACACATAGCCTACGGATTACCTACACAAGGCACAACCTACTTAGCTATCTACACTAATACCTGCGCCGAGAGTACCTAAACAACTTTTACGTTGATTTTTTTTTTGAAGATCGAACTGACTAATCTACCCCATATAGTCCTTTCTCCTTCTGTCTCCTCTCCTTACTCCTCTTTTGGGGGGCCGGCTTATCCTAAAAGGTACGATGATCGCTCTGGACATGGTATAATCTAACCTACATTATTACAATGTCAAATAATCAAACATTTTACGAGGAACTACGCTATATGATAGGTAGACAAGTAAACTAAGCTGCGCGCGCACTGCATAGCCTCCTTGAGATTACGTGAAGGAGATGAGATTTTAGGACCAATCGTACTAACAGGACTAGCATTGGTAGAAACGAGGGAGTCGTGGGTGGGAAAAGGGAAAAAGAAGAAAATGAAAAGGCAAAACCCCAACAAAATTTCGACCACTTGCTGGTATATACAATATAAGCAGTGTGCGCAAACATGGAGATGTAGGTTATATAATAGTCTGATAGTGTAGATCAATCAGTTGATAAAGTACCTACCTAACCTAGCAGGTTAGGTAAGTTTACCTATGAGGTTCCAATATAAGGTTTCTTAGATAAGGTATTCTTTAAAGTAAGATATGAGAAATATGAAAAGACTTCACCCGGTCTGGGACGGGCTCACATCCATTTACACTAGTTACAGCTTACCTAAACATTATTCTAACCACTAGTTGCACTGCCTTACATCTAGTTGCAATTCCTGTTTCAATCCCTGGACAACCAAGTCCATTCAAACCTTTTCTTCTTTTAATAGATGTACTAACAGACTAGGTATATACCTCCTGCATCCATCCACTTCCATCCACTTAGGTACTAATCTGTATTACTGACAACGTACTTTCAGATTCGATGTTTAGAGTTGGTTCATCTGATACCTGCCGATTGATTAGTTCAATGTTGACGCTGTAAGCAAGTGAGGCATGAAAAGTCCCATTCGAGATATATATGGGGAACTTTGGAAAAGACAAAGCCATTAGGTAGGCTTTGTCGCCCATCATTCCAAAACAAACGTCATGGGTGCCAAGCCTAGGCTAAACTTAGACAAAACAGACCAGGTTAACCTTATACTACTCTCTTTTGGAATAACCCGGGTACTTGGGAGTGTACATCGAATAGAGTAGAAAGATTGCGTATGGGTGAGGTACTTGATTACCCTAGGCTAGGTACTTACACTAGGTACTCACTCCTACTCCTACTACTCCCACTACCGCGCGGCACCATTGCCGACAAATCCAAGGCTCAGCAAAGTGTAAAAGACCAAAGGACCAAAGAACCTAAAAAGATCACACCTACACACACTATACAATAACCTACACACATACACATGCACATACACTTTTTTTTTTTTTACCTACTTTTTACCTACCGACCCACGCGACTTTCTGCTCTGGGCTAGGCCGGATACGTCTTTGATTGGTCTTCTCTGTTAAATCCGAGGGCGCAGCATAAGCCGATCGTCATTGGCATTCGCCAGTCCCGAAACACAGAGTCTCGCATCTGGGGTCGCCTGGGGCGTTCATTTACCTACATAGGGTGGCACTGGCCAAGCACGAGGAGGGGGGAGAACAAGACGGATCGCGTTCAAAGACAACCAGGAAAAGTAAAATTGACCAGACTTTTTTTTTCCCCTTGATTGTTGAATTTACTACCCGTGCTTTTTTCCCTTCTTTAGAACCCTTCCTCTCCTTTTATTACATATTGAAATGCCCCAGCACCCACGCAGAACTCCCTCCTTGAACGTCGTCTCTCCTTTCCTTCCTTCCTTTTCCCCTTCCCATCCCTACAGCAAAATGTCCGACGATTCGATACCGCTGAAGCGGTCTACCCATAAAATCACCGCCATCGTGATCGCCTCGTATGTCTTCGACTGGGTAATTCTCGTCGCTGTTGGTGTTGTTGGTCTGATTCTCGGCGACGTAACTCCAAATAAGAGACCCTTCAGTTTGCAGGATCCTAACATATCGTATGTCCCATTTCCTTCCTGTTTCCCCCCCTACCCCCTTTCCCCCCTTTGTGTCGCGTGCGCTCTTTCTCTCTCTCTCTCCCTTTTTGCGCTCGACTAGTCAGTCAGTCAGTCAGTCAGTCAATTAACCCAGACAAAACCACCCCCCATTAGATTTCCCGTTACCCAGGTCGAAACCGTTAATACAAAACTGCTTATGATATGTAATTCCGTCATCCCCGTCTGCGTCATTCTCCTGGTCGTCTTAATCTTCGTGCCTGGTCCTACCGTGCCGGAGGGAACACCGAAATCATTAATATGGAAGCGAAAGTTATGGGAACTACACACGGGATGGTTAGGGCTAGCGCTGTCGCTTGTTTCTGCTTGGATCATCACCCAAGGCATGAAGAACCTATTCGGAAAGCCGCGACCTGATCTTTTGTCGAGATGCCAGCCCGATTTCGAAAATGTCCGCCAGTACATCGTTGGCTTCAACACCCCTTCCGACAACGGCTCTCTCACCGGGCCCTACAATGGCCAGTTGGTGAGCGGCGATATCTGCAAGAACCCCGACCGTTCTTTTCTCGACGACGGATTCCGCAGTTATCCCTCGGGGCACTCTAGCTCCGCCGCCGCAGGCTTGATCTACCTCTCCTTCTTCCTAGCCAGCAAATTCGCCATTACCTTGCCCTTTGTTCCGTCAGGCTCGTCTGCTTCCAACGACACCAGTGCGGTTACTGCCTTCCCATCAAGGCTGCGCAGCACCGCCTACGAGGCTGTGCGGCACAACAGCGACCTGCATGATGCGCCCTCGCCCATCGATCCCTCTCTATCCAAGGAAATTGGATATCACAATTCGGCTGTGCAGGCTGTGCGATTACAAGCGGCTGCACCCCCCATCTACCTTCTTCTCCTCACTGTGCTTCCTTTCTTTGGGGCCATCTTCATCGCCAGTTCGCGATGGTTCGATTTCCGGCATCACGGATTTGACATCCTCTTTGGTTTTATAATCGGCACCATCTGCGCCTGGTTTGCGTTCCGCTATTACCACCTACCAATCCGGTCAGGAGCCGGATGGGCGTGGGGACCACGAAGTCACGATAAGGCGTTCTGGGCCGGCCTCGGATCATGGAGCTATGCATCGGATAAGAAACATTGGCTAAAGTCGGGCGAGGAGGGTATGCGGATGACGGGTCATCCTACAAGTGACATCGAGCTCGGCGTGCGCCGCAGGGGTAAGACCGAGGACCGCGAACGTTCCGAGAGCTCGAGGGGTATCATACATCATGGTGATGACGGTATGTGAAAGAAGAAAGCAAAGAGAAAGAGGAAATACGATACGATTTTCCCCATCTGGTTGGTTTTTTTTGTTCGAAATATAGAACGGAAAAGAAAATAGTATGGTGAATGGCGAGTAAATGATTCCGGTTCAGGTTCTGATTTTATCTTTTTTTCTCTTCATTCATGTTTCTTAAAAAAGAGGAATCATGTAAATGGGGGAAAGGGACAAGAGAAATAAAAACGCGGCGTATCTGGGCATGCAATGCTTTGAACTTCAAAAGCATATATTCCGTCAAGTCGGTCGGCATTTCTGGTTTTTTGTTTTCCATCCTCAAACACCCTCCTCCCTTTCCTGTTTTTTTTTCTCATGCCATATGTTTGTCTGTGTGTGTGGGCTACGAAAGTATATTTATGTAACAAACCTAGGATATCTTTAACGTTCGAAGCCTAGGGAAAGCGGGAAGGAAAGAAAGAGAGAAAGAAGCAGGAGAAGGAGAAGGAGAAGAATTAGGCTAGACTAATACCTCCTTAGTTTTTATTTTTTTTTGCGAGGGATAGATCGATCTACTTACCGGTAGGACTGGGTTTACGTTTTTACACCTGCCTACCTGGTTGCTTTGGTCATAAACCAGTAACTTAAGTAGTTGGCTTTTTGGATGAAATCCAAAATAATGAATGAAGTTTATTTCTATGACCTTTAGTGCTGTGCAAGGATGTATTGTCGTCAATATGACGTGAGTGTGATTAGGAGGGAGGTGGAGGGAGGAAAAGGGGTAGATTAGTAGGTGAGTAAAGATCGAGAATTTGTATAGACGTAAATAGGTACACACATACCTAACTTAGGTAGTTACCTAGTAGATGATAGGCACGCACGCAAGAAATCAGCAGGAAAAGCGTTCCCCATTTTACGTATTGACTGAAGAGTAACTACTATATGGGTCTTAACTATGGAAACAAGAGTAAAGGATGTTGATAAGGGCAAAGGGTAGGGAAAGAGAAGGGGATGTTGGATAATGTATGCCCGCCTATTAACATGTTAGTTCATGTTGAACTATACGTACATTGGTATCTACAAGTAGGGGGGATCGCAAAAGTTAACTACCCAAGGCATTTTGGTTCAACTAATATAGGTTGGAGAATTCATCAATACATATAATAAAAATGGGAAAGAGGTAGGTAGAGTACGTGCAAGCTGAATATTGACTGTTTTTTTTTTGATCTAGTTACGTATATATCCATATAGGTCCCTAGCTCGCTATTCATCAGTGATTATTATACTCCTATTCTCCTTTCAAATATGAAGTCAGGTAGGCCAGTGTATATGTATCATATCATTATACACACCACACGGCACACCTTGAAACAACACACCTAGGTTAGCAGGAAAACGAAGACCTGAACCACCCCCTTCCCGCTCCCCTTCACCTCAAACTGCCTAGGTACCTATAGCATGGAAATATCAAACATTGACTAGGTAGTAGAGTACACAATAACCCTACCCATCTCCCCTCCCCGGGTTTCAAATTCTCTACAAGAATGCTTGAGCTTTCAATCTGTGTAGGTTGTATATATCATCTTCTTCTCTCCCCTCCCTTGTCTTGATCAATCAAATTTCCATACTCTTCCCTCCATCATCTATCGATATCCATCCTTACTAGGCCCCCTCGTATAACCTTATATTTACTCCTTTCGACTCACAAGTTACCTTTCTTTTAATCCCTTCACTTTTAAAGGTCCCCTAAATCATCACCAAGCATTAAAAAGGTCACCATAAAAAAGAAGAAGAAAAAGACAAAAATGATAACAATAATATAAAATAATAATCATTACTCTCGCATTCACGCTCTCTTCTCACTTTCCTCCTCTGTCTTCCTTAACCCTCCCCTACCTTTTACCCCTTTGCCCTACCTTACCTACCTAAACTTCATCCCCTTATACCACACATCCACAAATCCATAACCCCCCCCTTCTCCTTCCCCTCTTATTGCCCATCTAACCCCCTCCCCCCTTAATCACAGGACCCCCCTTAAAACCACCCTTTCTTACCTTACCCTTTCCTTGTAACAAATAAACGCCAGGAACAACCAAAAATCTGCTGCACATGAAAAAGCCTTTGCTTTCCTTTCCTTTCTTTCCCCTCTTACATGTGTGTCTCTGTCCGTATATCCCGTACATGTGAAATGCCTTCGTTTACCCCTCTTGTTTTGTGGTTGTTGCCATTCATTTGTCTTTTTTTGCCTTTGTATTTGTCATTACTCGATCGATACGGAGGTTTCCCCCCTCAGCTCTTTCTTTCCACCTCCTAATTCCCTTCTTTCTTGATATCCTCTGTAACCACGAGAAAGAGAGAGAGAGATGAGAGGATACTTGATACGAGAACAGAGAGAGAGAGAGAACAAGAGAGAAAGTCATGCGTGTGTCTTGGTGATGGGTACTTTATGGAAAATAAACTCTTCTCCGGCTTGTTTCTTTTTTATCTTTCTTTTTGGAGCACTCCCTCCCTCCATCATCCGACAACGTGCATGGCATCAGCCTCTGCGCGATCTAGCTCGTCCAACTCCACATCGTCCTCCTCGTCATCTTCTTCGTCGAGATCCTCGGCACCCCCGTCATCCTTAAACCCGCTCTCGACTTCCATCTTGCGCAGACGCCGCAGCATCTTGTGGCGCTGGCCGTTTTGCCAGCGGATCAGCGAAGCCGAGGCGTGCACCTTGAAGCCGTAGACGCGTGGAACGTAGCGTTCGGAACTCTTGGGCGGCACCAACGCCGGGTAGACTTGGAACATGATATTGTGAAATGAGGTACCGAAGTAAGCACCATCGATGGCGGCATGTCGTGATGATTTGGGGTTGTACACGTCCTCGCACCGCACGCAGTACAGCTTCACCGGCTTCTGGTGCGGCGCGTCGGTCTGGCCCATGGGAAGCAAGGGGTGCGAATGGCAGAAGACGCGCGGGCACTTGCCGAAATCGGCCTTCTTATATTTGTCAAGCTACGTGGCGCGACTCGTGTCAGCTTTGCATAGAGTATGTATAGGGGCGGTAGAGAGGAGCTAGGGATGAGAAGGGGAGAGGCAATGACTGCTAGCATACCATCTTGGCTAGGCCACGGGTGGTGACGATGTACCGGGCGTGTATCAAACCGTATAGGTGACGCGCAGACTTCTCGATGGTCTCCCGCATTTCATCATCGCAGTCGAGGTCGAAGACATCGGTGATGAGATCGAGGGCATATTGGTAGTACTGGACTTCGGTGTTGAGGCCGGTCAGGTTGAAGCGATCGGTAAGGTAGTCCTCGTCGATCTCGCAAAAGTATTCGTTGCCGCGCGAAGAGATGAACTGTGCGATGAACGTGTCAGCAGGTACGTAGACGACAAAAAGTGATAGGATATAGAGAAATTGTCCACACAAGATGGCGCCAGGTGGATTGATGTAGGGCATATGATGCTGGCTGGTGTGAAGCCAGAACCGGAGGTCGGGATCGTTTACTGGGGCGCCCTGATACAGCACTGCCAAGGGCACCCTGAGGGCGTTTTCTCCTCCCCATTGATGCTATATTTAGAGTGTCGATGTGATACTATGCTCCTTGCATAGGTTGCAATCGTTGTAGGAGGAGGAATAAGAAGGAGAGAAGGAGGAAGCGAGCATAAGCTTATCGAGTAGGTAGTTTGAAGAGTTGGAAGGTTGGGTGAGGGTGGGAAGAAGAAGGTCGAGGGAAGTTATGTCCTAAAGGCTTGGGAGGGGGGAAGGGAAAACAAGAAAACCAAAAGAGACAAAATACACGGGAGGAATTGTCTTTCTGTTTGCACTCACCCAATCCCGCCAATAGCTGGTGTAGTCACTATCTGACTCCGATGCGAATTCGTCCATCATGGGTGGCGACAGGTAGGTGATGTAAAGAGGTAGAGTAAGGTCGGGAGAAGGAGAAAAGATAATTGGAAATTCTCTTTTTCTTTTTTTCCGTTTCCGGAGATGATTTAGTTATAAAAGGGATTTCCCGTTTCTTGAGATCAACTCCTCTTCCTGTTCGTCTTCTTCTTCCCCTACTTCCTCCCTTCTTTTTAAGAGGTAAGGAAAGATAGAAGAAGGGTATAGATTGGGAGGGGGGAAAAAAGAAAGAAAGGAAAAAGGGAGAAGAGAAAAAAGAAATGAAAATAAATGATAGAGAGGAAACCAACAATAACCTTAGAAACTAAGTTTAGTAAATAAATAAGGAAAAAAAATATATTGATTATATTTCAGTTTAGAAGATAGATGATAAGTTCGGATGGTTGATGGAATGAATGGAGGGGTTCAGGCGCAAACAAAAGTCAGATGGAGACACAGATACATACACGCGCGCGATTGCGGTCAATGTATGTAGTAAGTCCCTTGGTTTCGGCCTAGTGGGGTTTTTTGAAAACTTAAAAAAAAAAGAAAGAGAGATAAAAAAAAGAGAAGGTCGCTGTTGCGGATTGAGCCTCAACCACACCTACCCGTGGACCTTATGTACTTTACTTAGGTACCTACCTAAGACTTTGTTGGACCCAGCTGCAAGGATCCCGTCAGCATGTGATCCGAGCGTTTTGTTGGTTAATACAAATGCATATTGGATATGTATACCTCATAACCTTATCTAACATTTCTACCTAACATACCTATCTAGGTACATAATAGTATGTGAAAGTAGGTCTTTAAAGACAACTAATAAAGATAATTAAGTAACTGGGTAACATATCCCATTAAAAAAAGAACAAGAAAAAGCAAATATACGTAAGCAGGTAATAAGTAAATAATAAGCCTCTCTTTTCTCTAACAACACCTAATAATAACCATCAAAGCTTAGAGTTGCTATGTACTACGAGTTCAGTAAATATATAGGTAGGTTAGGTAACCTAGGCAGACAAGCAGGCAGATAGATAGGTAGGTCGGGTTACCTTCAAATAAATATCCATCCTCCTCTCCTCTCCTTCCCTATCCCCAACCCTGTAACCTACATACCTCCCTCACTACCAACCCAGCCATCATCTCCCCCTCCTTAATGAACCCCAAACCCATTAGGAAATTCAAACAAAAAACAAATCAAGAACACCCCTTTCTAAACTACCCGTTTTATATCGGGCTTGCCGTGCCAAAACTGCTTATATCGCTAGACGACTGCACATCCGAACCCGTCTCCGAGTTCTGCCTCGTGAGCCTAGCTGCCCCTGTCCCGGCCCCGGACCCAGTCCCATTACTCTTGTTGCGCGGCGGTACCCCTAATCTCGTCATCACATTAACGTTCGCGTCTGAGTCCACCGAATCCTTCCTGACGCGGATGTTGACCATCTCCATGGCCTCGCGGAGAGTCTCGCCGCTATCATCCATAGCTGCCAGGAACCGCGCAAGCTCCTTGCAGAGCTCCCAGTCCTCCTCACGGATCGCCCGCGAAAACAGCCGCACCGACTGCTCCGATGCTGCCTCGAGCTCCTCGAAAGTGTGTAGGATGAGCAGGTACCCACCCGCCGTCTTCAGCGAGCCGCGCTGCAGCGACTCCTCGAACAGTTCTTGCGGCGGTGGTAAGTACGCGAATAGCGTCCGCCAGGACCGAACCTCCGTCTTCCGCGTACACTGCACTACTATGTCGAGGTATTGCCTAAATGATGACAGGAGCGAGAGAACCCTCGGAAGCAACGCCTCTTCGGGTCGCGGCGCCGAGTCCACCTCCTCGTCGAGCACATGATGTAATAGCACCTCTAAGCCGTGGGCAAAATATTCGAGGTTCTGGTATTGCTGCGCTAGTTTGAGCGCAGCTATCCCGTTGTTCTGCTTCAGGTGAAACCGTAGGATCTCCGGCAAGAATAAGTGTGTCTGGGATATTTGATTAGCGAAGGAATGAGATAGATATAGATAGACATGCATCTACGTACCCTGATGGAGAAACGGAAAAATGAAAAGTTGATGTCCCTACGCTGCACAAGGTCGGGCTCGACACCTAGGACAATTCCCTTGCCCAAGAGAATGGAAAGTGGATAGAAATCAATAGGCATAGAAACGGTGGGGGGCAACTCCTTTGTCGAGTCGCCCGAAGTAGCACGCAAGACTTCCTGGACATCAGGCCACAGCTTCAACTCATGCCCCTCAAATACCCACAACGAGTTGCGAAGACTGCTATCCTCGGCATCCGTTGAAAAGTGGCTGCTCGACTGACTGAGCATATTAACAGAGGATTGATCCCTCATACTCGTGTAGAACTCCACATTATGGGATATTACGCGCATGTCGTACTTGAGCTGCCCCTCGTGATTTAGGGATGGTTGGAGGAGCACAAGCTTCCCATCCACAAGGAACAGCACAGATGCATACGTCACGTCTTGCGAAGGGTCGCCGTCGAGCAATTGACTTTCGGGCAAAATCCAACTCAGACCCCTGACCCTGGCGGGTGACCTGACAATCCCATGGAAAGCAATCTGGCCAACTTGTATAGGCCTTATCGCACCGGACACGGGGGCAAATATGAAGTGGTATAGCAAATTATCGTAAGTGTAAACCAATAGGGAGTCTTCTCCCGATGGAGTGATCAAAACAATCGGTGCGGGCATCTGTTGCGTGAACATGACGCTCGAGGGGTCAAGGGCAGCCTCTCTCGAGTATAACCTTAGTTCGTACGACCTGTTGGCCTCCACGGCAGCTACCAGGATGTGCTGGTACCAGCACATCCCGCCGCGGACTTGGAACTCGTTTTCCATGGCCTCGTTCGCAAACGTCTTCCACCTACCGCTGTTAACACTGTAATGCGCAAGACCACGCCGCCCAGCAACAGCAACGTATCTACCATCGGAGGAAACGACAGTACACTTGATAGGCCACTGATTAAGAAGATAGCTGGCAGGAATCCTCGCCGTATGCCAAAGAAAGGGTTCGGCCGATATACTAGTGAGGTCCGGGAGATCATAGCCCCTGTAAACCATAACACTAGAAGAGCTCTGGAGAACAGTCCGGAACAGATTAGGCGGGCTGTAGCAACCAGTCACTGCACTCCGGGCCATTTCCAACAGCCAGATAGCCTCGTTCCGCCGACCTACTAAGAGAATCTCACAAGCACCACCGATCCAGCAAGCCTCAGTAATACCAGCGAGCCATTCCTCCTTGTTTATGGAAACTATGGAGGAGTTGGCGCCAAAGCTTTGGCTAGCTGACTTGCCGAATACGCTCCATGTCGCCCACCCATTCTCATAGCCAGCAAAGAGACAGTACCCATCTGGCGAATAGCTCAAGGTTGTTAAAGAACCGGATGAATTAGACGAGACGGGGACATTGTGCACATGGGAAGATGGGATGTTCCCTGCATAATCTCGCGCGGAGTAGACACGAATGCTTCCATCGGCGCATCCTACAGCAACAAGTGAAAACCGGGCGTTTACCACAGCGCGCACGGCACAGTCGTGTTGCCCGCGGGGCGTATGAAAGCAGTAACCCTTGAACAACTTCTTGGGGTCAGCTTCAGGATTAGCCTGCAACTGGTTAGGGGAGATACGCTGAACAGCATAGGCCTTTCCATCGCTCGTAATCCAGGTAGAGAGATTCATAGGCCGGTCATGGGTCATCTCCTTGATTGAAGCCTTCTTCTCTAGCCAACCCATGCGACTAACGAGCTCCGTGCTCGTTTGATTGCCAGTACTGTCCGGAGTCCATCGGATGCATTGGACAGCAGCAGGCTTGCGAGTAGCCACAACCAATTCATCGTCCAAAGCGAGCGCACACTCAATTCCAGCATCGACCTTGATCACTCTGCGAAACCGGACACTTATATCACGAACACCCGTGCCTTCTCCTGGGCCTAGTAAAATCTGATCGGGAGCACTGTTGCCCGGACCTCCAAAATGACTCTGCCTCCGCCTTTGAATATTCGTATGGTCTGAGAAATGGGGTTTATAGACTCGCGACTCGGCATCGGTAGCTAATGAGTAGGTAATCAAGTAACCTAGACTTGTCTGGACGACGAATATGACCGAGTCGGGTCTGAGAAGAAGCGCGACATTGGTACCGTAGGATTTAATGGAGGCTTCGGATCGGACAACAACGGCTTGAATTACAGTAGGCTATTATAAGTTGGCGACAGAACAATAATGACATAGGGGTGGGGAGACAGACCTTGGTCTGCCATATGGTCATAGACGAGGCGGTAATAACTGCAAAAAGATGACCAGTCCGCGATACCTTGAGAGAGATAATGGGCTCTCCCGCAGGGATGGAAACTCGTTCAGAGCCAGCAAGCTGGGAGGTTTGAGAATTCCCGTCATGATAGACATCATGCTCAACAGAATTGATGGCCGGGGTGAGGGGCGTTTTAAGGCCAGGAGTAATGGGCAAAGAGGTATCACTCGAGGTGGGCTCTCTTGCTTCTGAGTCCTTGGGAAGTGCAGACTCTAGACTCGACAAGGAGATACTATCGGTAGGGACACCGGGGCTGAGGCCATCGTGGGTAAGGACGAGGGTTGGGTTCGCAGGAGCTTGGGAGGTGGTGGTCGCGTATATTCTGGGAGTTCCAATGGGCCAGTACATGGCGATTGCAGGCCCTTGGAACCTTCATTCGGGATGCGCTCAATACCAGCGGACCATTGGGGGTTCAGAGAAAAGAGAAAACGGTATAGTGTAAGACAGTAGCCAGCTGTACACCTTGCTAGGTCATGGTATCGTCGATGCTGTGCATGACACCGGAGAAGACAATTCTGTAAATGGGGACAGGTTTAGAGCAAGGCTTGGTTGAGGTGGACTTGGTTAAGGTGGACTTGTAAGTTTGGGGGGACGTAAGTAAGTTTCCTGTTGTAGCTAAGTCCGTTATGTACTACTATGTATGTACGTCGATGCTTGCATGCAATATGTACAGGAGAGATACTTGGACACGGGTATTCTTATTGTAGTGGCTAGGGGTACTGGGGGGGACAGGATTGCTGCGACATACGCCTATCCAGGCCCATCTCTCAAAAAAATGCATGTACTTTATAGTGCATACATGACGTGTCTACTCCAAGTACCCCAGCCTACATACCTACATGTATGGCTATGTTATGTACCTAAAGTAGGTAGTCCTACCTGTCCCAGCTGCAAGGGGAAACTAATTAGCTAGTATGTAATAATTTATCGATTAACTGTGATAAGTTAATATCCATTATCTCATTTACCCGATAAATTCATATACCTAGGTTAGTTACTTACATAGATAGTTAGATAGCCTTAGCCTCGGAAGCTTTCACTCGTCTCTTTGTTGGCCAACAATCTGATACTACTCAATTCGATCCAACTCTTACTTACACCAATGCACACTCACTTGACATAGCTCCCTTTACTACTGAATTCATTCCTCTCCTTTCTTCTCTCATTCTTAATAAAATAATTATCCCGAACACCCTCTGCACAGCCACGGTTGAGTAACCCTCAACAAATAACTTTTTTTTTCTTTTCACGATGGCGCGCCTGTCGACAAAAACATCGGTTGCTCCAGAGAGGTTCAAGACTCTACTACCGTCCTTGAGACCCACAATTTATCACGATCCAAATACAAGCAAAACCCCTAATAAGTGAGTGTAGCAAAGCCCTTCGCTTCTCCAATATCTACCTACCAAGTCTGAACAGCCACTAATCACCTCACCTATAAATAGCATCCGCACTATTGCCTGGAACCCTCTGGGAACCTACTTGGCAACAGGCTGCTCAGACAAGACCTTGCGTGTTTGTATGTTCATGCTCATTCCTCACCCTAACTTACCTACGTTCATCACATAGGGACTAATGTGGTATCGTATGAAATCAAGGGAATGTGGACAAGCCTAATGTCCGCCAGTCCACAGAACTGAAGGGGCACACGGCCTCCATCGAGAAGGTTGCCTTCAACCCCGTCAAGGAGCTTGAGTTGTGCAGCGTCAGCAGTGACGGTGTGGTGAGGTTTTGGGACGTCAAGACCAAGACCGTCCTGAACGAGGTCAAGGGGCTGGGGGAGACCTTTACCTTGGCCTGGGCACCACACGGGGAGTGTGTTGTGGTTGGCAACAAGGTACATCTCCTATTCAATTAGTCCTCTCTCATCCCAAACTTACCCTGAGATAGGATGACAAGTTGTTCGTTCTCTCGCCCACTCAGAACACCCCTATCTCCTCTCACCAGCAGTCGGTACCAACAAATAACATTACTTTCTGCTGGAGCGGTCAGAGGCTTTTCGCCACCACGGGTGAGGGCAAGACAAGGATCTTGGCTTTTCCGAGCTTCGAGCCTGCCTATCAATTCGACTACAAAGATGGTCCCGAGAAGGAATTCATGCTAACGGGGCACACTTCATCCTGCATTGTTGCCGAGTTACACCCATTCAACAGATACTTGGCTACAGGTGGAACCGACTCGTTAATAGCCCTCTGGGAGACGAGCGAGTGGAACTGCGTCCGCACAGTGACCAAGATGACTGGCCCCGTCCGCACGCTGAGTATGACTTACCAAACCGTTCCTTACCCCGTGGTCCTTGTTAACGTGAGAGTATAGGTTTTTCCTGGGACGGTCTTTACATTGTAGGAGGAAGCGATGACGGTAAGCTTAATGATACATGTTCCTGAAAACGCTTCTGAACTTACGTGTTAATGATATCAGGAACCGGCTTAGAAGTCTCCCTGTCGGAGACCGGAGAGCACCTATGCACTTATAGGACCGCATCGCCTTCTCCGGTCGTTGCATGGGCTCCTAACAGGTACGCACTTGCATATACCGATGGTGGGAGCCTCCGCATAATAGGGGCGAGCACTGGTGGGAAGTAAGATATCGATGGTTTACTCCTACTGTAGCCGGAGTTCAGCGTTGATGGGCACCTGAATGGCAGGGTTGCCTGCTGATACAAAGGAGCCTCCTGGTGCTGATTTCGAATCTCTGCGGGTTAGACGATCATCGAAAAAAAAAATTTTATTGTGATGAATACCACGCTCGTGCAGCTTTATTACGGTGACGAGTTCATCAGCGCGGAGGAATAGGAAACCGAATCACGGGTGCTTGGTCGTCCCCTGAAGTTATCATTATCTACGTTGCGCACCCGTGCCGTGCTGCAGGAATATAAGATGTGATATCAGGTGCACAATGACTGATGCCGCCCCTGCAACAGGATGCGAATATTCACGGTTCATTTTAGGTTGGGAGAATGGGATTTCGGCGAGGTCTAGTCTGTGTTGAGAGTTGCCGAGAGCTGCCGTTCTATGTTGCGTCCATATATGCAAGATACCCGAGAGATTGGCTTGGCCGTTGAAAGTATGCCTCACTTTGCGATTGGCCCCCCTTGGCGCTCATCGACAAATAGATATCTATGTAATGCAGCTCATCCGGGGACCATCCTAGGAGGGCGTTTATAAATAATAAATAACGATTCTTAGAAAAGATATTCTTGTGTTGCGGAAACTGGGAGCAAGGGGGATACCCTATCACGGTTCGGAACATTTTAGGGGAATAAGCATGACGATCTAACTACCGACGTATAAAAGTAGTAAGCTATGTATGTACATGTAGGACGGGGTGATCTTTTAAGGTCCGACCCGTCATCCTCCGACCCTCCGCTCACTTAGCTCCGGAGATGTCATCCATCCTGCTGGGACTTATACGATTCAACTATATTAATAGGTTAGTTTTTTTATATCTTCTCCTCTTCTTATTCCCATAAAGTCACCACCTATACTGCGTCTACAGAATTAGCCTGAGGTACCTATTTGCCACTTGATTACAATACTCTGTGTAAGTGTAAGTGTACGTGTGTGAGTGAATGGTATGTAATGGCTAGGATGTGGTGGATTGCACTGATAGGACAACAACAACAATCTTGGCGTTGTCACAGTTATCACAACCAAAAAGCATGGTTTTTTCTTTTTTTCTTTTCTTTTTGTGAATATCGTTTGAAGCAGGCTATCGAATGAGCAAGCAGGTACAGACTCGGCACTAGAATAAGAGAGACAGACTGACAGACGGAGGCTAGAGAACACATAAATTGGTTGTGGAATAGCATCGAAGGGGTCAGCTCTCCGTGGTGGGATTGGGTAGACGAGCTGAGCTAATTACTGGGTTGATTTTGGAAAAAAAAAAATTTGGGGGGGAGGGGGGAGAGCAGGTCTATTTCGTACTTCGTACATGTAATGTCAATGTCTGCCTAGACGCGCTACTACGTCTCCTGATGCATTGGCGACCCCCATGGTATGTACATACGGTATGGAGGAGAAGTTGGAGGGGGGAAGAGAGGGGAAGAGAAGATGGGGGAGATTAAATCAGCTATGCGCACACTCTCCTTCATGTTTATTAGTAGTAGTATGTAAGAGACTGGGCTAGAAGCTAGGTTGGAGCCATTGGCAATGTCAATCTTTAACTAAATACTCCGTACTCTCTTCTTTTGTCTTTTGTTATTGAATCCACCTAAACTAACCTTTCTCTCGTTCTATCTCCTATTCCCCCTCCCCCCCCCACACCCCTCATTTTTTATTTTATTTTATTATTTCTCCTTCTTTAGTTGATAGATGTCTAGTCTCTGTGCGGTGAGGCTTATGTGTCTTTTATGAAATCATTAAAACTGCATACTTGGCTTTATATTAAAATAATAAGGTATGTGGGTTACAGAGGCTATGCACTTCAAATCGATATGGGGTAGTTTTGTTTAAAAGCTAGAAGTATTATACGTTGACTAGTTTATGTCTCTGTAAGAAAGAACAGACCAGGGAAAGGTCTTGAAGATAATAGGTATTGTGTATAGGTGGATGTTCTATTGTTCTCAGCATAATTACTATATACGATGTCGAGAGGACTCAGACTATACCAGACACTACTATGGTTAACCTAGTAGTGTGGACATGATCTAGACTCTCTGTCTGTTCACCTATAACCTTAACCTACCCAAGTACTACTAACTAATACCCATCTATTCTAACGTGCATACATGTAACATACTAACCTACCTAGTGGAGTTGACTTATATAAGTCTATGATTCAACATTCATCATAGTCCCTAGAGGCTAACTACCCACATCAATTATTAATTATTAATGTCACCTAAGTAACTAAGTAACCTACCTACTTAGCCCCCCGTTTGAATTAGGTTAGGCTACGTCAACGTTTTAGATTACACTATCCGCGCGCTGGTGCAATTTCTAACCTTAAGTAGATCTTACGGGTACCGCTACGCTCCACCTGACTGATAACCTACGAAACGCCCGCCTTTCTTCGATTTTGACTTAACTCAATCTTCTCTAAACCCAACTCGGATCTTTTTTTTATAGTTTTTTTGATTTTATATCTTTGTTTCCATTTTTATACCTACCCAACTACACACGCAGATATCTTTGAATTTAACAAGAACTTCACTTACATACTCATACTCATATATTGACTCACACCACTTACTACTACTATTCTTGTCTCTCCGTTCATCCGTCTGTCCGAGGTCCATGTCCCACGGACTTGTCACTCACCACCGAGTCGTGGTCGTACTTCTACTTTTCCCGACACCCCGAAACCAGGCCACGCGCGCCACATCAAAATCCGTCCTCCTTTGAGCCACGGCGCGACCAAGCTTGACTTTCCTGCCCCTTTTACGCCTCCTATTTAGCCTTGCTTCGATCCGATCCCGCCCACCTCGCCATCGCATAGTCTCCGAGAATGTCCCATATGAATGCCGATCCTCTCGGTGGTACAACAATTACTCCCTCGTCGCAAGGAACCGATGCCACCTCGCCCGCCGATGCCTCTGCCGATGCTTCTGCTGCCACCGCTGCCTCATCTACTACCCCCCACAATAATAACGATGTGCCCAAGCCCAAGAGGCTTGCCTGTATGATATGTCGCAAGCGAAAGCTGCGGTGCGATGGTATCAAGCCGAGCTGTAGCACCTGTACGAGGTTGGGTCACTCGTGCGCCTACGATGAAGTGAGGAAGAAGAGTGGCCCCAAGAGGGGTTATGTGAAGGCCTTGGAGGAGAGACTGAGTGAGTTACCGTTGGGCTGGCTGCCATGGCCCGTAACTTAGTGTGTTGGTTCGGCATTGATCCTTACTGTCCATCTCAGAGCAAGTCGAGGAGCTCTTGAAGACCCAAGAGCCGAATACTACGGGTGCGAGCCCCGAGAATACTACCAAGGCGCCCAATGCCATCTTCGAACAGGCCCGCCCCCCTCCGGCTGCTGCTGCCGCCAATTTCCATGTACCCAATCCCTCGATAGGCATCGCGAGCGATCGCGATATGGACCGGTGGCGTTTCAACGACGAGTCGCCCCAGGCTGCCGGTCTAGAGGACTTCAACTTTGCGAGTAGCATGCCCATGCCTATGAACAGTATAGATCCGAGCTTCACCTGGGAGATGATCGGGTTAGGCCTGGAGGAGCCTCTTCCCCCTCAGGAGACTATCGACGAACTGTGAGTTCCATGTCGTATACCCTGCTAGCTCCAATAGAGGCCTTAGCTCACGAACCGCGCAGTCATCAGATGTATTTCGAGAAAATACATCCCTCGTTGCCTATGATTCACAAACTCCGCTACCTGGCGGCCATGAATTTGTATGTCGTGCCTTGTTCTATCCCAGGGGGGTTTGCATTCTATCATTTGTCTTTGGGTCGTTAATCTTCTCTGCAAAGGCCTGTCACTCACTCACCAGATGCATAGGGCGCCGAACCAAAGACCCCCTGTGGCACTGAGATACGCGATATGGACGCTAGCATGTTCACTGACAGATAAATATGGGAACCTCAAAGACTTGTTCTATCAGCGCGCTCGCAAGTACATCGAGGCCGACTATATTAAAGGCTATGGCGAGCATTTGATCTCGGTAGCCCACTGCCAGACCCACATATTGCTTGCTTCATATGAGTTCAAGATGATGTACTTCCCGAGAGCCTGGATGAGCACTGGATCGGCAGTACGACTAGCCCAAATGTGAGCAATTCTGCTATCCCGATACCTCATGTATATCATAAATACTAACAGGGTCTAGGATGGGGTTACATAGGCTTGACGGAAGCGGTCTAGATGTAAAACAGTGCCTCCCACCTCCGCGCGACTGGACCGAAAGGGAAGAGAGGCGGCGGACGTTTTGGATGGCGTTCTGCCAAGATAGATATGCTAGTATTGGTACGGGGTGGCCCATGACAGTCGACGAGCGTGATATCATGACCAACCTACCTTCATCCGAGGAGGCTTTCAGTATGAGCCGGCCAGAGCCGTCGCAAACCCTCAATGACTCCATGAGTCCAGCTGGAGCTGCTAAGCTTTCGCCATTCGGTGGTGTTGTGCTGATGGCCTGTCTCTTCGGTCGCAATCTCGTCCATCTTCACCGCCCAGATGTAGAAGATCGCGATCACGACATGAATGGCGAGTTCTGGAAACGCCATCGGAATATGGATAACATACTCCTGAATACCTCGCTCTGTCTCCCCAACCATCTTAAACTCCCGGTTGGGTTAATCAACCCCAATATTGTGTTTATGAATATGAACATACACACCTCTACGATTTGCCTGCATCAAGCGGCTATTTTCAAGGCCGATCGGAACCGGCTCCCGCCTACGGTGAGCGCAGAAAGCAAGGTTCGCTGCATTACAGCCGCGAACGAGATTGCCAGCATCATGAGGATGGTTTCTCACATGGACTTGTCTGCGGTAAGTGTCCTACTACGCGATAGTAGTCCACAGATTTGCCTTCTAACTTGGGTACAGATGAATCCGTTCTTATCCTTCTGTTTATACGTGGCCGCACGAGTATTTGTTCAATATCTGAAAAGTCGCCCCGACGACGGCCAGACAGCCGACTCACTCCGGTTTCTTCTCGCAGCCATGAACGCACTCAAGAAGAAGAACCCGTTAACCGAGTCGTTCCTTGTACAGCTGGATGTCGACCTAGAGGCGCTAGGGATGCGGATACCCAAGCTGAAGTCAGCGTTCCCTCGGAGTACAGATAGCGTAGGTTTCTCACCCCGAGGCAACCAACCGCATTGCTAATGTAGTGTATAGCCTGGCCCGCGCAACAATTTACCCAAAATGCATAACAGCCCTAACGGTAGCTGCAACCAACCTCGTACTGCCGGTGCCATGTATCGCGAGGAGTGCCTGTTCACCAACAAGTACTCGAGCAATAACGGCAACCCGTTAAACTCGCCTCCTGACATGTCTGGAACTGAAACCCCGCACGGGTGGTTCTCCAGGGATGTACCGCGTGAGCGACCAGACTGCGGCCCTAGGGGCGTCTTGGCCCCGGGAGTATTCGACACGAATGGCTTCGTCGACAACCAGAGTAATGGGACGAACGACATGTCGGGCTCGTCGAACCTAGACGGACAGTCGAACAAGCCGACACCGAATTCGAGCACGCCATCGGACCATCGGCAACAGTGCACGACAACCACAGCGGGGATGGGGCCAGGGACGGGGGCTATGACAAGCTCGAGCCGGACATCCTTCGACACAAGCCCCATAGCGCCGCATCGGAACCTAGGCACCCAGTCCGAGGTTGATCCGACGGCCAACCCGTCGGTCTTCTTCCCCGAGAGTTTCAGTATGGCCGGCCCAGGTATGGAAATGCCACCCAATCGGCCGTTCGCTATGCCAGATGGTTCGGGACAGGATTTCTCAATGCCAAACTGGGAAACAGGACAGACGGGAATGGCACCGGGATCGGCAGATAATGGCGGTTTGTTGCGAAACTTGATGAACCTTCCAATGGACCCGATGGATATGGGATGGGATTCTACGACATAGACTTGGAGGGCTGGGGGTTCAAATGATTAACCCTAATCCTCACCAAGACAGGGGGAAAATCCTGCTAGGAGAAATGGTTTTGTACTAAATGAAATGATTGAAACGGCCAAAACTTGCGCATGGCGTCTGGATGGAGGTTGAAATTTTTTTTGGAAGGGAAAGGAAAAGGGGAGAGTAGTTGGATATATTAAGGTCTTCGGTTCCGACGCTACGGGTTCAGAGCATAGTGAAGTAAACAAGCTAACAAATCGCCTTGATGAAGAAGGGAGGAGAGAAATCTATATAAAGATCTTGACCAAAGATCTGGCAAAGAGGAGGTAAGGGGGTGGATGAAGCGTATCAGTTGTATTATTATCATCTACATAACCTACCTGGGTATCATTACATATTAGCAGGGAATGAGGGGAAAGGAGTAAGTTGGTAAGTAAGGGGTTCCAAGGAAAGCAAGGTATGATATGGTATACGGTTATTGACACGATAGGCATAGGGAAGGACAAGGGGGGTGATTTAGGGGTTCGGGTGTTTTCTTCTCCCCTTTTCATAAAGACGGATAGCGATGTCTTTTTTTTTTTCCTCCCCTTTCTTTGGGGGGATTTGGAGGCTAGATCTGTTATATATACCACACACACTCCCAAGCAATTGATATTATATATATATTAGTGTTGGTATTGATTAATGTTATGTGTATGCCGTTAAAGCTCCGAACCCGGCAAAGACAGTTCGCTACTTAAACTATCCTTAGGTAGATCGTATACCTAGGTAGGTAGCTTTTATCGATCTCCACTTGCTACCACCCTCCCTCTAACCGCCTCTCTGTCGAGGTAGGCCAGATAGGTAAGTCTTGTTGAGTTGCTCGGCTGGATATTATAAAGAAAGTTAATATGTAGTAGCAATTATAGAATTATGTACAGTAGATATAAAAACAACCACCCCCTCGCTTTGCTTAATTGTGGATACACGACATGGGAATAGTAATTGTTAAGGTAGGGTGGTTTGATCGTCCCGGTTGTCGCAACTGAAGGTTGCAATAACGGAGGATAAATAGAGATAGAAATGGATTGGATTGGAACGGGACGGGTAGATGGATAGATAAGTGTGTGTACTAACTTAGGTTAGATACTAGTGTAGGTAGCTACGCTAGATAAGCATTGATAAGACAAGAAAACCCGGAGAAGTTGGATGTAAGATCCATGGATGCTGACTAGGAGGTAAGCTGGAGGTAAGCTGGAGGTAAGCTGGTAGGCTAGAAAGACAGATGGATCGACAGGGTCCATTCCTGCTTTCCCATTCCCCCCCTCTGGCCCCCCCATCTCGGTTTTATCGATAGGCTTTTCGGTGGCAGCCGATGAGTTAGCGTGGCTTGCTGGTTACCACCCGCATTTCAACTCCGCCAATCTTGGAGGGGGGGTCCTATCAAAACAAAGTTAGAGGGGAAGAGGGGGGGTAAGAAGGGAAAAGGTACATCGTACAGCTAAGGGACCCTAAGGCCTAGACTATTCGGGGAAGGGGGGGGGGAGGACAAGTCATTAACCAAGCAAGCCAGTCCGAAGAAGTTGAGAATTTGGGAGGGAAGGCGGGGCAAAAAAAAAAAAGGAAAGGAAAGTTAGTCTAATCTGTGTTACTCGATGATGTCCTTTTTTTTATTTATATTCATATTTAAGTTACCTAAGTAAGTAAGCAAGTAGGTATGTACCTAAGTAGTGAGTAGTATGCAGGTATATATGTGTGTACATACATAACCTAACCTACATGATACATACTAATAACTAATAATTACCTTAATCATTATTTCATTATTACCGTTTTCATCTGATTTAAGCATAACCCTCTAAACCATTTTCTCTCACTATCGATTCCTTAGTGCTACTAATGACTCTTCTTTTTCTTTTTTTCTTTCTTTTTTTGCTTCTAATTATTTATCATCGTCTGCAGTCATAAAATTCCCCAGGTTGCCGACTTTCGTCCGATTCGGTCGATTACCTCGGAGGCATAACGGTGATTCAGTAGATTGTTGCTAAGTAGATGACAGCGGCAACGGCGACGATTACCTACTAGCTCCATCATTCCTATACCACTGTCGTATCTGACTTTCTCTCAACCTATTATTATCCTTGCTCCTCTTTTATTTTTGGGTCTTTTTTTTTGTTTCTTCTTTCTTTTTCTTTCTCTTCCTTCTTCCTTCATCATATTCTTTGATCCAGCTCATCTTTCCCCTTTCTCCTCTCCTCTCCTCTCCTCCCCTCCCCCCCTCATTCATGTGCTTGGCCATTGCTTTTACGACATGCTATCTGAGCATGGGGTAGCACGCTGGCCAGCTGCGAATGATCGAGGGTATCATTGTCAGCAGCAGCAGCATCAACAGCAGTTTCAACAGCTTCAACCGCAACAAAAACTATCACAAGAAGAAGGGGAAGAAGAAGAAGAAGAAGAAGAAGAAGACGGCGACGAAGAGCAGCAGCAGCAGCAGCAACAACAACAATATCAACACGGCTTCTTATAGCAAGGTCCCATCAATACACAAACAGGATGGACCCGGCCTCTGTCTCTTTCCAATCATCAGAAGATACGCTTTCGCATGATATCCACCATCACGCCCAACATCCGCATCCACATACACATCCACAACATCCACAATCATCGCAAGCACAGCTACCCCAGCTACCACAACCAACACAGCAGCAACAGCAGCAGCAACAACAACAACAACAACAGCAGCAGCAGCAACAACAGCAGCAGCAGCAACAACAGCAGCAACGACAACCTCCTCCGCCTCCTCCTCCACCACCACCACCTCCACCACCGCCCCCGCCGCCCCATCACTTTCGCATACCTTCCTCCCTCCCGTCGCACCCGAACCTCGACCTCGCTACCCTCGATGCGACCAACCCTACCGTCTTCCAACACCACCTCCAACGTATACATGCGGTGCCCTCCGTCCCCGTAATCCATGCCGACTTTGCCCCCCATCCCCAAGAAAGCTTCGATCCAAGCGATCCCTCCCAACCTCCTTCCCATCTTCAATCCCATGCTGCAATTCCGCATGCACTCCCTCATCCCCATTCCCATCCGAATGTACATCCATCATCCGCTCCTGATATCCAACCTTCGCCTCTGTCGCAGCACCACCACCATGCGCCGCCGCCGCCTCCTCCCCCCCCTCTCCCTCCTCCCACCCCTCCACACTCTGCGCCGTCGTCGCACGCCCAGTTTGGCATCTTGACGCCCAACCCCCCTATATCCCAGCCCAGTGCTCTTCCCCAACTCCAGCTCGATGACGACGTATTTAGCGCGCCCCTCCCCGCCCCAGCCCCAGACCCGGCCGAACAGAGACCCCATGGCCAGTTAGTTAGTAGGATAGTTGTTGACCCGCCAGATCTAGAGGTCTGGCGTGAGAGATTGTTCAATGTTGATGATACCATCGTTTTGACCAATGACCAGTGCGCTAGCCTGAGCCTTTTGTCTTCTCAAGTGACTGTCCCAACTAACGTCCCATCAGATTCGAGACCTACTTCCCCCATATTGATAATGTCTACTCCCATCGCTCTACCCAGAAGTACAAGCGCCAGCCATTTATCTCCCACTATTGGGATTGCCGCATGAAAGGCCGTCCCCCCGGTACCCCCAAGTCTGACGATCCCTCCAAGAAGAAGCGGAAGCGGTTCGCGCGCGAGAGGAATCTGTGTGATGTCAAAATTAAGATCACCGAGTATTTCCCCGGCGCGACCATCCCAACTGACGGCGAGAGTGCCATTAATGGCTCCTCCCAGTCGAGTGCGACGTACCAGTCGCCGCAGGAGACCTTCCCCGACGGCCTACCCAGGCCGCCGGGGACCCATATGAATAACCAAAAGTTCTGGACTATACAGAGGGTCAACGGTAATGGTGGGAACGGCAAGGGCGATGGCGTCGCTGGCCCTCATAAGCATACCCTGAAGAAGAGCGACGAGATCAAGAAGTCTACAGTGCAGAGGTTCTTGGCTGCGCAGGAGAAGGAAGCTAAGAAGATACATGTGAGTTCCATAAGATTTCACATAGATATATATATATATATGGCTGGGTATGCTAACGGGGCTTAGAAGCCTGCGCAGAAGAGACCGTCGGGTCCAGCTCTTGCTACTGCCAAGAAACACACCAAGGAGCACGACCTCAAGCTATATGCAGCTAGTTTCTGGTAAAGGTTCTCCCTCATGAGAGTACGGCCAAGCTTTGGACTAATATCGAATTAACGCCAGCCCCTTTTCTCAGCGAGTATGGATTGCGCTCGAGGCGAAAGGGATGCAATATCAGTATTGCGAGACCGACCCTTTCAAGCGACCTACCCAGCTTCTCGAAGCTAATCCTCGGGGATTAGTCCCCGCTATCCGAGAAGGTGATTGGGCTAGTGGCGAGAGTACCATCATTCTAGAATATGTAAGTTAGCCACACGCTCTTGTCATGCCGTTCTACTGTAGCTGACTATGAGTAGTTGGAGGACCACGATCAGAGGGTACCGTTGTTTCCTACAGATCCTCGACTAAAAGCGAACTGCCGACTATGGATCGACCATGTACGTTTCTTTCGTCAACTCACCCTACTTGCTGCTTTATCGATCTAGCTAGACTGACATCGGGAACCTGGCTAGATCAATGCGAAGATAGTCCCGTCCTTCTTTGCCCTGGTGAAAGCCACCGAGTTCCCTAGGCAAACGGAATATATAGAGAAGCTCCAGACGGATATCGCGGCGTTGGTCCAGGCAGCCGACGAAAGGGTTAGTTCCCCATTGTCCTATCCTCTTCTTCTCCTTATCAGAAAGTTTCCCCCTTGGCTGACCAACTTCGCCTTTATAGGGCCCTTATTTTCTCGGGGCGGATCTGTGCCTCGTAGACATCCACTTCGCGCCCTTCGTGTTGCGCATGTCGCGGCTGCTACGCGAGTTCCGTCACTGGCGCGATCCTAGGCCCGGCACGCGTTGGCAGCAGTGGGCCGACGCGCTCGAGCAGAACCCCCATGTCCAGGCCACGACCAGCCTCAAGGAGTTGTACGTTGAGACGTTTGATGTCTTCCTTAAGATACGTCTGCCTCACGGCGAAGTCTAGTAATTAGTGTTAGACAATTGTTTAAGCCGGGTCTAGCCGGGCCTGATGGCTTATTTATTCTATCGTGGGTGGATACATCTGCTTACAAAGTATGAAACGTTCGTACCGCGGTAGATGTGTAGACAACGTGTAGAGAGATATAAAAGGGAGGTATCTGTGAAAGTGTAGGATTTAAGGGGCCTTGATATGAAAGGGTAGAAAATGTGGGGAACAAGGCGGATCTTTCTCTTTTGAATCTCTTTTTTATCTTGATTTTTCTTTTTCTTTTTAAATATTTCACGGGGGAAAAGAACGGAAAGGGGAACGAGGTACAGAGAGAAAAGAAATTGGTAAGGATATAAAAACAGATGCGGGAGGTTTACAATCAATGCACTGGGAGAGAGAGGGGGGTTAATAATTTTTTTCCTTTTCGTTTCTATTCTTTTATCCCCCTTCTTGAATACTTCTTTTTCTTTTCTTGATTTGGGTTTTATGTGGATCATGAAAGAGATCTTATGGTGATGAATAATGTGTATGAGAAGTTGTAGAAGGATGGATATATGTTTTCAGGAAGCAGGGGACTCGGCTTAAAGGGGGGGGGGGCTTTGGGGGTATAAAGGGTGGGGTTAACTTAGGGGGTTGGGGGATTATGGGGGGGGGATAGATAAATGATATTATATGCCTATATCTATGAATTAAGAGAGAGAAAGGATGGATGTAAATACGAAAAGGCGATGCGCGGAGGAAACGTGGGGAGGGATGAAGGGTAGAGCAGAAGATATCACGACGATGGATTCCTAGGCGAGTAGATCTATTGATTAATTACTCGACTTATACCTAGGGCATGTGTATATCTAAATATATATATATATATATAACTTACCTTCTTTCTAGCAAGGCTATCTACCTAGGTATGTATGTACTAGTTAGGAGAGATTCTAACGCTCTTTTCAAACCACAACATACCTCTTTTCTCCTTCTCCTAAGAAAATCGCCTTTTTAATATAGACCACCTACACATTGTATCCTATTTACTACTCATTCATACTATACTATAAGAGGTTTTATAACCAAGCAATAGAAAAAGAAAAAAAAGAGAGAAGAAATATTACGCTTTGAGAAATCTCTCTTATAAGGTGAGGTAGGTAGGGAGGTACCTGCCAAGGTAGCGAGCGAGCAGAAAACATTAGATCGTTATCTACTAACTTGCTCATTACTAAACCTCCATCTCCCCCCTTTCCCTTCCCTTTTTTAGGCAATAAAGTATGTCTCTCTGTCCTCATATCTGATTATACATACATACACATAACCTACGTATATTTCGATATTATACTGCACCATATGTTCCGTTTCGTCTTTGTCCATCTTAGACAGTTTTGTTTTTTTCTTCTATCTTCTCTCTTATAACAAAACCAGATGGTGTATGATGACGACCTCCAAACCCTTTCTCCCTCCCCCATTCCCCAACAGAAAATAAGTAAGCATACCCCCATCGCCCCCCTAAAAGATAAAAATAAAATGAAATAATCCACCGTCATTTACTACGTCGTCGAACCGCCAGCCTGCTTCCAGGCCTGCGCCATGGCGAGCATCTTGGAGATGTCCTGCTTCTGCTCGTCGTCGGCGGGGAACACGTAGTCGACATACTCCTCGAAGGAGTCGTCGTCGAGGCGGCGGCGGCGCTTCGTCTTGCGGGGCATCTGCTTCTGGACTTTCTCGACGTCCTCGGGGGAGCCGTGGGTGCGCTCGAACGACAGCCAGGCGTTGAGCAGGGAGACGCGCTCCTCCTTGAGCTCGCGCTCCTTCATGCCCTTGTGCGCGCGCTCGAACACCTTGCGCGCGCGCGCCTTGGCCTCCTCGCTCACCGGCCGCTCCTCCTCCTCGTTCTCGTCCTCGTCGTCTTCCGGGATGTTGATCTCGAAGTGCGCGTAGCTTATCCACACCTTGACGTGGTCCGTCTTCTTGAGCAGCCTCTCGTACAGGTCCCGGGTCTTGTCGTACTCGCCCTCTTCCTCCTCGAAGTCGATGTATGCTTTCCACAGCAGCTCCGGCATGTCCAGAACGGGCTGGCTGATAGCCAGCTCGAAAATGGCTCTCGTCCTATCAAGATCGTCGAGGCCTCTCTCGAGCTCGGCGAACTTGATCCAGGTCTGGCAGTTGGCTGGGTTCCACTCGATGTGTTTCTCATAGAGCGTGCGGCAGCGCAAGAACTCGAAGAGCTTGAGTTCTAGCTCGATGTAGCCCTTGAACAATTTGTCTTTGGGGCACATGCCAATGGCTTGGCCGAGCGACTTGCGCGCATTTGTCAACTCGCCTTGTCGAATCTCGAATTGCGCCTTCATCAGCCATATCTTGGCGAAGGTGAACTTCTTATGGGGTATCAGATCCAAACATAGCTTATAGATCTGACGAGCGCGATCGATGTCCTTGGCCTCCATTTCCTCCCACAGAGCGTAGAAAATCCACAGATAGATATACCGCCGCCAGTGCCGCTTCTCCTGGGTTGGGGGGATCTGCGCTACGGCCCGCTCGTAGACATCTCGTACCCTATCCAGATCGCCTGACGTTTCTTCCAGACGAGCATAGTCGAACCATATGTCGTAGTTCTTAGGGTTTTCCTTGACCTGGTCCTCGTAATGCCGCCTCCGTTTTGACAAGATGACGTTCTCGACGCCGTCCGTGTCGCCATACTGCTTCTCAAAAGTCGTGTAGGATTTGTGCAGGGCCATCGACTTGGACCGTGGGAGGCGGTCCAGAGCATACTTGTAAATAGCCCTCGCTCGTTCGTATTCCTTCAGCTTGGCCTCGAACCGGGCGTAGGCAATAAAGAGTCTCTCATCGACGAAGTCATCCCCCAGGGCTTCCACTGCAGCTCCAAAGACCTCTCTGACACGATCGCTTGTTCCATACTCCTCCTCGAACTTGGCCCATTTAATCCAGTTGCGCGGCTCGGGGTGCACGATAGTAAACCGCTCGAAGATTTCCCGAGCGCGCTGGAACTCATTGTACCGCTTTTCGAGCTTGATGTAAGCGCTCCAGGCAGCCTCGTCGGGCTCCCAGGACATCCATCTCTCGAAGACCTGTCTCGTTCCGGGAATGTTACCCAGCATCTCCTCCATGTAGACATATTTATACCACAGCTTATCCACGCGGGGGAGGATGGTGACAGCACGGTCGAGCAGGTTTCTCGCATGGTTGATATTTCTGTTCTTCATCTCGGCCTCGATATACCGGATCCATAGCACGACGGAGGTAGAATCGACATCGAGGGCGCGCTCGAAGATGGACCGGGCACGCTTGAATTCCTTCTGCTCGAGTTCCCAGGCGGCATAGCGCATCCAATTGTTCATGTTAATCCTGTTCCGCCGGACATAGTCCTCGAACTCCTTCCGTTTCCTACCCTGGAATTCATGGAGCTCCTCGAGGTCGGCGAAGCGCTGGGTGGGGGCTTGTAGAGATGTCTCCTGGCGATCTACAGCTTCTCGTAGCAGCTGTTCGGCGGAGATCTGGACAGGCGCAGCGGCCTTGTTCTTGACCCTCGGAGGGCCACGCGAGGACTCCATGGTGTTTAATTGGGTTGCGGTTGTGAATCGGAGTTGAAGATAGGTATTGTGATGGTACAAGGATTGGCGAGGTTGAGGATTGATTTAACTTGGGGAAAAAGAAAGAGAGAGGAAGAGGGAGAGAGAAGGAGAGAGAGAGATATGTAAGTATAAGTTATCGATACTAAAATCTGAATGGCGCCGAAGGAAACGGACCCATATTATTTTCCTATTTCCGAATATGCACTTAAACCATACACACTCCTACACTAGTGATAAAACCATCCTGACCACCCCATAAAAACGCGGTTATCTTTCCATTGAGACGCGCATGTGTCACGTGAGGCAGACTTCAATTCTCCACATAATTCTTATTTCTTTGTAGCCTTGCAGCTTTGCAGCTTTACCTTTAGCACTCTTCTTCCTAAAAAATACAACAACCATCTATCATCACATCGCAAAAGAATAAAAATACAAATAAACCCCCCAAAAAGGAGAGAAAAAGGGAAAAAAAAAATGTCGACCCTCGCAGATGAACTTCTGCAGGACTTTGAGGATTCTGGATCCGAAAATGGGGAAGAGGGAACCGATGCCGGTCTACAAATTGACGGTCCTGCCGTCGGCGCTCTCGACAGTCATCACGAGAATGGTTATGGCAACGGTGACATGATGCTCGACGGAGATGAGGAGGAGGAGCCTGACGAAGACGATGAGATGGGCGGTATGGACAGCGCCGCCGTCGACCCGATGGAAGATGCCGATGCAGCTAAGGCGAGGATCGAGAAGATGCAGATGGGTGGCATCAAGGATATTCGCAAGGTCACCAGTGTCATGGACAGACTGGAACCTCTCCTTAAGGTTAGTTTGTATTTCCCTTTTCCCCTCCCCCTTCAACTTCCCTATCCTGATCAAAAAGTGTTTACATCTTCTGCTTTGAGCAATAGACCTGACGGGATTGGTACGGTCTTGTAGAATATCGAACATTACCAGTCAAAGCCTCTTGCGCCGCACACCACCAACATCGGCAATATCGAGGACAACCCCGAGTATAGAGCTCTTACCGAGTCCAACACTCTCTCTACCCAGATCGATGGCGAAATAATGAAGGTTCACAAGTTTATCAGAGATCACTACTCGGCTCGTTTTCCCGAACTGGAAACTTTGATTCAGAACCCCATCGAATACGCCAAGGTTGTCATCATTCTAGGCAATGGCCCTATGGACTCGGATAGTATCAAGGCTCTCCAGGGCTCGACCGACAACCCGTTAGGAGAGTCGCTAAAATCGGTTTTGGATGGACCATCTCTTATGGTTGTTACGGTGGAGGCGACGACAACAAAAGGTCAGGAATTAAGCGAGGAAGAGCTCCAACGGATCCACCGCGCTTGCCACATGATGATCAAGATGGACAAAGCCAAGAAGACCCTTACCGACTACGTGCAGTCGCGAATGAATATTTTCGCGCCTAATCTCACCGCTGTCGTGGGATCCTTGACTGCTGCTCAGCTCATCAACAATGCTGGTGGCTTGACGAATCTGTCTAGAACACCAGCCTGCAACATCGCCGCATGGGGTTCTAACAAGCAGAGGAACGTGGCTTTCGCTACTAATGTAGGTATCAGACAGCAAGGTTACTTATATCACTCTCCCATTATCCGGGGCATTCCAAGTGACTTGAAGAAGAAGGCGATGAAAGCGGTGGCCGCAAAGCTCGTGCTGGCCGCACGGGCAGACACAGGCCATACCAACCCAGATGGTTCCTATGGAGAAGAACTCCGAAGCCAATGTCTAGAACGCCTGGACAAGCTCACAGAACCACCCCCGAATAAAGGCCAGCGCGCACTACCGGCTCCGGATGACAAACCATCCAGAAAACGAGGTGGTCGGCGGGCACGAAAGGCGAAGGAAGCTACAGCTATGACTGAACTAAGAAAGGCGCAGAACCGTATGGCGTTTGGGAAGGAAGAGAAGGAGGCCGGCTATGGTACGGGCGATTCTACGGCGGGCATGGGCATGATCGGTCAGGATAACGACGGGCGAATCCGCGGAATGCAAATAGACAACAGAACGAGAGCAAAACTCAGTCAAAAACACAAGGGATGGGGCGGAGCTACACCAATTGGTGGTGCTGCATCTTCCCTCCGCGGATTTGGTCAGTCGGGCAACAATATCGACCTTCGAGGAAAGGGTCTACGGACATCGGGCGTTGGGTCGACAATTGGCGGGGGAGCGGGAACAGCCTCCTCGCTGGCTTTCACCCCGGTCCAGGGTCTCGAGCTCGTGGATCCCAAGGTTCAAGCCGAACTCAGTCGCAAGAGGAAGGCCGAAGAGGATCGTTGGTTCAAGGGTGGTACCTTCACTCAGGTTGGCGGCAGCAGCGTGAACGGCGGCTTCAAGGTCCCTCCTAGCAAGAAAGTCGACACAGGGGCTGGCAAGATGGGACCGCCCTCCCTGCCATCTGCGAAATAAAGCACCAAGCAACGATGATCGCAGCAGAAGATAACCAAACAAGCAGATAGGCAGGCAACTCTATGTACTAAGCTAAAGCTAAGCTGAGCTATTCCGGAAATTTTATACTACTTAATTTGATACCCCCTTTAACTTGACAGCTTCTAGCGCGAAACTATATGCGAGGTGTATGTTTAAGACGACCGTTCTTAGTTACTATTTTACGCTTATATAGGTACATGCAGGAAATGCGGGTTAAGAAATATAGTTCTCACCAGCTAGGAAGCACGTATGAAGTCAGGTCGGCCTAAGGGTTTTGCCATATACATTATGTACTTCGTACACCCTATGTACAATGTAAGTATGTTATTATAAGGTTATAAAATAGGGGCTAACATAACAGTCGGCAGTCGGGCTTCCTAAAAGGGGGATAGGGGGAGGAAATAGGGGAAGAAGAATGTGTGTAGCGGGAATTACATAGGGAGCTTCCCTTACGTTTTAGGTTTGAGGGTTTAGGTTCAGTTTGTTGAAGTGTAGGCGACGGCAAGCCAGGGAACTTGCTTAGGTTAGGAGGGTTGGAATTTAGGTGTGAACGGGGGGAAAGATGCCTCAGGCAAGAGGGACCGTTGGGGCCTCCAACAAGTCTAAGTCCTTGCAAGGTCTCCATCGTGTATGTGAAAGCGAACGGGGGTTGACGATGGAGTGTGTATGAGGATACGATCACTGGGTACTTTTTTACTCCCACTATAGATAGGAGTAGCTATAACTCAGACGCGAGCTACGAAAGTTTCGTTACCCCCTTCTCCCCCCACACACACCCCCTTTTACTTGTTTTTTTTTCGTGTTTTTGATATAACTAGCTTAGGCAGGGTTGATGTGAATGGCACGGCGTGCTTACGTGCATGTGTGAGAGTTGTTGGAGTAGTTAAACCAGTAACCCAGTTGTATACCTACCTACCTACCTACCTTAGTGTTTTTTTACGAATAGCTGGCTGGCTAGATAGGAGGACTAAGAGGCTCAACCGCTCCATCAGATTAATCTCCCTTTAAGGTTTTTTCTTTTCTCTTCGGTGAGCATGAAATCTAGGTTATGCAATGCATGATCGATCACCCGCTCCCGCGATCATACACACACGTCAATATTACCTCGTGATGGCTTCTGGCTTGATAAACCTTAATCGAACCCCTGCTCCGGGACTTCCGGCATGGACGGAGCAAGATTGCTTAGGGTTTGGGGGTAACTAAGTAGCGCGGTTATCGGTGATGCTATAGTCAACTTGTCATTTTTTTTTGGTTGTCGTTATTGTCTCAAGGCGGCTGCTGTTGCTGCTGCCTATAGGGAGCAGCTAGGTGTTGGTGTTGGCGTTGTCGGGTGATACCCACCCTCCCCCCTATTTCCTTGGTCACTGCCATCGTCATCATTCATCGTCAGTTTTCCCGGCGCGTGTTGGGAAACGAGGAAAGGGGAGTGTTGGGATCTTTTGGAGATGATCATAAATCATATTTTTTCCCTGAATGCCTTCATGTCTGCCTGTCTGTATCTCTCTCCCCTCGGAGTGTCTCTCTGTTTCCTTGCTTATAGTGTTGTATTCTGTTCTCTTATGTCGTACGTTCTTTCCGTCATACTCCGTCCTACAGGAGGGGATGGGGGTGATTCACGGGGATGAAGAACCGGTTGAGAAGGTTTCTTTTCTTTTGTTGTTTTCGCTTCATGCTGTCAGCATTTTTATGGAGTATACAAGAATGCTCCGGTCACACGTTGCGGCGGCGGCGGTAAAATGAAGGCTTGGATAGGATAAATAAGGGGTTGGCATAAGACACGACGGGGTTGGACTTGACTGAAGTAGAAATGTTTTAATCTTGGTGGGGTGAGAAATGCATTATATTCATTCGTGCCTGTGCTCACATTGAAGCGAAAACTGGGAAGAAGGCAACCACGCGCCGAACGCCACAGACGGGGAGATGAAACCTCAGATCTTGGTCATTGACATAAGGCTAGACGTTGAGGCGTGCATCCCCCCTCAACCCCCTCAACCCCTCAACGGGTCAGTCAGGGGCGGAGTCGTACGAAAGGGATGCTGTTAGGTAAGGAGATAATGGAGATACGGGATATAAGGGGTTAAAGATGTAGTAGACTCGGCGGTGGTTGTGTAGTAGATATTACCCAATTCCGCCCCCATCTGCCCCTTTTTGCTTATTACCCAAGTGCTTAAGGTGCTTAGACTACGACGATGTGCCTGGGCACTGGGGAAAACAAGCAAAACAGGGCCTACGACAGTGGAAAATAACAAAGAAACAGGATAAGGAGGACCGGGGAGGAGCGGAATGACCTACGCCTCGGGAGAGGGAAAATGGGAGCTAGCGAAGAACTTACCTACCTGAGCGATCTATGGTGGTAGAAATGAATGGTGGGTGGATGGAAATGTGATATCGAGGAGAATGGGAAAAGAACAAGACCCGGAAAGGTCAAAACGTGGGGAAAGAAAAAGCGGAACGGAACAAAAGAAATAAGGGAGACAAGAAAAAAACAAGGAAATAATTGTAGAAAAAAAAAAGAATGATTAATCGGGATCTACTATTTTTATGATAGGTAGTTCGTAGATGTAGATCGGTAAATATGATGGGTGGATGGATGGACGAATGGATAGGTATTGCAATGGGTATTGGTGTATATGAGTGGTATGGTGGTGTGATATGGTAGTATGAGATGGTACGGTATGGTATGGGATGAAGGCATGGGACAAGATAGAATAGAAAATGGACAAGCCGTGGGGTATAGGGGAAGGGGGAAAAGATGATAAAAAAAAAAATTCTTGTTTTGCTTTGTTCTCTAGTGTCTTATAGTTCTCATCCTCAAACTTTCCCATCTTCAAAAGAATCCTATCCATACCTTGTTTTAAAAGTATAAGGTTGCTTTTTTATTTATCACTAGCAATGAGCCAGTCCCGTCTGGGAGAGCTAAGCAGGGGAGGGGATATGGGGAGATGAGAAAAGATCGATAGGAAAAGTTAAAGGGGAAAGGAAAAGGAAAGAGGAGACGAGGAAAACAAGATGGGAAATTTTCAAGAATCCCATATATCTTTTCATTTGCCACCTTTTTTTTTCTAAACGTGTATAAAGAAATCCAATCAGGTAATTTATCTAATCAGGGAGCACACTTACACTTACACCACATTCTCAACGGAAATCCCGTAGTATGTGTCTGAACCCGTACAATGTGCTACATACATGCATACACATGCATACATGGAACGTGTCGTATGTTAGGCTAGACAACTATACACCTACGGTATGGATTAAGTAATGACATCTATATGGCTATTCTTTCCTAGATGTTCCGCCATCCGGTTTATTCCATTACCTGCTAGGTCAGGTATGCATCTCCCTTTGAAGTACCTTTCAAGTACAAGGTTTCATATACACACATGTGTGCCAGTGTGTGCGAGAGAGATGGTGTGTGTATGCGCTTAGATCGTTGGCCCTTTTCTCTTATCATCTACCCTCCATCTTCTAGGTAAATGGCAAAGTAGGGTAGGTCGAGGAGGGAAGGGATGACGGGGGGAGCAAGGAAAAATAAGAAGAGAATATCGTCATGATGATGATACAAATGGAACGCGAGCATTCGCTTGGCCTGATGGACAAATTGATCTACGCCCTGTACATGTGTAAAGAAAAATGGGGGAAATGGAAATTATATGTCATGTATGTGTACCTAGGTATGTATGGATTATGCGGGTTGTCGTTCTGTCGCTCGCTGGTTCATTCGCCGAGATGAACGGTTTATGGCCATGGTCGATCTTATTTATTTTCCATATGTAGGGTCGGGCGTAATAGATCAAAATGCCATGTTACATAAGACCGGATTCTTGTGGATTACCGTGAGGCGATACCCTTTTTTGTTATCTCCCCTCAAATATATAGGTGTATACATATACTAGGTATATACCTAGGTAAGGTACATGAGGTACATGTTGATATCATATTAAGGGCATCATACCCAATTACTCTGAAAATTCGTTATCAACATGATTAGAAAAGAAATAGATGAGTTGTTCTATTGCAGGGTACTAGTATCTTGTGTGTTTTCCATGTTAGGAAGATGGTCTTGAGAATCTCCCATCCGTCTTCCATTTGTTGTCATGTTACCTTTCTTTTTCCCCTCCTATGACTTAATATCCATGTAATTATGAACGAACTTTGAATCTGTTAAGGTTTTTTCTCTCTCTCTTTTCAATTAGGTATTAGTACTTGTACTTCTCTCTCCCCAGGCCCCCCCCCCCCCTAGGTTAGTGTCGTTATCCATGTCAACGTCAACTTTATCTGCATATGATTTTTGATAGAATTGAATGATTCGATGAGCTATGAAGGGTACTTCTGACTTACAACATATAAGTCGAATGCGGGGTTATTATGTACATACATACTAGGTAGTTAGTATTCTTCTCTAACACGGCCCTGTTCCCCCTCCCCCCTCTTCTGCTACCACCATCAAATGGCTCGCATGGTAGCAGCATGGTAGCAGCACTGCCTACTACAGTAGCTATCGGAAGGTTATAGAAAGGAAGCAGAATGTAACGAGGGGAAGAGGACCATGAGAAAGAAGGCAAGCGACTAACTGGTTAATTACACTACGGTCGCGACCCCGAAACTGGTTCCTGGGGTCTAGTTCAAGTTGTATGTATGTACGAGTAAGGTAACTTGTCGTTATTTTTGTCGTTGCTAGCTATAACCTTACATGTAAAGGGGGGAGGGGGAGGGGGAGGGGGAGGAGCTCGGGACTTTGATGAATCGAGGTATTCGACAAACCTCGCATTCATTCATCCCATCCTCTTCCCCGTTCTCGTTGAGTAAATATTTGGCAAGTTTCTGTTTTACACCCTATCAAATGCTTCAAAGTGAAAGTCCGCTTGTCGTCGGTTACGACCAACAGAAGTTATACTATCGCATTATACATTCCTACAAATAATGTAGGTCAAATTTACACATGTAATGTAAACAAGGACTCTCGCGCTCCAAAAGAGGAACAATGCGAGACCGGATAGAGAACTAGAGGGGCCCCGGATTCTGTCATGTGCCCCTTGGGTCTTGTATAGAACAAGGCCAAATCAGATAAACAGCTCTAGATAAGTGGTTTTTGCTATGTCCTCTTTTTTCTTTTCCTCTTCCTTTTTCCTTTTTACTCGAGAATATGGTACGGTTCAGTGCGTAGTTACGTATGGGTTGATCATGATACGCTTTGTGACAGCCCGAGTCGCGGCCACAATTTGTCGAATGATACTCGAACGTTGTGGCACTGTTATGGGAATAATCGGCTGATAATAATAAAAAGTGCTAGAATTCTTTCTACGCGGGTCTCTAGGTAGAACAATATTATTATAAAAAGCGTAAGAAAATAAAAAGAAAAGGCACAGGTAGGGGTAAGTAGGGCTTATTCAGCTGAAGGCTATAAATGTCAATTTAGATGGAAGCTTCCCCTCCTGTGCCTCCTTGGGAGAAAAAAGTCATAAATTTAGTCGAAAAAGGTACAGCCGAACCTAACGGGCATAGGCGGGAGGACGTCGGAAGACTCGGTCATACTAGCGATTGGGAGAAGAGGGGCAAGGAAGGAGGAGGCGGGGAGCTCAAAGGTCCGCACATTAGACCCTAGTTAACTTTTGTGGCTTGAACCGTGGCCCGGCTATTCAGTCGGTCAAGCCAGCTGTGATGTCGTCATTATTATCATTTGTCGTTTTTTAAGGCTGATCTCTCTTTCTTTTTTCTTTCCTTTTTTTCTTCTTTTTTTTTTCTTTTACGCCCATGGACTTTTAGTTCCGAAGACCCTAAAAATTAACAATAAAAAAGTCCTTATAGAATATGATGGATCATATCGCACTAACGATTCCTTCTAGTGGATTTCATAAACTTCCCCCCTCTTAAAAATTACCAAGTTACTCGTTTTTATTTTTTACTTTAGGTTTCTTTTTTTCTTTTTTTCCCTTTTTGCATAGATCGACCCGGTGATTACTGCTTGTTATGCCACATCATCCGTCATATACGACACTGAACCCATGGCTGTGGTATCTCGGCAGTATTGTGAGACAACAAGTGTTGATACCGTATTTATAGGCGATTGCGACGATCGCCCGGCCGACGACACGCAAAATATTCGGAACGGCCTGGCGCATTGCCCTTTCCGCCCGGTCGTAGCCAAAGGCGTAGGATTTTGTTTCTTCCCTGGAAGGAAACCGGATTGACTGCCGCCTGTTTCCTGTCCTCGTCTGTTCGTCTGTGTGCGCAAGGGAGAGAGAATAGGGAAACTCCCGATGATCGTGATCGGAGAGTAGTGCCGGATCATCCAGGCTTACCATGCTGTCGACCGGGGCCTGGACACTTGCTCATCGTAGGGCAGAAAAATTGAGCATCAAAAAGGAGACTTATAACCCGGCACCTCACGATACTCATGAAATTGCAAAACATTAAGGATCGTAATAAGATAGGGTCGGGACAGGGTGGCTAATAAAACTAGAGTGAACAAACAGGTAATCCATAAGGGAGAGTGATGCGTGATGCGGGACCTGTTTATCAGTAAAAGTGAGCACCACCGCAGCACGGTGGTAGGTTATGTGGTAGGTATGTGGTAGCTGGTGGTAGCTGGCTGGCTGGCTGTATACTACCCTAGCGGTAGGATAGGGCGCGCCGAGCAGTTGTACGCGTCCGGAGAGTGGGTTACATGCTGACGATCGGAGCGCAATCGACGATTCCCTACTCATGTTTCGATCTTCTGGTCTTCCGTTGCGGAGTCACCCTGACACCTTGACACACCCTGTTGCCGAAGTAGAAGTTCTAGTCGTGGCATTTTCAGTCCAAACTGTCTTATCCAGGGATCATGGTAACCCACGACCTGCTTCCCCTTTGTGTTTTAATTCTTTGGTCCCTCTCTCTTGACTCTTTTAAGCCCGCACTTAGTATGTAGTCATCGTTAAGTGTTGATTACATGTGTCCTGTGGCGCCCCGTGATCACCGCTAGGGAAGAGACTAAGAACTGCAAGAAGGTACTTCATGTAGGTTTTGAGTGGACTTGGTGGATAAGAGAACCCTGGATTTGGAGACCCCAAGCTTAGCAGCGGACCCTAAGATAGTGTACAACGACTTAGACCCTTAACTACATAACGGTAAACGGCCTTCGAGTACTTATCAAGTATATATAGCCTTCAGCTAGAAAGACTGAGGAATAATATGCAAACCCCTCTTTCGGATGCATGGCGATGCAAGAACGAGGTAATGACGAGAAATTGTCAAAAAGATTTTTAATGATATAAAGATGTGTAAAACGAAAAAAAAAAGAGTTCGTTTGGGATTTCGAGTGAGTTTCATTGATGTTCTTCCTAAGAAAAAAACACAGAGTACAACTACCTATAATTCGACCACCCTGTTCGTCTTGGCGTATACACAACCTTGTAAGTAGGGTAAAAATATACTAAGTTATGTGTGTGTAGGGCAGAATTATATTAATGTACATATGCGATCGAGGGAAAGAGCCTTTTTTTTTTGTTCGGGAATTTCTTTCTTTTTTTTTTCTTCTTTTTTTTCCCATCTACAAAAGAAATCGAAACATGAAGAGGAATAAGTTAAGGGCTTAAAAAAAAAAAGATACCTAGCGTACCTGAGTACACAGGACAGGAAATAGCTCCTAGGCCTTAATACCCAGCTAGCTTTTGTGATTGATGTATGTATGTAGCCTTAGGCTGTTTGGGTACAGTGGGGTTGTGAGTAGTGGAGTTATCCGGTATGTAGGTAGGTAGTCGCACATGAGTACATAGCTGTAGGTATAGGTAGTACGTACCTACGTACCTATGTACCCTTTATGGGTCAACGTTCCCCTGCCGTTGTGGGGACAGGGTTTAGCTGTGGAACAGGCCCACTCAGCGCCTTGGTGAGGCGGCACCCCGGTTCCTCGTCCACTAGTCAACATTCGATTCCCTTATGAAATCTCGATCTGCCCCCGAGGTGCTCTGGCTCATAGAACACACGTTTTGCCCATCATCGATGGAATCGCACAGAGGATCCCCTTACAAGTCTTTTCTCGGCCGTCCAGGGGAAGGCAGAAGCGTATCTACCTTCTACCACCAGATTCCATCGACCCGCCCTGATCTTACCCTGATTCTCAACATCACTGGCTTCTTTGTGATATGACATCATTGATGCTCGTCTATACCGCTTCTCTCTGTGACGAATGTAATTATGTGTGGTCTTTCCTGTCAGGGCCCGATTTGTCTGTCAGTGCCCGCTTCTGGGGCGCCCCCCTTTTTTTATTTTATTTTATTTTATTTCCATACCAACTAAACTCAACACTGCACCAAACCTTGGGTCACACAGACAGAAAACGTTTAAAGGTTACCGCAGTAAGGCTACAGATATATACAATTCTACGCTTAAATAAGTTAGCCGTATCTATACCAAGAGACTGATCGACTGACCCACAAACCATACACATGCACAAAAGAAAAGAAAAAAAAAAGGAATAGAAGAAAGAAAGAAAAGAACGACAGAAAAAGAGCTAATTAAATAATGACAAGCGAGTGGATATGCCGATGTTCCAGTCATCAGTGTGTTGTGTTTGACCGGTGGGAACCTCTGGAGGTGACTACTGCTCACACCATTCGCCCTCGTGCGCATACAAACGGAAAGGATAGTCGGGGATCGAGATGGGGTGGATCCCAAGAGCATGGAATTCTCAAAAAGCAGCATGCAAAGGAAGAATGCCATGAATGGCCCGTGTGTCGCGCCATGTCCCCCGGAAGTACCCTTCTCGTCTCGCCAGCTTGGCGCGATCCTTGCGGGGGCGGACAAATCACGAAGCTGTTCCTCTCTTCATACGTACCTTTTTAGCGCCAACCGCAGCAGTCCGATTATACATACATACATACATACATACATACATACATACGTACATATATACCATACATGCAGTATACTTACTTACTCTTCCAGAAGAGATCCCGGGATACCTACTTTAGTTGGTCTAAGTACTAAACTTTTACTAGAGCACGGACAACGTATGTTGCGCTACTATGACTTGCTGCAGCCAGGGTCGCTCGAGAACCCTGAGAGTTGTGAGATCGACCGTCGACCCTTTTTGGTTTGTGTCTCCAAGGGTCTGTCTGGAGGGTTCCGGTTCTGGTTCTGGTTTTGGTTCTGGCTGCGTTGCCAAACTAGTCTATAGAATGGGGAAAGAAAAGAAAAAGAACCATAGATGGATACAGAATGATATATAAGAAAAGTAAAAGGGCGGTCACTGGATTGAGATCTAGTACTGTCCTATGGTCGGTCCATAGACATCAGGATCTCGGTACTAACATCTCCAGACGAAGAACGCATGACGAAGCTGGCTCGGAATACCTCCCCTCCCCATGATGAGTTTGAATCTGACTAACTGAGACTATCTCAACGAAGGACTGACAAGAGTTGACTTGCAGTGCTGCAGACAGCGGGTAAGGGCCAGGGCAAGGGTTGGCCAGGGTAAAAAACTAGGTAACTGGGCATGTAGTTGTATGTAGCGTACATATACGGATGGATCAGTACATACGAGTACCAATGTAGGAAGTCAAGGAGCCACCGACGTCATCGTAACGCCCGCCCCTCTGCGGGAACTCGCTTCTCGAAAACCACGTACCTGAGGTGGAAAGCTTGTCACGCTTGTAGTTTAATAGCTTCGGTATCTCGACCGAATGGGCCGGGTCGAGCTGTTCCGCAAGTTGGTACTCGAGGCTTCAGCTAGCTACCGGCTAGATCTCGAGTCGAACCGAGTATCTGACCACACTGGGTCGTTGTATCGTAAGGCTCCGCCTGGCGTTGGGCAGCTTCGGATTTAGCTGACAAACCTTTCCCCCATATGGACCGAGTGAGAGAGGTGCCCGCGAGGTCTCTAAACAAACAAAATGCAACACCCAATTGTGTGCGTGCCGGTTGATCATGAATATGCGCCAACACGTGAACCATTGTGTTGGATGTAGCTATTTTAGGAGAGACTATAGACTACAGCTTATAAGAAAGTTTAAAAAAAAAAATTAAAAAAAAAAGAGAAAAAAAAACAAGAGTAGCGATACCTAGATCCATTGTCTGCCATATATGGACAGTCTGATGTATCTAAGTTTCGCGTGGTATATACATAAAGTTAAGCTCAGTAACGGTCCAACTCTCTCTTCATGATTGGTCTAGGTTGGATGGGAGAAGGGAAAGAAGCAGAAATAAGGTATAACGTTTTTTCTTTTCTAACGTAGGAATGGGTAGGGGAAAGTATAATTGGCTATAAAGGTACGTATACTGGCAGATACAGGCACAAGGCACAAGGCACAGGCATAGAGCATATATTCCCAGAACACCCCTGATTGTTCGTTCCTACGTGCAAGCAAGGAAGAGAAAAAGGAGTGGTAGAGTGGGAGAAAAAAAAAAGAAGCGGCGTAGTAACCAACATAGGCGATTTCGCTACAATGGCGTCAGGAGGTTTGATCGTGATGATCCGGCACAAGATGCTGGCATGCATGCATATTGGCAGGTGAATATGTACCTAAGGGATTGGACCCCAAACCATGTTGGACCTGAAGATCGAAGATTGTGTGGTGATATGGCATATACTTAAAAGGTACTCAGCCCAGTACACCAGAGGCGATGTGACTAGGTGCCCCGCTACTAGTCCCAATACATAGGTTTTTCCCAGAGCAGATACCCTCACAACCCTTGGCAATCCCTGCTCTGGGTCTGGCACGTCAAGTACCCATACCTGGTATCCCGGCACAGGACATGTAGTGGACTAGGTACTGTACAAACCCTCCAGCTAGTACCCACACCCCTGTCAACCTTCTATTTTTTTTTTCTCTTAATTCTTCCCAGTCGTGTCTTGGGGTACTTGCCCCACCGCCCGTCACTGTTCTACATTCTACACTAAATGTACGGAGCATGTACATTGTATATGTATACCACACTACTATGTACCAAGAAAGTGCCCACTCACCCAAGACCAAGACCCGTTCCCACAGTACAAGACTTACATGGATCGATAGCTGCTGTACGGCGTGCTGCGTCCTGGTGGAACTGGGACTCGATGGGATTTCATGCTTTTCCCATGTCCCTTTTTTAATCAACACAAGTGCCCGTCGCATCTTACCCTCAAAAACCCCGAGATCTGCCTCTTCCCTCCTTCCCCTTCTACAATATCTAAATATTGTTTTAATCTACTCTTTCCTCTCTCCCTCCTGGCCCTCCCTCTCTCTCTCACTTCCATATACATACATACATCTTCCCCCCCCGCCTTGTCCCACCCCTCCAATTCTAACTTTTATCTACTTTTGTCCATCTATTCTGGACCATACCATACCATCCTATCCTATCCTATCCTCAACCATCTCATTGGACTTATCTTACCAATACTACCTAATTAGCTAGCTACCTACCATAGCTATCTATTTATTCTGTCTTGGTCTATCTATACATATCTAACCTACCCATCACATCCCACTTAGATATCTCTTTTCCTCCCTTCCTCTCTCTCTCTCTCTCTGTCTTTCTCTCTCTCTCTACCGATCTTTCTTACGAAATCTTTTTATCATATCTCGAATTGGATCAGGAAACGAGACTTTTGAGGGTTAAATGTTAGCATAGAGCAGAGTTATAAAGTGCTTTGCTTCCATAACCACCGCAGACATCGCACACTCACCGTTGCTGTGGGATGTCATTCTGGAGTGGCTTATTATTATCTCTATATCATTAGCCGTCGTATCAGCACTCGATTGAGCTTCAGAGCTGACGCTGTTTGATTCAACGTGAGGGTCCAGATTTGCGCCGATAGCCTAGCCCTACTTTCAACTCAACTTGGCGCACATATTCGTTCGGGAACTCCCTCCGACGTATTTTCTTCTGAGCGAGTTCGTCTTATTTTTTTTGCGCACCTCGCCAGACTTAGCCGCACACAAACACATACATATCTTACATAGCATACACACACAATCACACACTCAGCAAAAATGCACGCCCGAGATGCCACAGGCCGTCAGGTCTCCTTGCTTAACGATGATGTCTACTCTGCCCCCCAGACGTACCACTCACCAGGTCATTACCAGTCTGCCGGCGAGCAATCACCGCTGCCTCACACCCCAGAACTCCTCCGTTCAGACTCTTACGACTCCACCACCAGCTACGATGCCGTGTCCCCGCTAACCCCCGGTATTTATGATTATGCCCCACGCCCGCTCTACGACGATTATCTCTCGGACAAGCAGGTGGGCATGAAGCGACCAGCATATGTGGCCAGCAGCCGGTCCAACTCGTACGAAGACGATAGCTCCAACGGATCAGCTACGCACGAGAAGTCGGGTAAGCGGTACCCCTGTCGGTACAGGGACACTCACGGCTGTGAGAAGACGTTCACTACTTCGGGTCACGCATCGCGCCACTCCAAAATTCACACCGCCGAAAAAGCCGTGCAGTGCACGTTTCCAGGGTGCCACAAGAAATTTACTCGCGCCGACAACATGAAGCAGCATCTCGAGACCCACTTCAAGGACAAGTCGAAATCCTCTGGCTCATCCAAATCCAAGAGCTCCCTGACTTCGGTCAAGCGTGGTTCAGTATCGTCCAAGTCGTCCTGTTCTTCCCAGGGCAGCAGTCGGGGATCTCGCGACGTTCCCATGTGGGACAGCGACCAATTTAGCCCCGACAGTCATCCGTTGCCGTCGCCGAGTGGTCCTTGGGACATGCGAGGTCTTAACCTACCCCTTATGGGTCGCCCGAGCGCCGTACGAACGAGCAGTGGTCTAGATGCCCTAGCAGCTGTCGCATGCCAAGAAGGTGCATGAGCGACACACCACCTTTTTTTTTTTATTATTTCCCACGCCTACCATTTATTTATTTTTTCCCCTCGCCTCTTTTTTTTTTTCTCTCAAAGAAAAAAAGAAAAGGAGAGGAAACACTCGGACATAATGATCGCATGCATCGCTTTCTTAGACACCAATGCGATTGGGACTAATGAAGCATGAGTTTTATGTTCTTTTCCCGCATACCCCACAATTACTATCTCTACAATATAATGAGAACGGCGGTTGGTTGGTTGACATTGGCGTTATCGGCATTTATATATCCTGGATTGATACCACGGTGGCAAGCATACGAAGGGCGCACCAATACTCTTATTTTTTTTATACATATATTGCATTCTCGAAAAAGATGGCTCAGGAGGGCCATTGAGCAATCGAGAGAGAAGTGACAACATACTTCTCACATGTCTATTTCCTTTTCTACTTCTACTCTATCTCTCACCCTCTCTCTTCTTCATCTTCTTCTATCTACTATACATTTATCCCACGTGCGCGACAATTTACAGAGCCGCGACTTAGGATTATCAGGCCCTATAGGCCTTGGGTCCGCCTGGAGGAATTGGGGACGGACAAGTGGCGGACGAGCGAGATGTGTATAAATGTCAGCATGTGCGGATAGGGAATACGGGCGTAGATGCATGTTGATTTATGGGCGTATACAAGATCACGCCGGATCTGTCCGCGAGAGCATAGATGTCTCTCGGTGGCATGTTACTTACTTGGCTGTATATGATTTTTCTTTTCCAACCATTTTTTTTATTTCAAGTTCGGCATAGAGATACCAGCGTCCGTTCAGTACTACGTGGCGGATTGTCAGAGGGGAAAAATAGGAGCGATGATCAGTGGTTAACCACGCCTTTTTTTCTTTAGTTCCTTACTATGCTCGCCTGTGTGACACGGTGATACATAGTAGTGCGTCTAAATATGTTTATAAATGCATTAGACCTCTTTTTAGGGGATGACGCATCTAGAGTTGATCGTTTCGCCACGTCGTGTTTTCCACGCTTTTAGTTGGCGTACCGCGATTATCTTGTGTAGCAAAGAAAGATAGAGAGATACAAGAAAAATAGAAACCCAAGGGCCAAGAGCCCGGTTTGCTTCCCGTATGAGCACAGTAACCTAAATCTTTTTTTTTTTTGTGTGTTCCCGTGCTTGAGACATGGGATCGAGATCTTCAATCGGGAATCCAAATTCACCAAAATCCCATCCCTCGACCCTCATCCACATTCCCATCTCCGTTCTCGCTTAGTTTACCTAATACCGGGCTTGTCTTGTGCGACGGGTTTTATGTCATTTTTGTGGAACACATCCTTTCTTTTCTTTTTATTCTTTTTCTTTTTTTTTTTTTTATTCTTGTAGGTTACCCCTAAAAGATCTTCACATATGGCTGAGAACTTTTGTGGAAGCCGAAGAGGAAAAAAAAGAAAGGGGGGAAAGGAAAGAATGAATGAAAAAGGAAAAGAAATCCCGAACAGTAAGGATGTTTGACATATATCGCATAGAATATGAAGCAAGATAACCAACTCTATGTATGTTGGCTTCAGATGGAGATTGACCCTTACGATCTGAATAGTCAGCCCTAGATGCCACCTACGTACATATATGTAGTTAATTACATAATTACCTAGCATATCTACCAAATGCGTGCCTCTCAATGGACAACCTTAAAGTGGGTGCAGATTCACAGATTCAGTACTATTTACCGCATACAATTTTTATTACCTCCTTGCCTCCGAGGAGTAAGTCTTTTTTTTTTCTTTTTGTGTCTTCTTTCTTCTTTCTTATCTTTCTATCTCGGGCTACGATTATGGATAATCCCTGGCTCTGTACATAGTAGTATGTTGGGAGATTCATTTGTGACATACCCTCGCTGCCTCGATACATATTCACGAAGAAATGCCTTGAAGTTAAGGGAGGCGAAGGAAAAGCAAAATTAGCATGGCCTAGGAATTCTTGTATGCGGTGTACTTTAAGGCTGACTGGTTCGTCCTTCGAAGGTAGAGGGGAATAAAAAGACCGACCGGGCTGTTCCCCGTACCGGCATAAGCCTACTTGTACTCAGATACAGATCGAAAGTTGCCATTCCAATCACCCGGGATCCCCCGTTACACCGGACGAGTTTTTTGTTGATTCATTTGGAGATCCCCCCCATGTTCCCGGTAAAACCAACGAGACGCGAAACGACAACCCTAACAACGGAGCATTATTTCCATCTCTCGAACGACTAACAACAACTGCTTACAACGCCCTGAACGCCATGGCCATACCTAGCGGTTAAACCCATGTATACCCAACATGGGCCAGGATCAGTACGTGCTCTATGTATATGTAACCATAAATATAGGTAAACAATGATACACTGCCACTCATACCCATTCCGTTTGAACTCGTATCTTGTGGCTTATAATCTGATATGAAGAGAGAAGGGAGAGAGGGAAGAGAAGCTAATATTAACCTATGTCTAAATTGCATGTAACCATTACTATCACCCCTTGCCTCTACTATTTTAACGATAATTACTCCATATAGATACACCTTTTCACGCCGCATACGATGGACAGAGAGATAGAGAAAGCACCGAAATCTCAGATCAAACCGTCCTTCCCTCCTTTTCATTTTTCTCCCAATGCAGTCATGCGGCGGATCTTTCCATTCTCTTTCTATTACTAACACATGGGATAACATGGAGGACAGGACAAGGGGTCCTCTACAAGCGCTTTGCTTACCTACCAAAGCACTTATCCTATCTTGTCCATGTAAGATATCATACCCAGAAACTAGGTAGCTAACCTAGACCTTAGTACCGTTTGTGTGTACGTGTCTACACACGACTGATCTAGAACCCTGTAAGAGGAGAGAACCGAGAATCATAGTCCCTTTCTTCCCCTTTCCTTTTTTACGTTATGCGTTATGTAGGTGAGTGTAGGCCAGCTAGCCTAGTATTGTATGCGGGAAGCATACCCTTTACAACCCTCCCGAATATTGAAAATGGTAACATCTGGTGAATTATATATGTATGTAGGTAAGCTCGGTCTGCTAGCTGCTCGGTCTAGAACATTGTTAAGAAAAAAGAAAGGGACTGGACCTAAAGGGGAACAAGCGTAACCCTTCTTCATTACCTGGCCCCGCCCCCCTCCCTCTCCCCCTCTACCGTCTCGTTGGAAACTTTCTAACAGGAATTTGGAGATGGGAAAGTCTAGATCCCCCTTACTTCTTCCCTTATCGACCGGTACTTTATTTTTTGTTCGGTCTCGGGTTCGTCGGGAAGAGGGATAGGTAACCTACCTACTAGAGGTTGGGTAAGTATTACCTTAATACATTTCAAGGTTACATAATGGCCAGGTATCTATTGATATAAACCGAGCGACTTGGCGGGTTACTGCTCAAGATACTGACTAACTAGCAGTAGTATTTTTTTTTTAAAGGGAGGGGTTCGTAGGATTCCCGTCCCGTTCATTTTTTTTTTTTTTTTCATTTTTCTTCTGCCGTGTCGTTAGTTGTGAGTCGTAAACCGGGTACATCGGCCATAAATTATGTACAACTAGATAAGTACCTAGGTTAGGTGTATACCAGACCAGATCGGGTGACCTAGAGTGGGTTACGAAGGAGTTGAAAAAATAAAAATAAAAGTCCCCTGGAATTGAGGCTATACGCATGCCGGGCCACATGTAAGTAGGCGTTTAATTTCAATTGTTCTTGAACTTTGGTATATAGTATTATGAAAGGATCTTCGTGTTTTTTTCTCTCCCCAGCCGTAAGCTGATGGTTGTATACTTCATAATATTTCCCCACAATCAATCGATCGATTCAGGAAATCTCAGGGTCTTTCGAGTTTGCGTCTCATAGGAATTGGGAAGAGAAGGACGGGAGTTAGTGGGGAGGGGGAAAGGGCGGTGCCAAATACCTAGATACATAGGACCCTTGGGCGTGTTTTTTTGCATTAAGCAGGATTAAACTTATGGGGCGGTAGGACGTACCTACTTCCCTGTCGGCGACCGGGCCAGTGCTTTTTATGGAGTGATTCGGAATTTCTAGTTCTGCTTTTGTACAATCCAACTCGATCCAACTGCCTCGAAGCTGCTATATGGCTAAAGCTCCATATTCAGCGAAATAATGTTTATCTATTGGGTGCATCGCCGATAAAGAATTTAGCGAGACTAGTGCGTTGAATTTATGGCCCGTGCTAAGTCACAGTACAGCCCCACAGATACATGTCGGAAAATCCCCCCTGCTCGACGAAGTCACTGGCACGGTCCATTGCCTTATATGGCATTCAGCAGCTTTTTGCTGAACCAAAAAAACACGCCCCTTGGGTTGGCGTGTAGGTTGGTAAGTGTTTGCGGCTCAGCCCCGTTATTAATTGGATAACATGCCTGCTTTCAGCATGTGAGGTTGTCCGAAAAGGGATATATACATAAGAGAGGAAGAAGGAAGAGGGGAAAAGGACCCCTGATTTAGGTTGATTTAGGTGGGGTACCAGTTAGGGAGGTGGGGGTGCTGAGAATTACTCTAGGTTAGATGGATTTAATTGATTTTTAATTGAGAGGAATTCCTCAATGTTATTCTTACCAGTTAGTTACACTAGTAGCAGACTAGGTACTAGGTAGTGTAAGTAAAGAACTAAAGAGAGCTGAAGATGAAACTTTGTAAAACCCTTAAGGCCTAACCTAACGTAACCTAATCTAGAAATGGAGTTCTCTGTGCACTTACACTAGTTAAGCGTTCTTTTTTTATAAGAAGCTATTTTCTGTACAACCACAACTATGTAACTACAGTGGTTACCCCTGTTACAGCATATAATTCGGGCAAGCCTAATGTATGCTGTATCGTTGTTATATGCTGTATCTGGTGTCTCACGTGATG